>JARHVA010001202.1:3002500-3555000 GCA_037957365.1 Torreya grandis
TAAAATAAAATCACTCCACTCAAATATAAAGGGGATATACACCAACAATAAGTTTAAAGCATTTTTGGAATAAAATGGCAATCATCATCAAATGGAACCTCTACACTTGACATGCCATTGATGTTGATCCACATTGTAGGTTTGACAAAGCCAAGCTGAATGTAATGTTTATCATATTGTTTAGGGTATCAAATGAGGTTCAATCACATATATGTGAAGCCATAATAGCTAAGAAATCTTAGGATAAGATGCAAATAGTATATGAGGCCAAAAATGAAAGCATAATTCTGTACCTATAGAGTCAGTTTCGTTCTCTAAAATTGAAATTAGGTGAAAATTAGAGTATTTTTCATGATGTGTTTTAACCCTAAGGTCATCACTCCAATCACTGGGAAATAAAATGAGATATGAATCTCTTATACCAATTGTATTGAGAGCACTACCATCCTCCTAAAAAATAATCATGATTACCTTGAATGTCACATAATAAAAACCATCATTTGATAAGTTGGTCAACATGTTGCAACAATAAGAGTCCATAAATGTTAAAGAATAAGACAAAGAGCATACTCTTACTTATAATAAACAAAAAAGGAATAAACCCATAAAGTCTTCTAAGCAATCATTGAAATTGAGTAATCTTTAGAGTCAATGACGGCGTAAATATAAAAAACAATGTCTCATTTGTGGTTGTAAGGACATGATCTAAAATATTTTTGGTATAATACATTACAAAAGGGATCATCTAGTAGTTATAATACCAATAACCAAAATCATCCCCAACAAATAAAAGTAAGCTATAGGGACATAGAAAGGGAATTTGGTGAAATAAAATAAAGAAACAAGGTAACGCTGCTAAATAGGAAGACAACTCTAAAGATTTAGGATTCATGTATTTTTTTGACTTCCATGAGGAATCAAATTCAAAAATTAATATTTGGCATGTTTCAATTTAGGTGCCATCAACACATGACTAGCTTCAAAAATTATTTCTTCACTTTGTGAAATACACCCAACAAAAATCATGTCTCTTTGGGTGATGATACCTCTTATAGTGTCCAAGGGATTTTAAGCATTGCATTACCTCTTGAAACACATACTTGTATAATTATAGATTTATTATATGTAACTAGTTTAAACAAGAATATATTATTAGATAATAAATAATTGACCATAATATGAATCTTGATTTTGACTATAAATGTGGAAGAAAAATGTGTTTGATTTGAAACAAATCCAAAATCTCAAAAATTATTTAATGAGCTTCCAATGTGGGCTAAATTTTTCAACTTAAATTTGTCCAATGAAATAATCTGACACTTTTTTCAAAATATATAGACTCAACATAGTTGTGGCATATAATATTTGGTCATATGAGTTTTGGATATCTTGAGACGCTTCACCATTTTGATATGGTAAGAGGATTGGTACCTCTAAAATATGGTATAGATAAATATACCATTGTTTATCAAGAAAATAAAATTGAGATCCATTTTATAAAAGTACATTTCAAGCCCCTAAAAAAATTGATCTAGTGTGTACCAATATATGTAGACCCATGAGCCTTAGTCATGATGGGTTAAAATTCTTCATTCTCTTTGTTGACGATTACTTACAAAAAATGTGGGTATATTATCTTAAAACCAAGAGTCAAGACTTTGAAACCTTTAATAAATTAAAAGTTTTTGTTGAGATAGAGATTGGTCATAAAATATAAACTCTTCCCTTAGATCGAGGGGGCTACACCAGAAGTAAGTTCAAAGTATTTTTGGAATAAAATGGCATTCATCATCAAATGACACCTCCAAACACACCACAAAAATATGGTGTTATTGAATAGATAAATTATACTATCATGGAAATGATGTGATGTATGATCAATGATTCAGGGTTGGAAAAGAGATTTTTAGTAGAAATAGTTAAAATTTTAGTATATCTTCTCAATATAGTTCCCACTATCTACTCTTGATGGTGTAACACCACATAAAGCATGATCAAGGAGGAATCAATCTATTTCACATCTTAGAGTTTTTGGATGTAAATTAAGTATGCACATTCCAAGAAAGTAGAGAACTAAACTTGATATGATATCATAAAAGTATATATTCAAAGGGTATAGTAAAGAAGTACTTGGTTATAGTCTAATAGATCTAAAGACTAATAAAATATACACTAATAGGGATGTTGAGTTGTTTGAGAAGAAATAAGGACAGGTTCCTTCCAAAAGCTTACCTAGTGAACAAATTAGTCTAATATAGAAATCAAAAGATGATTATCCCTTATATTAAGCTAATGATGATGATGGGAATAATTTTTAATCTCTACCACCCATAAGAACAACTCAACATATGCCTAAATGGCATACAAGTACACTACAAGATGTTAAACTAGATGGTGTTCCAAACACATCTACCATTGGACCAGAGAATCATAGTATAGCTCAATAAGAGGTTAATTTTTCCTTAATGAGTAAATTTGTTGAATATATTTATCCCTCTATAGTTTATGAAGGCCTACATGTAAAATCTTAGAAATATACCATGGATGCATAATATAAGTCACCAAAGAAGAATAAAACATGATAAATTATAGACCTTCCACTAGGAAAGAAGCCAATTGGATGAAAACGGATCTTCAAGTCAAAGAACAAAGAAAATAGTAGCCTCAACAAGCACAAGGAAAGGTTGGTTTTAAAGGGGTATGTTCATAAACAAGGCATTGACTATAAGGAGACTTTTGATCCTACAACTAAGATTAAAACTATCATGATGAATTTTTCTCTAACTACATAGTTATGTTAGAAAATCCATCAAATGGACATAAAGAGTGCCTTTCCTAATGAATATTTACAAGAGGATGTCTACATGAACCAAATATAAGGTTATGTCATACCAAGAAAAAATATAAAGTATGTATACTTGTCAAATCAATGTATAGTCTTAAAAAGGCTCCCTAAGTATGGTATATCAAAATCAATGAGCATCTCTTGAACCATGGTTTCAAAAGGAGTCCATACGATCCAAATATCTACCTCAAACAATAAGGGGGGAGATGGTGATCATTTTAATATATGTCAATGATCTAGTCATCACTAAGAGTTCAGTGAATATTATTGAGTCAACAAAGGGAAATCAAAATTGATCTTTGACATGAAAAATCTTAGGCTTATGCATTTTATCTTGGTTTGGATGTTTGGGAGCTATAAAATCACATTTTTGTGTTTCAAATAAAATGTGCCAAGATAATGCCTGGGAATTTTCATGTGATGGATTTCAAGCCACACCTATGGAGACAAGACTTCAATTTTCTCAAACAGATCCATCACCACAAATAAATGCAAATCTATATCAATAGTAACTTGATTGGGAGTCTCATTTACTTGGCATATACTAGGTTAGACATAAACTATGTTATCACTTATCTCATGTAAGAGTGAAAATATTTCCATTGGAATGTTGTGAAGTGAATTTTGAGATACATTAGAGGAACCATGGATTTTGGCATAGAATACAAGAATAATGATAACTTATTCTTTATAGGATATATGGATTTAGATCATGCTGGGAAGATTGATGATAGAAATCCACTTTAAGACTTGTATTATTTTTTAGATCTGGACCAATATCAAGGGGGAGAAAGAAACAAATTTATATATCAAAGTCCTCTATAAAATTAGAATATCATGCAGTAGGAGGATTTGTCTGTAAATAAATTTGGCTGAGATGTCTACTTGAATAATTTGGAATACCACATAATAATCCAACAATACCCTATGTAGAAAATAAAGGAGTAGTGAATCTTGTTCACAATAATTTATTTCATGAGCACACCAATCACATTGAGGTGTAAGTACATTTCATTTTCAAACATGTTCATAACAATAATATCTAACTCCAATATTGCTTGATAGACTAACAACATGCAAATGTCTTCACTAAATCACTTGTCCATGACAAATTTAAGGCATTTAGAGAATTTATCTCTTGTTCATTTGAAACTATGATGAATTAAATCATGGGTCAGGGTGGGTAAGGGGTGCGAGGGATGTTAGGACCATCCTAAGTGATTAATTACCATGTGTGGATTAACACTATTTTTTGTTAGTTTAGCTTAGTTGTCCTTAATTTTCTCTATCCTACTATTTTTGGGTTTTTTTCTTGTATTTTTCCCATAGGCATGGTTAGGTTAAATATGTTAATTTTCATATTTTATATCATCTATTAATTTGCTCATATACCTTAAGTGGATCTGATAAGCCATGTAATTCCTATAAATTTTTTGTCATAGTTTCTTGCTAGAAGGTTCAAAATTCCATGTGTAAACTATTACATTTTGGTTTTCTATCAAGACATGAGAAAAAACTTAAAATTGTCCACAAAGGAAGAGATATATAAATCTAAAACAATGATATAAATCTTGGAAACTATATTCCTAATCAAGAGATTTATGTCAATATTAAAGTCAAAGGGGGGAAAATATCTATACATAGGATGAATCAAGTGGGAAGACCTAGATGGAGAGAATGCATGGTTTAATACTTATTTAATTTATAAACCAAATAATTTAGTTATTAAATTTTAATCCATCATCCTTGGTCACTTTCTTAGTTTTCAACTTGTAGATTTCTCCTCTTTAACATTGTAGTAAGTAATGAAGTTACAATAAGATGATGAATATGAGTGGTAATGTATTTATATTGGAGGTCCACCATGAATGTCATATAATTTAATGGAATGTTGGATCCATATAAATTTTAGTTCATGATATGATAAATTTTCTTATGAGGGAGGAAGGTGTGCCAAATATTTTAGGGTAATTGTGTAAGGTGGATAACATGTTACGAAGATGGGTGAAAAGGAATTCTCACTTTTTGAATGGTAGAGTATTGTGACAAATATTATATAACCTCTTATAAGAAATAAGATCATGTCTAATAAATTATATGAAATTATGGTGAAGGTTCTTTCCTTCCTCGTCAAAACATTTATTCATATAATGTATTTAGTATTTCTTTGATTTCTAGCTCTAGAAGTAGAATATGGGAATAATTTTATTAGGCATCTTTTCATAAAATATTTGTTGATTGAAAAATACATATCTTTTAATAATGTAAAGTATAATTGTAAGACAATAAGTGAATGACATCACACTCTGAAACATCATATTAGTCATAAGATGGATAAAAGTTATAGAGTTAACTTTTAAGAGATAAAAAATATATAATTAAATACAATAGAGTATGTCTTTTCAACCAAAAAATAGGCCTTTAACTTAATAACATAATAAAATCCAAATTGGGAAATGACACCACATCACTAGGTCATAGGAGAAATATTCAACAATAGTGGTGGAGGTAGAGGATCATCTAGTTTATCTCCCTAGCCATCCCCTCACCCGAACCCCTTATAGTAGGAGGATATACACTGTCAAGTAAAGGCTTCCAACCATCACTCCCTTTTTCTTTATTTTCCTCCTCAATATTATTCAGCCTAGAGGAAAAAATGTCAAGATCCATGTAAGGAAAATTCCCTTAAAAATATGCCACCCAGCCAAAAGGGTATATATGATTAAAAATACCACCACTTCCATGCAATTTATGAGTTGGAGAGGAAAATTATGAATGTGGGGAACCACTCTAGTGCCTACTACAAGAATAAATCCTACATGGGTTTCTAAAGCTATAGAACCAAGGTGGTGATTGGTGGTGAGAAGAGTGCAGAGGGACTTGAATAACAACACATGGTTCACTCCCTTGGTGATATTTTATAGTTTGTATGTGCTTCATCTCTAATGAGACCTTTTCATCCTGCACTTGGATCTGTAACATAACATTAGAGAGCACTAGAACTTTGTTAGTAATATAAAAATAATCTTCCATCATAGTATGAGTTAAAATTACATTATTTATTTCATTCCATGAATGAAACAAAATCTTAGAATGAAAAATATGCCAAATTTGTGTAAAGTTTATAGGAATCATGCTCGAGTACCCTAGCACCACCATCTTCCAAGGAAACATTTTTGGATGGAATGGTTGAAAGAGGGTATATATCCATAATTAGGTAGATTTAACATGTTTTTAGAACAAAAAAAATGCTTCATAAATTTTGGGTGTTGGAAAACTACACATTCAAGATGGGCCACATGTTAATGAACCAACTAATTCACAATTGGAATACCTCAGTGAATTATGCACCAAAATAAATGAGACATCTTGGGATCAATAATGGATTCCCAAAGTATAGAAAACATACACTTCCACATTTGCTTAGAGAAGCTAACTTCCCAATAAGCACTCAAAAAATTCACTCTAATATGTTGAGGAGAAAGGATTTAGTTTATTTAGTGGGGTTTGTACTAGTGGAAAAAGGTCTCAATAATCCATTTCCAATCCATCCACCATCTATAAGTTGACCCAAAACCAATTTTATGTAGATACACATCATGTATTGTATTTTTCACTTCCATAATTAATTCATGGTCATTAAAATTTAAATCAAACTTGTCATGTAAGATAGGCCATGTAATCTAGTCCTTGGAGTGCTTACAAAAAGATACAATATAAGACTTTGATACCCTTTCTGAAAATATGTAGACTTTTAGCCTGATGGATGAAAATAAAGGGAACACCATGGTAAGTCAACACTGCAAATTCCATAAAATATTAACTAATGAATTAGATTTATTTTGTGTATTTGTGATATAAGAAAGTGAAGTAAAAATTATTCTTAGATGTTCAACATAAATAATTACTAAAGAGTAGTCAAAATGAATAATAGTGTAAGTCTAACTTGTAATGGTACTATATACATGGGTGATGGTTGGATATTGAGGTTGTCAATTAGTACACAAGATTGTTTAAGGTCATGCAAGGTGAGATATAGAAATGATAAATCTTTGGGATGATTAGATAAGGATGGTGTTAAGACATGTCTTTATATCATCTACTCTCTACCTCCATTTGGGCTCTAACACTGGAGAGAGGGTGGTGAAAATCTAATCTAACATTTCCATGTTATTTGAGCTAATTTCATTCACATCCAAGATAAACTTAATTATTTTTTTTACCTCATTAAAACTCAACTTTATTGTAACTTTAAAGGTCTCCAACATGTTTTCTTTGAGAGACCTTACATACATTGAAAAATATGATTTGTATTCCTTAAAATATAATATTTTATTGAAGAGGTTTTTTGATGATATTTTATGAATGTATCCCATATAGTCAACATATGTAGGTTTAGAAGGAATATAATACCAACATAAATAGCCACTATGAATTCCAATACCCACCAATGCTCTTTTTCTTCAGAGTTAATTCCACAATGTTTTGCTCATCCATATTCAAATTTAACTCTCACCAAATGATTTCTATTTCAAATTTATTGGAGGGAAAAGGAGAAAGAAAAGTTTCATTTCAAATTTCTTGGAACGAAGATAAAAGAGAACGAATTTTTTTTTCAAAATTCCAAAAGGAAGAAGGAGTATATCTCTACCCTCAAAATGCCATCCCAAACCCAACTCATGAGATTCATCGATATATAAATGGTGTGGGTTGTGTTATATTGAAGGATGGAGGATACATAGAGGAAGGAGGTCTTTTAGTGACCTCTTGTCAGTCATCAATGATGGAGTTGCACCAATGTTTTGGTGACATAGTGTGGTGTGCTATTTTTAATTTTTTTTAATGGTATTTACTGTTGTTTCCACTATATTTATTATAAATAAGAATAAAATAAAAATACCTATTCATGTCATGTAATTTATATGAAAATTTCAAACCTGATTCCTTGAGGTAAAGATATTGTAAAAGGATAGAAATCACCAATGTAAGTCAGTTCATGGATCTTAAAAAGGTTTGTGGTATAGATCCATAAAACCATTAGGAGGTGAACAATAGATAGAGGAGTCCTTATTCATGTCAAGGTTTGTGGTATACCTGTAAAACCATGAGAGAAGTAAGGATTTCTGTATTAAGGTCATGAGCCACATAGTTTGGCATGATACAAGAGGTGAGCATACTGAAGATAAGAGTGTGAATGTTTTTGCATCATATAAAAACTATGGGGGGAGGGGGGATGTTAGAAAATATAGATTTTACATTAGTGTGAGTTTGGGTATTTATTGAGATATAAATGGTAATAGGTAGTTTGTTAATTATATTTGGTTAACTAGAATATATATATATATATATCTTGTGTTTAATTAGAGAGATTTCAAGAGAGAATATTGGGAAAAGATTTAGGAAATACATTTCCTATATATGTGTGTAATATCCTAGATGATTTATAAATTTAGAAAGAATAGAAGTGTGAAATAATATTATCAGTATATTTTAATATAGTCTCTATGCATGCATTAATTTTCTGAGTGTGTTCGGGTCTCCATCGATTTCTATCAGCATTATATAAAGAGGGTTGGTTCTAAAAATTTTTCTTACAAAAATAATTTACATTTTAAGGTTTTAACAATGTTTTACCTTGGCCATCATATCCTCTAAAGACAATCTCTTCACATTCAACTTCAGGTAATAGTCACCCTAAGCCTTGATCTAGTAGTTGATCCAACAAAATATATTAAAAATTTAATAACTTATGTTCATCGAGATAGAACATGTCGAAGCCATTGTATATTCAACTATTACAAACCTAAATTTCAAAAAAAGAAAGAAAGAAAAATATAGATTTATTTTTAGATTTTGTAAGCATAATGGAAAATGATTTTCATCACATGTTTTAACCATAATGGCAAAGGGATTTTTTTTGAGTTGTAACTCACAAACTAAATGAAACATAATGGCAATGTGATTGATTGGCTATGTCTTGCCTACACTAGTGCTTATAAAATATGTCCCTTGAAACGATGTATGTAATTATCCCTCGTCTTAGTTCATTTAAAATTTCCCTTAGTCATTTCCAATTTCTCTCCTCTCATTCATTTCAAATTAAACTCCTCTCATGCATGGGTTAAATTTCACAATTATAGAAATGCATGTTGTGATATTTTTAGCTATGAGTTTATTTAAAATAATATGGTATAAAGGGGAAGAATTTTGGAAAACTATATACAAAATAATTTTAATAAATGTATAGTTAGTTTTTGATTTTTTTATTAAAGACGTATTATCCTAATTTTTGAAGGGCAACGCTTAATTGATAATAATAATAATAATAATAATAATAATAATAATAATAATAATAATAATAATAATAATAATAATAATAATAATAATAATAATAATAATTGATCAATAAAGTTGATTGGAATATTTAATACCTCTTTTCTCAAGCCCTCATCAAAGATCCATAATCTACGCATTTTGTGATAATCAACTTGTACAAGCCAAATTAAGATAATTTGTGTGAATTGGGGCTCAATTAGAATGAATTGTGTGCCTAATTGAATCACATGGTAAATTAGTTCAATCATATGAGTGATTATGGATGATTGACTCTTAAACACCCAATTATAACTAATTAATGTGAATCAGGATAATAAAAATAAATTAATTACAAGTGTGATGATTCTTAGATGTTGACCATCTTTAAGGGTATTTGACTATCTTCAAAGGAATACATGACTATATTAAGGAGATGTGATGTCTTAAAGGGACATAAGTGTCTTATGGGGATGTGATTTCCTTAGCGATATGTGACATCTTAAGAGGGCATGACTATCATAATAGGATGTGATGAACTAGTGTAAATTCTACTCTATTATCTCCAATGACATGTATGATTGAGAAAAAAAAGTAACTTGATTTAATTGAGTACATAATTAGGGATAATCTATCTTTGTGAAACTAATTACAATTAAATTTTACAAATTGGGACTCAACTAGTCCCAATTGTGTGGTTTATTGAAGCAACAAGTAATTGACTTGATTGGAAGTAAAATTGGGACTAAAAAAATATTGAAAATCCAATTACAACTAATTGTCATAATTTATGTACTTAATTATCCTCAATCCTAAGAAGTAACCCTCTTATATGAATATATTAAGGGAACAATAGGTCTTAATATAATCTAACCATCTAAAAGGAAAGTGACAATATATGTAGTCAAATATTAAGTCAATTGAGTTGACACTACCATAAACACCTAAAACCTTAAAATTTTAAAACCAAACCCATAAAATCTTGAATCTTAAATCCCTAAAACTTAAAAAATAAACTCTTAAACTTTAAACCCTAAATCTATAAAACTCAAAAACTTTAAAATTTAAACACTTCAAATATTAACTTGTACAATCCTAAACCTAACTATAATCAATTGGTATTATATTTGATTGAATTAATTGAGCGATTGGGTTGGTCAACAATGGAATTATGGTGAATCTATCTCCACTAGCTTAATTACAATTAATTAGCATTGATTAAGATTAATTACATTTTTAATTGAACAATCAAATAATTGGTTTGATCAAGTAAACACTTAGATATAATTAAACCTTATGAATTTAATTAAAACTAATAAATTTTAATTGAGTTTCAATTAAATTTAATTATATTTTAAATAAAACCAATTAAATCATTGGTTCAGTCATATAAACCAAAAATTGATTTCAAACAAATAATATAAATTAAAACTTGATTTTCTTAAATCAAACACATAATTTAACAATATTTGAAAGAGCCTCTTTTTTTATAAATAAATTTACATATGCACTACTCACTTTAAAAGGCAGTTCGATGCATACTTTTATGAATAATTTATTTATTGTAAAGATTATATAAAAATAAAACACTTGACATTATCCTCTTCTTATTTATTCTCTTCTATAGATCAATTCCTCTATGAATAATATATGTTTAAAGAATGAAATGCCTATGTATAGTTATATATTCTTTATAGAAGTGTTTTACAATTAATTGTTTAAGTTAAGGATACTAAATGGAATATTTTATAGTAAGAATGTACATAAAATTGATATACATGTGACTGCACATGAGAATCAAGAATATGTGTTAATCTTCTTGGATTGTTTCATCATACCAATCAATTTAAAACAAATTAAAACAAACATAATATAAATTACAAATAATTGTGTTAATAATTTATATTTATATAAATATTATTGATACACATTTAAATAAAAACACTTGTAACAAATATTTATATTATAATTTAAATAGTTTTGTTAAAAAAAATAAAAATAAAAATTAATTTTCATATTTTATTTATAAACTTTTGAGTTATGAAAAAAAATCATATAAAATATAAGTATTTTATATAGATTCAGTTTAGTTATCCAAACAAGAATCTTTACTACATATACAAAAAAAAACTAAACTCTTTTATCACAACAATCCAACTGTAATAAGATCATTAGTATTAAACCTAAAACTACAACATTTATATATACTCCAACATTTATATTATAATATGTACTACAAATATATATACTACAACATTCTTCACTCACCTTTGAAAATACTAAAGCTATATTAATAATATTTATATGTGCTAATATGTACTTTAAAATGAAACAAACTTAACAATCCTAAAACTAATCATAATTTAATTAAAACTATTTATATATACTACAAGCATATTAAAACTTCACAACTAAAAAAAAAAATGAAAAAAAAATAGATCACAGCAAATGTCTATAATATGAATAAAATAGTTTTGTTAAAAAATTATTTTGTAATTTTCATAAACTTTTGAATCGTGATAATAATACGAATAGTTTTGGGAATTTTGTGCAGATTCGATTCGACTATCCAAACGAGACTCTGCTCTACATATGCGGGCACTCTGGACCCTTTTATCACAACGGTCCCACTGCAATAAGGTCATTGACGTTCTTCACCAACCTTCGAAAATATGGGCCATATGGTGTAGAGGAGGGCACTCTCTCTGTATCCCCTGCGTTAGGCAGCAGGATTGTCGGGTTTCATGGACGGAGCGGCTTATATCTTGACGCCATTGGAGTCTACACTCGCCTTTATTTCCAGTGTTCTTCCGGTCATGAAGATTGCGAGGCTTCCATGATGCTGCCCAGGGTAGTCTCTGCTGTTCGAGACATTGTTGAAGCAGTTAAGGTTACAACTCCTCAACAACAAAAAGGATCCATAATTGGCAAGGTGGTATTTTTATATATAATTATAAAAAAATTAAATACTGTTTTTGAATGACAGTTTGTAGGCATTTTATATTTATTGCATAGAAATAGTTTAGTCTACAAAACATTATTAGAGAAAGTATTGAAACCCTTTACTTTATGATGGACCTGTAAAGAGAGACCTAAAACGTAGGACCAAATTATCTGTAAACAATTGATTTTAGAAGACCACCAGCATTATTTGACTTTAAAATGTATGGGGTTTTCTTGAAGGTAACCCACTGGAAGCCTGTTCCTGCGGGACTGTGGGGAGGACAAGGTGGAAATCCATGGGATGATGGAGTGTACAGTGGAATTCGGCAGATTGTTGTGGGCTTCGGAAGTGTTATTGACAATATCAGAATAGAGTATGTTCGGAATGGTCAATCCATCTGGTCCGCACGGCATGGAGGCACTGGAGGCACTAAAACAGAGACGGTAAGATTTCCTCAGAATTAGGACTCTTCTTACTGCTAATACAGTAAGAAAGGTAGATATAGACTCTAGGTCACAGTTATTGAAGAAACCAATTTAGAGTATCAGCTGTCCTTTTCGGAAATTGACAAAAGAATTGTTTTTCTAATTATTTTAAATATGTTGATTAGAACAGTGCATTGCAACCATAAAGTATGCCAGTAAATCCTTCAATGCTTTCTCTTAGAGCTTACCAGCCCTCTATCTCTTTTCTTCTTTGGTATTAATTAGTTGAATATCGTTTGTTAAAGGTGTACTGAATCTCTCTGCAAATAATCTTCTTCTTTCGGATAGGGAAAACTCTCCTTTCCAGGATTTAGAGGTGCCAAATTAAGGTTTTAGGGAAAACTTTTTTGTGATCAAAGGTGACAAAATTTGAACATTAAGAAAAATTCCTTAAGTGATTTATGCATGCAGGACCAATGAGACATTAGAGGTGGTGAACTGTGGCTCAAAAAGTTCCCTTGATTGTTAAAGTTCCAAATTTAAAGTTGTTAAAAAGTTAAGGTAAACCTTGAACTTGTGAGTTACCAATTCAAAATGAAAACCTTTTACCCCGCTAAGGATTTACAAATACATTCAATGATATTTCACTGCTAACATAAAACCAGATGTGACACCCATCATTTATATCAAGTATAAATAAAATTTGTTAAACCATCATAAAATGTAATAGTGATCAGATTATAAAAAATAACGGATAAAATGTACCATGCATTTGAGTTTAACTAATTTTATATTGAAGTTTCTGGAATGTGAAATGTAATACAAATAAGTGTGTTTTACATTTTGATGGTTGTTTTTAATGATCTAAGTGAAATATAAATATGTCTCGATGGATTTTGCAGGTGAGATTTGATTATCCGAATGAAGTATTGACGTCAATAAGCGGGCACTCTGGCAATTTCGCCCCATCTAAGCCAATAGCAGTGAAATCCTTAACATTCCACACCAACCGTAAGAAGTATGGGCCCTTTGGTGAGGAGAAGGGAACTAGTTTTTCATCGCCATCTTCAGCATGCAAGATTCTTGGCTTTCATGGGAGGAGTGGATGGTATTTGGATGCCATAGGAGTTCACTTGGTGATGGAGCATCCAGTAGATGGAGACACTAGTGAAGAGGTGGAGATTGCATGGAAGGAATTCGTGTCCAGGGTTATTCATCATAGAATTGGGGGTGGAGGAATTTGATACCCAACTCTTATAAACTACTGCACTTATATACACAAATTAGGACTAAATTTTCATCATTATAGATCTTAGCGCTTGATTAATGATATTTTTAAGGGCCCCACTGCCAGTGCTTATATTTACTATTTTCACAAATAAATATAACCAACATAAACTACATTTAATGAGCTTTGTGTTTAGGTTAAAACATGTGATTTCTGAATTATGAAGCTTGTTTGAACCAATAGTCTATCCTAATAAAAGTTATTGTTAACCTTGTTTGTTCATGATATGTTTAGTACAATTTTTTCATACAATACAATCTACGTTTCATCATTTATTTCCTTTCATTGTTTTTTTTGGTAACATATTACAATGAAACCGATTTGTAGGCTTCAATGTTTGAGTCTCTCTCTTAATTTAGGTTGGTTTTTATATTTTTTTCTTCTTTTAACGGAATGTGTCTTTGCTTTCGATTTTGAAGAACTAGATATGTTGACTCAATATAAATGCATATCCAGGTCTTTTATATATCTTCCAAGTGTGAGTGTTGACCATACTTTGGAGACACGCATGCATTTTTCCTCTGTTTTAAGACACTGAATGAAACATCGATAAAAACGTTAATACAACGTTCATTACCAAATGCGATGACTTCATAACTCTCCAAATATGATTGTTATATGTGCACTTCAAAATATTGCAAGCCCTAAAAAAATCATGAATTGTTGAAACATTACACCATACATTCGAAAGGTGATTCACTAAATAAAGGGATAACGTGTGTTTCGTTTTTTCCCTTTTTCTTCAAGAAAGTTATAATTTTCAAAAACCAAAAAATCGGACGTTTTAGTGTTGTTCGGCGCCGAACTTTTCTTTAAAATATTAAAATTTAAAATCGGAGCATATTTAAGTTGAACTCATTAAAGTGATCTGTCCCACTTAGTTATTATTAGTAATTCTTTTTCTAGTAGATCTTTTATTTTTAAAAGGTGTATCATTCTTATGCTTATATATGTTGAAAGGATATTATTAATTTTGTTTAGTTTTAAATAAAATTTATATTTATGTTTGACTTTTTTTAGAAATTAAGGTTTATGAGGAGTAGGATATTAAAAAATGAGATAATATATTCTTAAAATGCAAGTCAATTAAATAATTCAGTTTATGATATTCAATTTTAATGTTGAATTATGAAAAATACTAAATATAGAAAATATAATGCAAAATAATATTTTAGTTGCATAATCACAAAAAGGAAACAATATTTAGCTTATGCAATGACGTGCAAATAGATCTGAAATGTATAGATGTGGAAAAAAGTTCTCTGATGTTAAGGAAATAGTTGTCAGATTTTGAAAATATTCTTTCTGGCTGTCCAAACACTTGCATTGACACTACTATCTGAATCTCAATACAACTATCATGTACAAGATGTGATCACTTGGGTCTTTTTAGGGTTTCTATCACATTTTATCTAATGTATCTATATTTCACACCCAGATTGAGTATCAATGTTTGTAGTTCAAATCTTAGCTTTCCAACTTAAGTTAGGTTACCTTGCCAAAAATAGGTTAGTGGGATCATGGTGTCGAGCTGACCTAAAAAACCCCTCTATCAATGAGTGTTGCTTAATAATTAATACTCCAAGGAGGGCTTCAAACTTATATAGTTCTCTCATATTTGTGAGAACTAGTATGTACAAGGGTGAAATATACTATATGAAGATACATATAGTGATCTATCTTGTAACTTGACAAATATAGATCATGAATTGTCTTTTGAGTACTTCAAATATGTGTAGTATGATTGCTCATATGGTTGATATGAAAATAGGGATGCATAGGTTAGAATAACCTAGTTGTGTGATTTAAAGTTCAATAGCATGTCTAAGCTTGAGAAGTGATTACTTGATATTTGATGGATGAATAATGAATAAGATTTGACTTGTATTTATACTAGCTCTTTTGAAATTATCATCATATAAGGGTTAATGGCATTCTTAGGCTGACCTATACACATTGAAATATTTTAAAATTTGAGTGTTTGTGGGGTAAGAACACTTGCATTGGAGTAGGGACAATATCATCAAAGCTACTATTATACCCTGAACACAACTATCTAGAATGGAGAAAAACTATTGAGGTTTTGTAATTGACACTAAATGATATATATCACATTTTATATTCTCTATTGTTACAAATGATCTACATAATCAGAGTAATTAATATTAGAATAATAAATAAGTAATTAGACCCTGGGTGGAAAGTGTGAGCCTTTTAGTAGTAAGGAAGGTCAAACTGAAAGGTAGAGAGTTAACATATATGTTTCAAGTATACAAGACTAGTTTAACATATAAATAAATATTTAAACATCTACATTTACCCCCCTCTAGATCATCAGAGTAATTAGGATTGGAATAATAAATAAGTAATTACATAATGTGAAGTGGTGAGTGTTATCCTTTTGGTTGCAAGTAAGGTTAAATTGAAAGGTAGACCTATGAAACATATTTTTTAAGTGTAAAAGACTATTTTAACATATGTATCTATATTTAAGCATATATAATTGTTATCTTATGCCTCATCCCCTACCCCGCATTAATATAGTAATGCATAAGGATGAAATTACTAGGTTAAAGGAAAGAGAGCATATTATGGTGTGTACAACACACCTTGTCTTTACTTGAGCCCACTTGAAGTTGTTGTATGTGAAATATCTACGACCAAGAGTATGTTACATGTGTAATTAGTGCATATAATCTAAAATTGAATAAATTGAATTTTATTGAAAGAAAGAGAGCAAGGAATGACTACACCTGTGTGTCGATGAAACCCTATTTCCCCTTGGTAGTTTGTCTAAGTAGATATGCTTCCTAGCTAAAACATTAGACAGAGCTTCACAACTGAACCTTAGAGATATGAAGAGGGAAATTGGAGGGTGATCTTTCCCCAATCCAGTACAAGGATGAATTTTCCAAGTCTACTGAAATCACAACATCTCAATCACAGAATTCAATTATACCTAATCTAGCCAATTTAGTCAATCTCACCTGATTTAAATGGAATAACCATGTCAAACAGTAACTATAGAATCATAGTACCCAGTCCATCGAGGGCATATAATCTCAATCACACTAATAAAAATGAACTAATTTTTGTAGCAAGTAAATGCCAATCATGTCTTAGAATGCTTGCATGGATTCACGATAAAATCCATTACCCTACGAGGAGATCCCCATTATTTCCTTTGTTAATTTCATAGTCACTACCTAATAAGGACTATAGTACAATTTTTTTGTGGTGAAGTATTTAAGGTGTTAAGAAACACATTTTGAATCATGATCACTTGTTTCTGTTAAAAATTGTAAGGTGAAGCATTCTCTTTCTATTTGGTTATGTTGTTTTGAGCTTCTCACTCTTCAATGTAGCCTTTTTTGTGTGATTTAAGATTGTGTGGCTAAGAATTATTCTTCATGAAATGAATGGTTAGGATTGTGCCACCTAGAAAAATCATTCCACATGATGTAATTCAGTGATCAATCTTAACCCTCTTCCATGTGTCCAATCCATAAAAATATGTGAATACATTATCATGACAAGTTTTACCATCCCTACAACTTACACTCAAACTCAACTACAAAGGATTTTGGACAAGTTCACTATGCAAAGACCCATTATATAATTAAAGTTGGTTTAATATAGAATTAAGGCTTTTGAGATTAAGTCATGGTGCCCTAAAATTATTAATAACATAATATGTGGCTATATTCAATTATATTTTCCCTATTCCATTGTAGAACTCCTTTGTGATCATACCACTTGGAAGAAAACCCACCACACAAATTATTCTATTTACACAAACACTATGGGATCTAACTACTTCATGACCTTGTGCCCATGTGATGATGATATGTGGATGGACCGGATCATTTCCTTATGACATAGGTCACATGGAATATTTCATACATTATAGTGACTTGGTGGACACATTGGCAAGGTGCTTCCACTATCCTTTGACATTGGATACGATGTCACTTATGATAGACTTCACCAAGCATTAGTTGTGAATGCACTGGATATTAGAATCTAGTTTATCATATGTGAATTATTATATGGCCTAGGTCACCTTTGCTATGGGAGCCACAAGAATAGTGAAGTTAATTTACTAATATAAATATTTAATAATTTTTGTATGGGTTACAAGTAATTTGTGATGAGAATATGTGGTGATTGTCCTAGAGTCATGCTAACATATTCACCTTGAAAAGTTTTGAGTGATTAGACATTGCTTGAGATAGATTATATATTGGATTATAAACTATGACTTTAGTATTTGAGATATATCTAGTTACTTTCTTTAGCCTCCCTCTATGTAATAAGAACTTGTAATGTGGGGTCATGTGGAACATATGGTGATCACTTTAGTTTGTAATGTGAACAAAATATTAAGTTTTATAAGTGGACCCAACCTTATAAATACATTATATTAATGTGACTAAGATATTTAGGGAAAGACTCCATGGACTATGTCAAAGTTGGTAGATTCCATTAAACTTTGTAAGTCCACAAATGTGTGATCATATAGAATCTAGTTTAAAATTGGATTGTGTTTGTGTGGATGTCTCAATGGAAATGTTGGCATGCCATCAGTTTGAGTTCATGTAAAAGGTTTTGTTTGATTTTGGTGACTTAGTGACCAAGTGGATGTGGGGGACTCGTTATCCTCTTTGCCTTGAATAAGATGCCAATATCACGTGTGAACTTCATGATGTTTATTCAAGCCCATGTTTACATAGTTAAATGGGTTCTAATTTATATTTTGGATTATGTTTATAAGGAGGTGGTGGTGTTAGACATAAATTTGTCGAGGACACATTATTTTATAAAGTGATTATGGGCAGCCAATTAATATACTTAGCGAATGATGCGACCCATTCTTTGCATAGAGAATGGGGATTGTCTTGTTGGCCATGTAGATATTATGAAGACACTATAATGAGGTTGATTAAAATAATGTGGCCAAAGTGTGTATGGGAATATGTGATGTGGTTGGTGGTCACTCTATTGGGTATTTTATTTTTGACATTGCAAAGACATTTACAACCTATAATGGATTTGTTTTGTGACCATGTGTGTGTGTGTGTGTGTGTATTCAAATTAAAGATGATTATTAAGTGGGAAATATAATTGTATAAGATTATGTTACATCTTGATTCCTTACTAAGAAAACTATTTGATTATTTATAGATATTTATAGTTGATAAATTTGGATTTGGCTATTTTTACTAAACTTTGAGATATATACTATTATGGGATAGTAGGATATTGCTTAGGTTACATGTTACATTGCTATGAGCTAGCTTTAGTGTATGCATTTACATTATGAACATGTTGATTTGTTATTTCAACTACAATTTATGATGTATGTATATCATGATTTTATGATATAACTACCTGACTATTGTGAGGTTGATGCAAGAGAACTCATTCCTAAGAGCGTGACTAAGGGAGAGCATCATCAAAAAAGGTAACATAGATGGAGATGTTGGAGGATGATAGAGGAATCAACTAAAACCTTGTATACATCACATTAGATACTACATGTTTATGCATATCTTGAATGGATACTTTAGTATGCCACTTATGTTTTGCATACTAGTTATGTGTTAGTTTCGATTTGAGCCTATGTTGAATATTTTGACTACATATTGGATATTTTGCACAGGTAAAAAGGGATAATGTTGCAATTAAGTATGTTTATGTTTGGTTTACTTTACATTTGATTTATCATTTTAGATTTATTAATTGAGTTATCATTAAACCATTTTAATAAGCTAATTTAGTTAGTAATAAATATATATTAACTATTATTAATTAGAAAATATGCTATAATAAATGTAAAAATAAAGAAAAATCAGAAAAAGAAAATAAAAGGTAATAAAAATAGAAATAAGGGAAAAATAGAAAATCATTGATAAATTAATTCAAATAATAAAAACAAAGAAAAAAAGGGGAAAATATATATATATTTTTAAAAAGCTACGCCTTTTCCATAAGAGAAAAAATATATAAAAAGAGGAGGGCATAATTGAGAAGCATAAGGATATGTATGGGAAGAAAGGGAGGTGCATATACATAAGAGATGAGATAAAATAAAAGAAGCATAAGATCATTGAGAGGAGACACATTTTTGATAGGGTTTTGCCAAGTAGGCAATGCAATTGAATTATGTGTATTTATGTAAAAATTAGAGGTTGATCTTCATAAGTTAAGAAAATTAGATATTTAGGATTGAATATATATTTATTCGTAGCAATATATGTCTCTCTCTCTCTCTCTCTCTCTCTCTCTCATACACGCACACACACACACACACACACACACACACACACACACACACACACACACACACACACACACACACACACACACACACACACACACACACACACACACTTTTTGTGTGTATCAGAATGAATATCAACTCATATGAATGGGAATTGAACTAATATTCCATACATAGTATAGCCTACAAATTCCTTTGAATAAACTTATAAAACTCCAACTTAGGGAAAAGTAGATTATTTTTTATATGCATTTTCAAGTGATGTAATGCACAACAGAGGATAATATAAATGAAAATGAGTAGAGATTAGGCAAATAGATAGATAATAGTGAGGAGATGGAGGTGGTGAGAATTATGGTTGCTCATGCAAGGGATGCGAGGAAGCAAATTGTAAATGGGATGACAGAGGGTGTGGGAGGTATGTACTCCACTTTGAAGGAGCACCATGTCACTTTTAGATACGTTGTGAAAGCTATTATCATGCATGGATTTGACATTCTTAGGTTCATATCCACTGTCACATTCCTTATAGCCATGTGTGTCACTTTAGTAGGTAGTGTTGAATTAGGTCTTTAAATGGAAAACAATTTCATATACAAAAGATCAGATTTACTATATTTATATTAGTGATTTACCTTAATGTGAAATATAGGTATAAATAATACAATGATCTACCTCATATCAATATACAATTAACCATAATATTTATAACATTGATAATTATCAATAAAATAGATACAGAACATAACTTTATAGCATCAACGACTACTATAACATCCTGTACTGACTTCTAATATTCTATGAATATACAAGGATTTGAATTTTTAAAAAAACATTGACATAATTTGTTTAGATGTGGTGACTGGAATAGCAGTGTTTTTTGATGTGAAAGTGATGGCATATAGAGCCTAACAGTAAATTATTTGATAATAAAAATGAAATAAATTTATAGTTTGGCTTGAGAATATTATATTGTATTACTACAAATGCAATGATCAGTTAGTATCTAAAATCACCATCGACTGGAAGAGCATTAAATAATTAATAGTTTTAAGTTTGCTTTAAATGGTCAGTGGTTTGTATGGGATTTTCTATTTATAATATTGGATTATCTTATTCTCTATGGTAGTAAAGAATAAGTTATGATCCATTATCAATATCCATTATATAAGGAATTGTCTATTTTCACATGATTTTGAGAGGTAAACGTTTTAGATGTACTTGACAATACAATGGAATATATATGTATTTATTATTAGAAAAGTGTTATAATATAGGACTTTGTTATGCCAGAAATTAATCTATTTTTCTTTTTTTTTTAATTTATATTATTAAATGTATGCTCTCACATAATATTAAACACACTATTATGAAAAGTGAACACATAAATCTAGTGTATTAATGTAGACTATATTCCATGCATGTATATCAACTAGCATGCTTGAATTATATATATATAAAGATGGTTGATAGAATATGGTAGTGAATGTGTTATTTTCCCATGACTAGTTAAGTGCAAT
Source organism: Torreya grandis (assembly GCA_037957365.1). Taxonomy (NCBI): domain Eukaryota; kingdom Viridiplantae; phylum Streptophyta; class Pinopsida; order Cupressales; family Taxaceae; genus Torreya; species Torreya grandis. The sequence continues at coordinate 3,024,118 of JARHVA010001202.1, forward strand.
TTATAAAAATATCTCCATAATTGCAATATATAAAAATATGGTAGTGAATGTGTTATTTTCCCATGACCAGTTAAGTGCGAAATTATACAAATATCGCCATAAGTTTCCATAGATAGTTATAACAACTGTCACCTATGGCATGAACATAATTATTTAAATGTTTGGCCGTTATCATCAAATAGTAGGTAAATAGAAATCCTATCTATCTTTCCTATTTGTATGGTATGGGTTTTTCATATTATCACTGTAACCTTCCGTAAGTATGTATACTTGTTTTATGGTATTATGGAATATTGATATGTTCTGCAATATGATGTCAAAAAAGGTTATATTAACCAATAATGGATGGGGAACCATAAAAATAATTTTTATGTCATTTAACCATATCCTCATATGTTGTTGAGCATGTATTTATACTTAAAATAAACATTTTGATGATATATGAGTTATTAGGAGAAATTAGCATATATGGATATACCGGTTTGTATACCTCTATGTTTCATGAACAAATATAAACAGTTGGGAAATATATTTAGGTAGGGATAAAATTATGGAGGACTATTAGGTTATTGAATCCCTTATAAAATTATCAATAAATTTTGTGATCAAGATTATATAATGATTTGTAAAATCACATTGAGTCCTTAACTTAGGAATATAGTTATCCATTGATATAGTATTTGTATATCACTTGTATGTTTATATACGATACGTATTATGTTGTACATTTATTCATATATAGGAAACATATTTATTCATAGACTTAAGCAACCATATGAAAATATTACATAAATAGGTGTATTGGGTCATATGTCTAAGTTTGTAAGTAAATGGGTGGTTATATTAAGTTTTAAGGTGTTTAGGGACTAGAACTATATCCATAAGAAAGTGGTCTCCTATAAATAGAATGAGATGTTAAGTGAAAGATTATAATAGATTTATGAGTTCTTTATTTCTCTATATATATGTATATATGTATAAAGATTATCATTGAATTCTTGTGTGCATTACATATAATGAAAGTGTTAATATGTATAAATGTTTATACATATATCACATATAATAGTGCATCATGATATGTGCCTATAAGTTATAGTAGTATATAATTTAAACATAGGGTATACCTAGTTGGTATATACCATAGTTACTTGTTTATTATTTAAGATTAAGAGACATTTGATTTATAAAATTATAAGACTAGTAGTTTATGATAGAGTAGTGTGCTCAGGTGTAATAACTATGATATTATAAGATGTCATAAAGTGTATTATATTGAAAAATATAGTTTAAATGTATGAATTACTTGGGTGGTATAAATGATGATCGTTATAACTAGACTCACACATATATATGATAGATTAAATGTATGTGTGTGGGTTATTACTATGGATAGCATGTTTTATGATAGTAGAAATTTATGTATGCATGTTAATAACCCTTGAGAGTATAATGAATTTTAGGATAGAATATTATGTATTTTGTGAAAATTGTGACTTACTTTGTTATATCTAGTTGCTTGAATAAAAGTTTATGTTTCATGTATTTAAGACTGCTTTGTTATGACTCGTTGTATAGAATTAATAGTTATATCTTAGATCACAAGACTATGATAATATGGGTTCTAATTTATATTTTGGATCATGTATATAAGGAGGTGATTGTGTTAGACACATAAATGTGTCAAGGACACATTATTTTATAAAGTAATTATGGATGGCCCATTAATATACTTAGTGAATGATGCAACCCATTCTTTGCATATAGAATGGGGACATATTTTTTGGATTGTTAGCCATGTAGATATTATGAAGACACTATAATGAGGCTTATTAAATAAATGTGGCCAAAGTGTGTATGGTAATATGTGATGTGGTTGGTGATCACTCTGTTGGGTATTTTATTTTTGACGTTGCAAAGATATTTATGACCTATAATGGATTTATATTGCAACCATGTGTGTGTGTGTATTCAAATTAAAGATCATTATTAAGTGTGGAATATATTTATATAGGATTACATTACATCTTGATTCCTCACTAAGCAAACTATTTGATTATCCATTGATATTTATAGTTGATAAATTTAGATTTGGTTATTTTATACTAAGTTTTTAGATATATATTGTTATGCGATAGTAGGATATTGCTTAGGTTACATGTTACATTGCTATGAGCTAGCTTTATTGTATGTATTTAAATTATGAATATATTAACTTATTATTTTAAGTACAATTTATAATGTATGTATATCATGATGTTATGATATAACTACTTGCTTATTGTTGGCCATGTAAATATTATGAAGTCACTATAATGAGGCCAATTAAATTAATGTGGCCAAAGTGTGTATGGGAATATGTGATCTAGTTGGTGGTCACTCTATTGGATATTTTATTTGTGACATTGCAATGACATATAATGGATTTGTATTGTGATCATGTGTGTGCGTATTTAAATTAAAGATGATTATTAAGTGTGAAATATAATTATATAAGATTATGTTACATCTTGATTATTTATTAAGTAAACTATTTGATTATCTATAGATATTTATAATTGACAAATTTAGATTTAGCTATTTTTGACTAAGTTTTGTGATATATAATATTATGGGATAGTAAGATATTGCTTAATTTACATGTTACATTACTATGAGCTAGGTGTAGTGTATGCATTTACATTATGAACATGTTGATTTATTATTTTAACTACAGTTTATGATGTATGCATATCGTGATGTTATGATACAACTACCTTCTTATTGTGAGGTTGACGCAAGAGAACTCATCCCTCAAAGCATAATGGAAGGAGAATATCATCGAAAATGGTGACATAGATAGAGATGTCAGAGGATGATAGAGGAATTAGATAAAACCCTACACACACCACATTAGATAATATATGTTTATGCATATCTTGAATGGATGCTTTAGTATGTCCTTTATGTTTTACATACTAGTTATATGTTAGTTTTGATTTATGTCTATGTTGAATATTTTGATTGCATAGTGGATATTGACTACATAGCAAATATTTTGCGTAAGGAAAAAGGGATAATGTTGTAGTTGAGTATGTTTGAATTTGGTTTACTTAACACCAAATTTATCATTTCAAATTTATTATTTGATTTATCATTAAAACATTTTTTCAAGCTAATTTAGTTAGCATATAAATATATATTAATCAGTATTATTAATTAGCAAATATGCTCTAATAAATGTAAAAATAAAGAAAAAGTGGGAAAAAGAATTAAAAAGGAATAAAAATATAAATAAGGGAAAAATATAAAATAATTAGAAAAAAAAAAGAAAAGGGAAAAATATTTATAAAAATTAAAGCTATACCCTTTCCATAAGGGAAAGAATATATAAAAAGATAAGGGTGCAATTGAGGAGTAGAAGGATATTGAGGGTAAGAAAGAAATGCACATATATAGAAGAGAAGAAATAGAAGCATAGGAGAATTGAAAGGAATCACATTTTTTATAAGGTTTTTCTAGGTAGGCATTGTACTTTAATTCTATGTATTGATGTAAAAATTGGAGGTCAATTTGCATAAGTTAATAAAATTAGATATTTATAATTGAATATATATTCATTCACACTCACGCACACACACGCACACGCACGCACGCACACACACACACACACACACACACACACACACACACACACACACACACACACACACACACACACACACACACACACACACACACACACTTGCATATACTTCTAGTTTGTATCAAAATAAATATCAACTCATATGATAAATGGGCAACAAATTGATATTCCATATATAGTATAGCCTACAAATTTCTTCAAATAAACTTATAAAACTCTAAATTAGGGAAAAGTAGCTTATTTGTTGTATGCATTTTCAGTCAATGTAATGCACAATGAAGGATAACACAAATGAAAATGAATAGATATTGGGAAAATAGATAGATAATAATGAGGAGATGGAGGTGGCAATATTTGTGGTGGGTCATGTGAGAGATGCGAGGAAGTAGATTGTAAATGGGATGACAAAGGGTATGGGAGGTATGTACTCCACTTTGAAATACTATGATGTCACTTTCAGATATGATGTGTAAGCCATTATCATGCATGGAATCAACATGCCTAGGTTCATATCCACTATCGCTCTCTTCACATCCATGGGTGTCGCTTCAGTAGGTAGTGTTGAAGTAGGTCTTTAAATGGCCATCAATTTCATATACAAAAGATCATATTTACTATATTTATATTAGAAGTTTACCTTAAAAGGACTATTTCAAATAATCTGGACCTATGTCCCTAAATTGGATTGGAAGTAATCTTTTAAAATGAATAGTTTTTAGGTTTTGCATAGTTGCACGTAGAAAGTATGGTAATAATTTGGATCTATTTCCTATTTATTATATTAGATAGAATTTAAAATTATAAAATTTTGACTAATGTAGGCATATTCTTGATATTTGTTTTTTAGTTAGACTATAGATAAGTCCAAATTATCTAAAATGGTCATTTTAATATGGCATATAGGTATACATAATATACTGATTTACCTCATATCAATATAAAATGAACCATAATATTTATGCCATTGATAGTTGTCAATAAAATAGATATAGAACATAACTTTATAGCATCAATGACTATTATAACATCATGTAGCTGCTTCTAATATCCTTTGAATGTACAATGATTTGACTTTAAGAAAAAAGAACACAATGTTTTAATTTATTTGGATGTGGTGATTGAAACAATAATGTTTTTTGATGTGAAGTAATGGCATATAGAGGCTAAAAATGAACTATTTGATAATAACAACAATACAAATTTATAATATGGCTTGATAATATTATACTGTATCACTGTGCAATGATCAATTAGTTTCTAAAATCACCATCGACTGGAAGAGCATCAAAGAATTAATAAGTTTATGTTTGCATATAATGGTCGATGATCTATAAGTGATTTTATATTTATAATCTTGGATTACCTTATTATCTATAGTATTAAAGAATAAGTTATGATCCATTATCAATATCTGTTATATAAGGAATTATCTGTATTTGCACAATCTTTAGACCTAAAATTTTAAGATGTACTTGACAATACAGTGGAATATATAAGTATTTATTATTGAAACAACATTATAATACAAGACTTTGTTATGCCTGAAAGTCATGTGTTCCTATTTTATTATTTTTTCTATTATTAAATGTGTGCTCTCACATCATATTAAATAGATTATTCTAAGGAGAGAACACATAAATCCAATGTATATATGTAGATTGTATTCCATGAATGTATATTAAATAATGTGCTTGATATATATATATATATATATATATATATATATATATATATATATATATATATATATATGGAGATATATTCATAGAGATGGTTTATGGAATATGGCAGTGAATGTGCTATTTTCCCATGACCCTTTAATGGTGATTTATAAAAATATCACCATAAGTTTCCATAGATAGTTATAACATCTGTCACCTGTGGCATGAACATATTTCTTTAAATGTTAGGCCATTATTTTCAAATAGTAGGTAAATAGAGAGCCTATATATCTTTCCTATTTATATGGTATAGGCTTTTCATATTATAACTATAACCTTTCATAAGTATGTATACTTGTTTTATAGTATTACAAAATATTGATATATTCTGCAATAGGATGACAAAAAAATGTTATATTGATCAATAATGGATGGGGAACCATAAAAAGACTTTTGATATCATTTAACCATATCCTCATACATTGTTGAGCATGTATTTATACTTAAAATAAATATTTCCACCTGATGATATAGGAGTTATTAAGAGAAATTAACATATATGGGTATACTGGATTATATGCCTCTAAATTTTGTGGACAAATATAAATAGATAGAAAACCTATTTAGGTAGGGATAAAATATGGAGAAGTATTAGGTTATTGAATTTCTTACCTTATAAAATCCTCAATATATTTTATGATCAAGATTGTATAATATTTGTTAAAATCACATGGAGTCCTTGACTTAGGAATATAATTATCCATTGATGAAGTATTTGTATATCATTTCTGTGTTTATATATGGTACATATTATGTTTTACATTTATTGGTATATAGGAAACATATGTATTCATGTACTTAAGAAACCATATGAAAATATTACATATATAAGTGTATTGGGTCATATACCTAAGTTTGTAGCTAAATGGGTGGTTATATTGAGTCTTAAGGTGTTTGGGGGACTGAAACTATAACCATAAGAAAAAGGTCTCCTAGAAATAGAATGAGATGTTAAGTGAAAGATTATAATAGGTTTATGAGTTATCTACTTTTCTACAAATAATATGATTGATTATTTGTTTATATATATTTAACATTGAATACTTGTGTACGGTACATATAATGAGAGTGTTAACATATACAAGTGTTTAGACATATATTGTATATAATAGTGCATCATAATGTGTGCCTATAAACTATAGATTTATGTAGTTTAAACATTAGGTATACCCGGGTGCTATTTACCATAGTTTCTTGCTTATTATTTATGATTAAGAGACATTTGATTCCTAAAATTATAAGATTAGTAGTTCATGATTGGGTAGTGTGCTCATGTGCAATAACTATGATATTATAAGATGTCATAGAGTGTATTATGTTCAAAATTATAGTTTAAATGTATGAATTATTTAGGTGGTAGAAATAATGATTGTTATGTCTAGATTCACACATACATTTCACGGATTAAATGTATGTTAGTGGGTTATTATAATGGACATCATATAATGGACATTATAATGGACATTATAATGATGTCCATTATAATGGACATCATTATAATGGTTATTATAATGGACATTATAATGGTAGTTAGAATAACTTTATTTATGCATGCTAATAACCCCTGAGAGTATAATGAATGCTAGAATATAATATTGTGTGTTTCAAGGGAATTGTGACTTACTTTGTTATATCAAGTTGCTTGAATAGAAGTATATGTTCCATGTATTTAAGACTAATTTGTTAAGACTCATAGTATAACATTAGTAGTTATCTCCTAGAACACAAGACTATGATAATATGGGTTATCATAAAGTTTAGTATGTTTGGAAACTAATTGTGATAATTAAAATCTATATTTAAATATGTATTTTACTTGGATGGTATAAACTATAGTCATTATTTGTAGTATGTGATAGAAAATAATGTGTTATTTATTCATATGTTTGATGGAATAAATGTATGTTTTTTTATTACTCTTATGCTTTTCATGTTATGTGATATAATTTCTAGTAGGATGTTAATTGTATGAATATTTTGATTATATCATGTTAACTAATCTTGTATTTTTGATACTAATTACAGAGTGAGATGGAATTCATTAGATTACTAAAATCACAATACCAGATGAAGGAAGATGATCAAGTGGTGTGTATGAATTTTGACTAATCTATTGATTGGTATTATTTTTTATTCTTGAAAATTTAGACCAAAGTATGTTTATTGAGATATTGACATTTTATGAGTATGATTTACATGTATTTGCTATGTCTTGTAAAAAAATGTATTTTCTATGATACATCACATGTTTAGTTTTGGAAATCATATAACACATGGATACTAGCTTGTCTCTCTAGATTACCATGCCATCACTATATACTCATCCATATAGGGAGAGCCATTCTATGATGTTATTAGTGCAGAAGATTATTGGTCCATGATTAATGTCAAAAAGCACTCGAATGATTTTATCCTTCCCCACAACAATACTTATCTAAAGATGACACTTAAGATTTCTACATATACTAGAGAGTCTGGGGAACTCGTGCTCTAGGGAGCCATGTATTTTATATATGTACATTGTAATATGTTGTATTTATTACTGAAAACATTATCAAGATGAGTTGTGATTACTTATTTATTTTATATTAATAGGAATGATTGTGGGTATGTATCGGTCATGACTAATTAATTGTAATTAATTTTTATATTAGTATTATGATGTGTTTCTATTGATGATAATGATCAATGATATATGATGTAGCATGTTTCATTTATAGTTAACACACTTAGAGTATTTTGTATGATATTTTATTAAATTCTTGTTGTGTAATATATTTATAGTATATATTTTTAATTAAAAAAAGACACGTAATTCTAGGTAGTACCCAACAGAGTTGTTACATATGATATCAGAGTTATGGCTTAAACTTTAGCACTTAATGAGTCCATTAGTGTTTTCTTATCCTTCTATTTAATAGAAAGAAGGATAGTGAAATATGTGTGGTATATTGAGTGTGTACCCTTAGAAGCACTTGTACCCTCTTAAAGTTGTTAAAAGGTTGATTTATTGAGTGTCTCAATGGTGATGATTGCAATTGATGTTTGGCAGGTGAGTGCATAACATAGTTATTGAGTCATGAATAAAATATTCCTACTATAATTTGATCACTTAGATTGAATACCTTGAGGATGATTACATTTTTACTTGTTAATCAAGTCACCTTCACCATTTGTGTGTTGTGTTGTGAGTGTTTAATAAGCATGGGATGTTTCTAACTTAAGTATATGTGCATTAGTTTTATGTCATTTATACACTAATCCTAGGAGAGAGTAATATTAAAAGACCATTTTTATTTTAGAACCACCTAGTATGGTGGGAATTTTATTTTAGTTGAGTGCATATGTCTTGGTTAAGAATTCCTTTATGTTAGGAGTTTGTTTATGGATTGGCACCCTTATGTTAATGTGGATTACAAATAAGTGTCATCTCTCATAGTGGTTATAGAGGTGAGTTATCAATCTATCACTTTATTTTAACATTATTATAAGCCCCTGAGAGGATTCTTATTTTCATGATGATTTAAACTTGTTTTTTAAATGTTGTTTTGGACCATATCCCTTAGAGGTCATGGAATAGTGTCTTCTACTTATTGTTGATAGAGAAGTTGTAGAAATGAATGGATTGATGCATCTATGTGGTTAGAATTTTATTTTTGATTATGGAAGTAGATTATAATACTACTCATACAAGATTGGTGAGTAGTGATTTGACAACTTAAGTTGTGGTGTTTTATTTTTACCGTGTGAGGGTATTTAATAATTTTCTTGTTTAGATGTTAGTTCTCTACTTTCCACTTGTGACTTTTTTGAGTCACTAATTTATCTAACATGTGAAATTAGACCACATGGATTGGAAAACTTTAAATTTATATTAATTTTAGATTAAGAATTATAAGTTGATTATAATTGTTATGTTTTTATATACCCTTGATTAGATTGATAATATTCTATTTTGCTTAAAACAAGTTGTTTTAAAAAGATATTTATGTACCTTCACTGAGAGTGAGTAGGGTATAGGATGTGTAGAACATTTTGGTAGTTTAAAAAGATTGAGATAAACTTTTAACTTATTGAATACTAGACAAGCAAGTAAGAAGACATTGTATCGCTTGTTACCTTTATAAGGTTGTAAAGATAGTATGATCCTTGGCCTTTGTATATTGTGTTAATTTTCATATTATTTCTTCTTAACTATGGATATAACACTATAGGTTAAGCTATGAAATATGATATTAGTTATGTTTGGTTAATGGAAAATTAATACAATTACAAAATGATTATATAATTTTTTTTATATGTATGTTTGTACATCTAGCATATATAATTATTAAGCATATAACATTGCTTTCTATGATATGTTAGTATAAAATTATGGTTCATTGAACCATGTGCATATTTTGGAGATCATTAGGTCATGGAGACCTAAGCTAAGAGTGGTGAATTAAGAACATGAGATAGGAGTGGATCCAATTTAGTCTCACATTGACTCAGTAGCTATTGAATTTAGATTCTATGAGGAGAGTTTGTCAAATCTAAGATTTGACAAATAGACTTATCAAATTTATTGAGTTAGGATTTGACAAGGGGATCTTGTTGAATCTAAGATTTGGTAGATGGACTTGTCAAATTTAGTTGTATGGCCAAATATATGTATACTAAAGAATGGATATCCCTTAATTTTGAAATATTATATACATTGGAAATATAGTATTTTCAATTTCTATTAATCATCATACTTTCCTAGAAGTGACTTAGAGTAGTGGCAGTATTGACATATTATAATTACCAAACACTACACAGAGTAGTAATAGTATTAACTTATATACATCATTTTTATTGGGCTTGCTAAAAAAAAATTCTTCAGAATGATAAAAAAAACTCTCTAGGATGAAGAGATGTGCAGAAGAACTTGAAGGTTCTATGAAACTCTCCTTGGCTATTTGTTTTTGGATTTTATGATGATCTAATGTGCTTTAGAAAAGTTAGTGAAACTTTAACTGATATATATGAGACTTTCTGAGGTATTAAAAGTGGTCAGTCCTGTAGTTTATAGGTTTGTTTTGCTAGTTTTGGACCCTATAGTTGCCATGATAGAACCAATCAGCGTAAGTGACACTCATAAACAGTATTGCATAATAGAGGGATGACATAGATTAGGGTCTTTTAGGACTAATACTTTGATAATAGTACTATTTGAAAGAATAATAATAAGTTCTATAGGTAATTTCACATTTATTTGCTTGATTTGATACTTTATACTATGTTATTTTTCTTCTAAAAAATATTTTTAAATCAAAACTTATGTTTGTATAAGAGTCATCTAAGATGATGATTAGATTTCGGGGGAAGGATGTTACATCATGATTCTTCTCTAATCAAACTATTTAATTATCTATGGATATTTATAGTTAAAAAATTTGGATTTGGCTATTTTTTACTAAGCTTTGATATATATATTATTATAGGATAGTATGATATTTCTTAGGTTACATGTTATATTACTATGAGCTAGATGTAGTGTATGTATTTACATTATAAATATGTTGATTTGTTATTTTATCTATAATTTATTATGTATATCATGATGTTATGATCTAATTACCTACTTATTATGAGGTTGACGTAGAACAACTCATCCCTCAAATTGTGATGGAGGGAGAACATCATCAAAGAGAGTGACATAGATGGAGATATCAGAGGATGATAGAGGAATCGACTAAAACCATACACAAACCATATTAGATAGTAATATTTATGCATAACTTGAATAGATTATTTAGTATGTCTTTTATGTTTGAATACTAGTCATTCGTTAGTTTCGATTTATACTTATGTTGAATATTTTGACTGCATAGTGGATATTTTATGTAGGGCAAAAATGATAATGTTGCAGTTGAGTATGTTTGTATTTGGTTTACTTGACATCTAATTTATCATTTTGGAATTATTAATTAAGTTATCATTAAACTATTTTAATAGGCTAATTTAATTAACGGATAAATATATATTAATAATTATTATTATTAACTAGCAAATATGCTCTAATAAATGTAAAAATAAAGAAACAATGGGAAAAATAAATAAAAAGGAATAAAAAGATAAGGGAAAAATAAAAAATCATTAATAAAATAATTAGAAAAATAAAAACAAAGAAAAATTAAAAAAGGGGAAAAAACTTTTAAAAAACTAAAACTACACCCTTTCCATAAGGAAAAGAATATATAAAAAGAGAAGGGAAAAATTGAGAAGCAGAAGGATATGGAGGGGAAGAAAGGGAGGTGAATATATAAAAGACAGGAGACAAAAGAAAAGAATCATAAGAGTGTTGAGAGGAGACATGTTTTTGATAAGATTTCGCTAGGTAGGCATTGTACTTGAATTATGTGTATTGATGTAAAAATTAGAGATCGATCTGTATAAGTTAAGAAAATTAGATATTTAGAATTGAATATATAATCATTCAAAAATATATATACTTGTATAGGTGTTTAGTGTGTATCAAAATAAATATCAACTGATATGGTAAATGGGTAGAAAACTGATATTCCATACATAGTATGGCATGCATATTTCTTTGAATAAACTTATAAAACTCTAAATTAGAGAAAATTAGATTATTTATTGTATGCATTTTCAAGCGATGTAATACAAAACAAAGGATAACATAAATGAAAATGAGTAGATATTGGGAAAATAGATAGATAGATAGTAGCAAGGAGATGGAGGTGGCGAGCTTTGTGGTGGGTCATGTGAGCAATGTGGGGAAGCAAATTGTAAATGGGATGATAGAGGGTGTGGGAGGTATGTACTCTACATTGAAGGAGCGTGATGCCATTTTTAGATATGATGTGAAAGCCATTATCATGCATGAACTCGACATTCCTAGGTTCATATCCACTATCATTTTCCTTGTAGCCATGGGTGTCACTTCAGTAGGCAATGTTAAAGTAGGTCTTTAAATGGAAAATAGTTACATATATAAAATATAATATTTACTTTATTTATATCAGTGATTTACCTTAATGTGAAATGTAGGTACACATAATAAAACAATTTACCTTGCATCAATATACAATGAAACATAATATTTATACCATGGATAGTTATCAATAAAATAGATACAAAATATAACTTTACAGCATTAGTGATTTTTATAACATCTTGTAGCAATGTCTAACATGTTGTGAATGTACAATGATTTGACTTATTAAAAAAATAACACAATGACTTAATTTATTTAGATGTGGAAATTAGAACATCAGTGTTTTTTGATGTGAAGTGATGGCTTATAGAGGCTAACAATGAATTATATGATAATAACAATACAAATTTCTAGTATGGATTGAAAATACTATAGTGTATCATTGCACATGCAATGATCAGTTAGTTTCTAAAATCACTATCGAATGGAAGAGCATCAAAGAATTAATAATTTTAGGTTTGCTTAGAATGGTCGACAATTTGTATGGGATTTTCTATTTATAATCTTAGATTACCTTATTCTCTATTTTAGTCAAGAATAAGTTATGATCCATTATCAATCTTTGTTATATATGGAATTTTTTGTATTTACACAATCTTTAGAGGTAAACATTTTAGATGTACTTGACAATAGAGTAGAATATATATGTATTTATTATTACAACAGTGCTAGAATATGAGACTTTGTTATGCCAGAAAATAATTTGTTCCTTTTTTTATTATTTCTATTATTAAATGTATGCTCTCAGATAATATTAAATAAATTATTCTGAGGAATGAACACATAAATCCAACATATATAAGCAGATTGTATTCCATGAATATATATTAAATAGCATGCTTGAATATATATATATATATATATATATATATATATATATATATATATATATATATATATATAGAGAGAGAGAGAGAGAGAGAGAGAGAGAGAGAGAGAGAGAGATATGGTTGAAGGAATATGGTAGTAAATGTGTTATTTTCCCATGACTATATAAGGGCTATTTATACAAATATCATCATAAGTTTCCATAGATAGTTATAAAAATTGTCACTGACGGCATGAACATAGTTATTTAAATGTTGGGCCATTATCTTCAAATAGTAGGTAAATAGAGATCCTATCTATATTTCCTATTTATATGGTATGGGTTTTTCAGATTATAACCGTAACCTTTTGTAAGTATGTATACTTGTTTTCTAGTAGTACACAATATTGATATATTCTGCAATAAGATAACAAAAAAAGGTTATATTGACCAGTAATGGATGGGGTTCAATAAAAATAATTTTGATATCATTTAACCATATCCTCATACATTGTTGAACATATATTTATACCTAAAGAAAACATTTCCACCTGATGATATATGAGTTATTAGGAGAAATTATCATATATGGGTATACTAGGTTGTACGCCTGTAAGTTTTGTAGACATATATAAACAATTGGGAAACCTATTTGGGTAGGAATAAAATTATGGAGAAGTATTAGGTTATTTTATCCTTATCAAGATTATATAATTATTGTTAAAATGATACAGATTTCTTGACTTGGGAATATAGTTATTCATTGATATAGTATTTATGTATCATTTGTATATTTATATATGGTACAAATTATGTTATACATTTATTTGTAAACAAGAAACATATTTATTCATAGACTTAAGAAACCATATGAAAATATTACATATAGTCATATGTCTAAGTTTGTAGCTAAATGAGTGGTTATATTGAGTCTTAAGGTGTCTGGAGGACTAGAACTATAACCATAAGAAAGCAGTCTCATAGAAACGAAATGAGATGTTAAGTAAGAGATTATAATAGTTTTATGAGTTTTCTATTTCTCTATACATAATATGACTAACTTTTATTTTGTATATTTAACATTTAATACTTGTATGTCATACATATAATGAGAGTCTTAATATATACAAGTGTTTAGACATATATCACATATAATAGTACATTGTGATGTATGCCTATAAGCTATAGTAGTATGTAGTTTAAACATAGAGTATACTTGATTGGTATATACCATATTCGTTTGCTTATTATTTAATATTAGGAGATATTTTATTTCTAAAATTATAAGACTAGTAATTCATGATTGAGTAGTGTGCTCATGTGCAATAATTATGATATTATGGGATGCCATAGAATGTATTATATTAAAAAATAATATCTAAACGTATGAATTATCTAGATTATATAAATGGTTATTGTTATGTCTCGACTCATAGATACGTTTGATAGATTAAATGTATGTGTGTGGGTTATTACTATGGATGACATGTTTTATGATAGTTATTATAACTTTATGCATGTATGCTAACAACCCTTGAGAGTATAAAAATGCTTGGATAAAATATTATGTGTTTTGTGAGAACTGTGACTTTGTTATTTCTAATTTCTTGAATAGAAGTTTATGTTCTATGTATTTAAGACTACTTTATTATGATTGGTTGTGAAAAATTAGTAGTTATGTCTTAGAATACAAGACTATGATAATATGGGCTATCATAGCATTTAGTATGTTTAAAAATTAATTATGGTAATTCAAATTTATAGTTTAAATATGTATTTTATTAGATGGTATAGATTGCAGTCATTATTTCTAATATGGGATAGAAAATAATGTGAGATTCATTCATACATCTGATATAATAAATGTAAGTTTTTTAGTTACTCGTATACTTAGTATGGTATGTGATAAGATAGCTAATAAAATGTAAATTATATAAATATTTTGGTTATATTATGTTAACTAATCTCACACTACAGATACTGAGTAAGGAGTCAAATAGACTTCACTAGTTTACTAGCATCCTAATGCTAGATCAAAGCAATCTGATCAAGTGGTGTGTATAAATTTTCACTGATCTATGGATCCCTATTATTTATTATTCTTAAAATTTTTGTCCAAAGTATTTTTAGTGAGACATTAACATTTCATGAGTATGATTTACATGTTTTTATGATATCTTGTAATACAACATGTTTTCTATGATACATCACATGTTTAGTTTTAGAAATAATACAACACATGGTTACTTGTTTATCTCTCTATATTCTTGTACCATCACTATCTGCTCATACATGAAGGGATGGCCATTCTGTGATGGAATCAGTGTAGGATATCATTAGTCTATGGTTGGTGTAGAAAAATCTTTGGATGATGCTCTATCTCTCCACAGTAGTACTTATCTGGAAATGACATTTGAGATTGTCATAGATACTAGAGATTCTGAGGAACTCATGCTTTGGGGAACCATGTATCTTATATATGTACATTGGAATATGTTTTATTTATTATTAGAAACATTTCCATGATGAGTTGTGATTACCTATTTATTGTACATTGACAATAGTGATTGTGTGTATGTATTAGTCATGGTTGATTAATTGTAATTACTTTCTATATTAATATTATGATGTGTTTTTATTGATGATAGTGATCAATGACGTATGATGTAGTGTGTTTCATTTATATTTAACACACTTATAGTATTTTTTTATGATATTTGATTAGATTCATGTAGTATAATCTATTTATACATGTGTTTAATTTAAAAAAACATGTAATTCTAGGTAAAACCTAGTGAGGTTATTACATATTATATGATAATATAAACAATGACCCCTTAAACTTAATGAGGATTTTATATCTGGTATCACTCTCTAGGTTTTTAAGTAAACTACAATAACCTTGATTCAACTTATGTTGGCGAGCACAAGTCGATATGCAAGTAGCTCATGGAATGCACATAGGTGCATTAGAGAACAATACTTAAGATGTTAAAAATCTAATAAATATGGATTAATTTTAACTTTTGATAAACTTTGGAGGAGTTGTCTCTGGAAAGCCATAACTTGCAAATTATATGATCATAACCTGGGATTAGTTTGGGATGAACTGAGACTAACTAGTGATCTAATTATATTTATTTGATAGAGTTAGTTTTGGATGAAGGTATATTATTATTATTGTATATTAGTATTAATTGTATGTTTATGCACATATTAAACATTAATCTTATATATTTTGTAAAGGTATAATTAAATTAATTAAAAAAATATTGTAATTAGTTATGGAGTAGCATATGAGGATGCTACTACATCCATTAATTTATTATGAAAAATAAAACCAAAAAAGGAGTAGTAATCCATAAAAATAGAGATGATTAACAACATAAGCAAGACACATATGGGTTCCACACACTGTAGTGTCGTAAAGGATAGAGCCTTCTCATGAAATGGTAGAAACATTTTTCTAGAAATTATTGTGTTTATCTTTAAATGTGACTCCCATTTTTGTGTTCATTCTTCCCCACTTGTTTTAAGAGGATTGCAATGAGCATTGTGTTATTATGGTGTAATAACACATCAAAGAAGGAGATGAAATGTGTAGCAGCGCATCTATTCCTATGTTGGGTTGGGCATTGTCATTTATGGTTACGTATTATCATGTGTTGAGCATAGATCATAGA
Source organism: Torreya grandis (assembly GCA_037957365.1). Taxonomy (NCBI): domain Eukaryota; kingdom Viridiplantae; phylum Streptophyta; class Pinopsida; order Cupressales; family Taxaceae; genus Torreya; species Torreya grandis. Next base: position 3,040,937 of record JARHVA010001202.1, read on the forward strand.
GAAAGAATGAGAATATCCTAGAGAATTCTCTTTATGAACATGTGCACTCGTTGTATGGGTGGCTAGGTGAATCATGTCACTAAATCAGTGCTTTGTCCAATATGATCAAGTTAAGTAAGCAAGTTTCAAGTGGGAAATAAGTGAAAACCCTCCAACTTAGTTTCTCATTTAAATATTTATACAACTTTTATTTTATTTATATTATTATACAAATTATTTTAATCACATCATAAGAAAATGAAATTGGAAGTTCAGTTATCCAAATGAATGGTAGATGATAACGAGTAGAATAGGTTATATATAAGAATATGATCTAGAGTGTAGTTGAAAAATGGATAACTTACTTAGGAGTGGGCTTAATAAGCCATCATAGAGCATATTAAATTTGATAGTATATTCGATCACCTCCTTGAGAATAGGTATTAAATGGAATTGGAAAATTCTTGGAGTTTAACCGAATTAAAACATAATTGAGGGATAATTTTATCCTGAGTAATTTAAATAAATTACCTTTATGATAAGATTGGATTTATGCCATGAAATTACTAAATAAAATAATCGATTATGGATTCATATGTTACTTTTAGTATATAAAGGACATCTGTAGATTTTAATAACATCCAAGAGAACAACTTCGAAAGAAAAGAGTTTGTCTAAATCCATTTTATAATGGAAATCAATTGTTGTATTTGAGATCACATAAGAATCCAAACTTGTTTGCAATCATAGGAGGCTGAAAGGACCCCAAGTAGCGAAGAAGGGGAAGGGTGTGACAATTATATATATGTGTGTGTGTGTGTGTGTGTGTGTGTGTGTGTGTGTGTGTGTGTGTGTGTGTGTGTGTGTGTGTATGTGTGTGTGTTCATATATGTTCAATTTTGTTGTTACAAGAGCCTTTTTTTGGGTTTGTTGTTAAAGCTTTTAATAATCATATTGACCTTTGTAAGTACATTTTTTTTATTCAAGTGTATTAAGAAAGAAATCATTACAAATGTTTAAACCAAATTTATTATCCATGAGGACCCTTTTGATTTATTTATTACTAATAAACAATTAGAATGTAAAAGGGTAAATGTTGATACACAATATCCATCGAAGACAAGTCATCATGTTCCAAAGTAATAAGATTATCATTGTCCGTCAAATATGTAACAATAGAAGCAAAGTGAGAAGGTGTTACTTGGCAAAGTGGTGTCTTCTAAGGCCATAAAAATTATATTTTTGTAAATATTAGAACTCATAAAAGTTTCTAGGATATATATCTTAGCATGAGTGTTCTTAAGTGTTGGAATGATTAATTAGATCATAGTCTAAATAAGTGTTGGTGAAAATATTAAATATAATTAATGATTGTGTAAATATTAAATGTGTCTTTGTAGGATAGTCACATGTCACCACTTTTTTTAAATGACACCATTAATGTGGTCAATAAAAAATGAAGGATAACTCTTGTTTTATCTATATATACCATCATCTCTATGTAATTTTGTCATTATGTTGAATATAAGAGTTATATTTTTACTATATTAAAATTGATCTATAATATCATAATATTTAGTGGTATGTAATCTAGACCTTTGGGCTTGAGGAATGTTAGGTGGGGGTATTTTGGTTAACCCTACCTTGAGGTTGAGATGGGATGTGAGGTGGGGTTAGTGAGTCATGCATGGGACTGGTGGATTGAGCATTATACCTCTCAAAATTAAAGTCAATATCTACCTCATAATAAATCATCGTACAATGAGCCACACAAGATATATCTCTAGAGAGAAATAATTAAGCAAAGCTATTAATTGCAAGGGTATTAACATATATAATATCATTATTATACATGATATTGTCATGTTTCAAACCATATTCTAGTATTCTAAAATATATCCATGAAAATAAATATTCAATTATTAATAAACTTTTAAATATCATCATATATAACAACATATAAAAACTAGGAACATCCCACATAAATAATACTATAGAGGAACTGTCATAAACAAATCACAATCTACCCATAAGAAATGTTGAGCATAAAAATGTATTAGATCTACAAGGAGAGATAGAATTATGGCTTATAGAAGCCAACATGATCTAGCACATTGCGATAATAATGATAAATAAGGAAAACCATAATAAGAATAATAAATAAGGATCAAGTTTATGGAAGCCCTAGGAAGAGATCAAATATATCCCTTAATAAAATATAAACACAATTTATCCCTAGGAAGTGTTGAAGTTGAGTGAAATATAATATGGGTTCACGAAAATGTTTTGATAAAAATTAGTTAAGGACAAGGACACTAAATTAATTATCAAAAGTACATAATATTTAAAATATGAATTAAATAAAACAATACAAGTATATAAACAAATATGAAATGTGGTAAGCAAATTGAATTAAATCCTGTAATTTGACAAGAACATTTCTTGAGAAATACATAGATTTAGACTTCTCTATCTATTTTTGGAGGTTGAAAGTGAGTAAAGCCATGACTATAAATAATCCTAAAGAAAATCCTAAAAATTGATGTAGATCAGAAAAAATATAAAAAAAATCCCAATATTGAACAACTCTATATTATGGTCATGACAAAATCATAAATTTAGCCTTCGTAGGTGTAGATACTAAAATCTAATTTTTAGTACATAAAAAGAAATCTTGACACACATTTACCATGTATGACTTGAAAACCCAAACAAGGTCCTAATTCATCATTAGCTCACATTTACATGTTATCTTATGAGTCAACCATTCTATTTTAATGTCATACACCTATATGAACCTCCATTCCTATTTCAAACTTTTTAAATATCATGTACACATATATCTAGGCTCTCAAAATAGTCCACCTATACACAAGTTAGTTCTGACGATATGGTTGTTATTTATAGTCAATAACAATCTAAATTGTTAGAACCATCTTGCTCTTAGCAATGACTATTTTCTAAAATCAAATCCATCCTTAAGGTTGACCTATAATTCTAGCATGTCAGTGGTGTGATAAATTATTAAAAAGATTCCATATCAAAAAATTGAGGCTTCATTTCAAATCGATTAGGTATCTATTTGACACTCATCTATAAACTATTGGACATTTAGTAAGTCTACCCTATTCTTCATATTTTTTATACTATTCACTAGGATTAGTCATAAGCAAAGTCTGAATCATTCAAAAAACTAGGTAAAAGTGAACATTATTAAGTACCAAAGTCAATCATTAGTTACATTCATATAACAAAAGATCATAATTACCGTACCAGATTCAAGTAGTGGGAGATTCCCTTATCTATTGTTGGGGGTACTAGTGGAGATGTTATTGGGCCACACAGTGTTCGTTGAGGTGCCTATGTTACTAGTTTAGATATACAGGGAGCTGTAGGGATTTTGATCCCATGGGAGGTATGGTATCAACATGGGGTTTGTTCTACACTATTGGGCCTATGAGCACATCCATTTTTTGAGGTCGATAGGGCTGTTATGGGAGGGGTACATGCAGATGGATTTTGGAGTCAGGTTTATGAGGTGGAGAGATGATTTTGCCATCTTGGGACCAGGTGGAGGGGTTCATGACATTAATTGGTTCAAAGGTGCACTGGATGCCTTGGTTGTTAGAGACGTGATTTGAAGACCCTATGTTAAAGTTCTGGATTGGGCTCAATATAGGAGACATACACTATCCTTGTAGAGCTATAGATGGATTTTTGGTAAGAGAGAGGGTGAGACATAACTCATTCCTTTTGATAGGGTACAATAATAGTTGTCAAGGTTCTAGAGAGATCTCACTATAGGAGACATAAAATATCCTTGTAGAGCTATAGATGGATTTTTGGTAGGAGAGAGGGTGAGACATAGCTCATTCCTTTTGATAAGGTACAAAAATAGTTCAGCCTAGTCTAGGATATCCCAAGCTTGTTCCTAAGATATAAGCTGGAGGATGAAGAGCTACTACTTCTTGAGCCATATCTAGTTTAAATATTCATCAATCATGAGCTACAAGTTAGGGCTGAGATAGATGATGTAGATTTCATAGATGGGTACCCTACATGGTACCATACATTATATGCTACAATAGATATTGGTGGTGATGATGGCGGTCGATAGGCTATAGATTTTAACCCAACTAGTGGAGATGGTCATTAGGTGTTGGCATAGGGGGTTACTCCAAATGCATAAGTAGTGAATATAAAGAGAGATAAGGCATGAGTAGCATTAGCTATAGTACAAGATTTTGTTATAGTATTATAGGGTCAATTGGTAGTGGCACAAGGTCAGGTAGTTATAGTTACAAGTGAGAGGGACTAGGCTAGAGCTGCATTAGCCTTGGTTAACTAGGAGAGATATTCCCTGAGATAGGCTATAGGAGGATCCGTAGCACCTACATGACCACCAAGCATGATTACCATGCAGAGGTACATAGCTATAGTGGAGGAGCTATGTTATTATGAGGTGATAGTCTTGAGATGTTATCCCAATGAACCCTGATGGGGTGAGTACAAAGATGCTATGGTTTAAGGTGCTAAAATGGTGATACTAGTTCAGTGGGTTGGATATGCAGGAGGACAAGTAGGTACCTCAAGAGGACATGCACTAGGAGGTAGTGGTACCTGATGTGACTAGTTTGATTATGACATATTACATATGTCAATGTATATGATTTTGATACTGACCTACAAGCTGATGTGGTGAGATGTATATTTATTTTGAGAAATAGATGTATATTGTTATATATATGATGATGTTTATGGTTGATTATAGACTCACAATTTATAGATATGATATTTGTCTATTGCTTATGGTTCAATGTTGTGATGCTCATGTTGATTATTGATAATGTGACTATTGATTATGCTCATGATAATAGGGATATGGATGTTGATATAGACTCACCTAGATAATAATGTGATGAGATGGATTTCTACTTAAGTTTATGATGATATTGATATGATGGTTATAGTTGGTACATTTGATATGATAATAGTTTGTATGATGAATGGAGAATTATATGATGCTGATCACATGGATTTTTGTTTATGGTTTTTTGTTTATTATTTATGATGATGATGTTGTTTATGGATGATTAGAATGATATTTATGAAAATTATGACTATCATTCTTGATGATGTTGTTTATGGATGGTTTTTTCTATGATGTCGATATGTTGATATTATTGTGATGAAAGTGGTTTATTGATCTAATGAGTATATGCTTCCTCACTTAGATTTAAACATGTGTTAAAACTGGTTTATTATTTTATTATTTATGATGTGGATGGTAATGAGTATGTTTATGGATATGGTTTATACTAAAGATGTATGTTTTTGTTTATGATATGATGTGGTTATGATTATGGTCATTTTGTCTAAGGTTTCGAAGCACATAAATTAAGTTGAAAAAAGATGTGAGAAAGGGTAGATAATCAAGAGACAAAACGTCTAAGTGAGTATATCAACCAGTACAAGAGGATATGAAGAGGGCACAATGATTCTTCTTTGGGAAGGACTAAAATAAATTAAAGTTGGATTTCCTTAAGGAATATAAGCCCATTGAATGGTTTGAATTAGCATTCATTAGTTGGTTAAAAAGGTGTCTTGATCACATTATGTCAAGTGAGCTCAAAAATCCCTTGCTTGTAGTGTATAAAGGGGATATGGATAAAATGGGACCTTCTTATGAGACTAGCATGCCTCTTTATGAGGTTACCAAAGAGTTAGTATAAATAACTCACTTTTGTCATATAAGGTGTAGACTGATTGATACGAGAAGTCGACCTATGAGAACCATTTGTGACTTTTAAAATTATCTTGCTTAAAGAGTCGAATGTAGATTTTTCTTTTTTTGATTCTTGATAATGGTTTTTTTGCTTAATTTATTATAGTTGAGGTGGGTTTGAGAAGATGATCGATGTGGGAAGCTTTCAATAAATTTATATGCTTTGACAAACGCTTTACTCCATCATCATTCAAAGGAGCGATCTAAGCTTATGTGCTTTATATAAGACTTTTGATAGCTATATTTCAAGGGAGTAGTCTACCTCATATTAATTAATTTTGATATGATTTTGGAAACTATCCTTCAAAGGAGTAGTCTAAAAATGCCAAGAGTGACCCATATTTATTTTTGGTTATGATTTTGCTTTTAATTTTAATTAACATAGACTGGCTTATATGGGTTAAAAGTGTCACCTTTAATGAAGACAAAAATAAAAGCACAAGAAGGTTAACTAGGTGAAAAAGAGGTTTAGGTGATAACAATCATGGGAATTCATCCTGTGAAAGGGGATGAAAGTACCATGAAAATCATGCCATGAGTAGAGTTGTGGTACCCATTGTTCAAGATTAGACTATGATTGTGATGGATAATCACGTGATTCAATTTTAATCAGTTACCCCTAAAATAGAGGAGATGAATATGATTTGAAAGTAGAGGATGAGCTTAAGTTAGACAAAAGGTGAGTTTGGTCCCTATTAACAAAATAAGGGATGCAAATGTGAATCATTAGGAGGCTTAGGCTCTAGGTTTCCCTCAAGGGAGAATAACTATTAAGCTATTAATCTGTACTTGTGTGTTACGATATAAGGTCCAAACCAATTGAAATCAAATTTTATTTGCCTGCTTTTACCCATATTGATGACATGTTGATTTTATTTTAGGATGAGGTCTTAGATGTTAAATTCTCTTACTTTAAGGTGTTTGTTATAGGCACATTTTTTTCACTCTTGATAGACATGAAGATGGGTAAGGGCGGATAAACAATGCTCATCAAGTAGCTCAAGTTGGGCTAAATGGTGATGATGATAATCATCTTCAAAAATCATATCCTATAGGGATATGCGAGGCAAAGGAATATGGACTTCGAGAGGTAAGATGGCCTCTTCTCTAATCACAAGGGATAATGGGGTAGTGCTCTAGGGGTTTAGATGTTAATATAATATGCCCATAAGGTGAAGGGGATGTGTAAGTGCCAATCCTAACCAGATGCATTAACCATTTTGGTGAGCTTGTTCTTGAGAGTTTTGTTAGAAGATTCCTCCTATCCATTTACTTGTGTATGATAGGGTGAGGAAAAGCTTAAATTGATGTCGAATATGTCACAAAGACCTTGGACTTGTTTTCTTTTGAAATATTTGCCATTGTTGGTGATGATTTTATGAGGAACATCAAAATGACAAATGATGTGATGATTGATAAAGTTGACAATATTTTCAGATTTGGTTGAGATAAGAGGAATAGACTCTACCCATTTGGTAAAATATTTGGTCACAGTGATGATAGAATGATGTCGCTATGAAGAATGGGGATTAATTTAACCAATAAGGTATAGACCGTATTGTGAGAAGGAATATGAGTCTATGCATATACAAATATTATGGCTAGATGCATGATGTAAATTGGCATGCTATTGAGATTTTACATACTTTACACATAATCACAACAATATTGGTTAATTATAGGCCAATAATAGCCAAGATAAAAGATGCGTTTGGTGAAGGCAAGGCCACTAAAGTATCCCCCATAGGTCCCCTCATGCATTCCTATGATAGAATGAAAGGCTTCATAACTACATAGGCAGTGAAAGAGGAGACCATTAAATCCATGTTTATAAATAATTCCCTCTAGAATGGCATAATGAGAGGTGCTCTGAATAAATGCTCTTAGATCATTCCTAGAAAGACCATAAGGAATGATGGAAAGGTTAAGATAGTCAAAGGTTTACTGATACCAAAGATTAGGTTGGGTCTCCTCCATGTTAAAGATGGTGGGAGAGTTTGGTTTGACATAAAAATGTTATGTAAGTATGTGGATGATGATAGATATATTAGAGTCAGAGGGTGTAAATGGGATCTAAGAGGCAAGGGAAGACATCATATCGATAAATGTTTTCCTAGATCGTGGGGTGGTTTTGATACAATAGTGTTCATATGAGGTTAAGAGTATGTTAGCTAATTGTTTTTTCTATTGCAAAAACATCATTATTACATTATAAGATCCATTGATTTGATTTACCACAAGTTTAGAGTCACCAAAGATGTTGATCATTTTGACTCCTAAGGCTAACATAATTTGAATGCCTATTACTAGGGATTCATACTCAACCATGTTGTTGGTGCATTAAAAATCTATCTTGAATGATAAAGGAAGAGGTTCACCATGAAGGGGGATAAGGATGATATTGGCTCCCCCACCACATTGACATTTTTATCCATCGAAGAACATGGTTACTTGATAGGTGAAGTTTTCTTGAGAGAGGGTCAGGATGGACTTATCAAGAAACTCAAGAGGAGGAGGTTGATTGTTTACTAATGGTGCATCATCCAATTCATTAGTAATGACTTACCGTTTAATCAAATTATGTTGAAATAACTCAAGGTCAATCTCAGCTAAGACCATGAGCTACTTGGCCATACATTGGTTTTGGTATGGCTTGGAGTTCATATACTTGAGTGGGTCAATATTGGTTATGACATAGGTTTTGTAGTTGAGAAGGTAGTCATGGATTTTGGTGGCCACAAATACTAAGGCTACGCAAATATTCTCAGTATGAGTGTCTTGAGTTTCATAATCTACAAGTGTGCAACTGATGTAGTAGATGGTTTACTCTTTATGTTATTCATCCTGATGAGTAAGCATGGCCCCTAAGGAGTGGTCAATAGTGGAGATATAAAGGTATAAAGGCTGATCATCCTTGGGATGGGTGAGGATAGTTGGAGAAAAAAGGTACTCTTTAAGTGAATTTAAGGCCTTTTGATAGTCATTTATCCACTTAAAATATACGTCCTTCTTAAGAAGGTGATGGAAGGGTTGGTACCAATCTGGGAGATGAGAGATAAAGCAATGAATGGATTGGAGCTTCCCTTGTAGTTTTTGGAGTTGCTTGGGGTTTATTGGAAGAAGCATGTCAAGGATTTATTTAATTTTGGTAGGATAGACTTCGATTCCTTGAAGGGAAATGATAAAGACAAGGATCTTTCGTAATAAGACCCCAAAAATGCACTTCTTGGGGTTAAGGCAGACAGGGTAATGGATGAGTCGTTAGAAGATAATTTTGAGAATGAAAAAATGATCCTTATGATATTTGGATTTCCCAAGAAGGTCATCAACATAGTCATTGACAATTTTATTGATAAGGTCATAGAAGATGTAAGTCATAGCGCGTTGGTAGGTTGTGCCAACATTTTTTAGTCCAAAAGGCATGACCCTATAGTAGAAGGTCTCCCATGAGGTGATAAAGATAGTTTTGTGTTGATATTTATGGGAAATTAGGATTTGATTTTAACCCAATAATCTATCCATGAAAGATAACATCTCATGGCTGACTATAAAATCAACTAGCTAGTTAATGCTTGGTAGAGTAAAGTCATGTTTTGGAAAAGAAAGGTTGAGGTCATGAAAGTCCACACAAATAAGTAGTCCCCCTATGGATTTGGTGATAATCATGACATTTGATACCCATTGAGATTAGTCAATGGGTTGAATGAAATTGACAAAGAAAAGGCATTGAATCTCTTCTTTGATGAGAAGGGCTATGCAAGGGTGCATTTCCTAAAGTCTCTACCTAACAGGCTTAGCATTATGGTTGGTGACTATGTTGTGGGTATAAATGTAGGGATTGATTCAAGGCATGTCACTATAAGACCAAGAAAATTCTATGCTACAATCTTGCAAGAAAGAGGGGATGTCCCAAAGCTCCTCAAAATTTAGTGATTAGCCAATTTTGACAATGTGGGGGTTATCTAGAGTGCCCAAATTGATATTGATAGTGGATTCATTCAACATGGTTAAAGTCTCTAGAGGTAGGTATTTATGGATCGAAGAATCTAGTGCACCAAGATAGGTTAGAATAGAATCATCATCCTGACATTGAATGGTATTAATGGTAGGAAAGTCATCTCCTATCATCTTGAGATGGGCTAGAGGGATGGTTATGGTCACCCCATCCTTTTGATAAGTCAAGGGTCTAAGGTTGATCATGTTGATATAAAAAATGTTAAGGTGGATGATATCATAATCCTCGGCTATTGATGGTGGAGTAGATGGTGAGGATGGGATTTCCTCATCAATGATGGTAATGGGAGGTGGGTTGGTTTATTATTTAGGTGGTGTGAAATTGAGGCCATTCTTTTCATGGGGTTTTTGGGTTTTGATTGGAAGTAACTCATGCATCCCATGTTCATACTAACCTAGGTTTAATCCCTTCTAGGAATAGATGTAGAGGTACATCTTGGTAAAATTTGGTCTATCTAGGTAGGATAAGCTAGAGGTGAATGCTCAAGGTGATAAAGAGGTGGTAAAAGTGTCAAGGGGTTTATCAAGTCCCCCATAGATGAAATTAGTTTGACAAGTTAAGGGTATGAAAGGAATAATGGTTCCAATTTTGGGGTCATAACTATGTTGATGGTCAAGATTCCCATACTCTTGGGGAGTAGGGAAAGTGTCAAGGGTGAGAAATTGATACTCCCCTAATGAAAGATGTTGGAAGGTTGATTGTAAAGGGTCCATTATGGGGATTTGGGTGGAAGGGATGAAAGAACTTGTGGATAATTTTTTGGTAGAATAAAATGGGGTTTCATCTTTTAGTGTTGAGGGATGGTTGGATAGGGGAAGAAGAACATCGTTTGGTTGGTACATCATGTTAAAAGATGTGAAGGGGCTCAAGTTAGCTTATATGATAATAAATTGACCTTCATGCTCAAATTTGATGCACTAGTGTAGGGTAGATGGTATACAACCTATGGAATGAATTCATGAGCATCCCATCAAGATGGTGTACTAGAATTTACCTTCCACTATATAGAAGAGCTCAAGAAGCATGTGGGGGCCTAGGTGAATGTGAAGGACAACAATTAATAAAGTCATGGCCATGGTATTTTTGAGTGATCATAGCACTGTTGAGGTTTTTGACATGATGTTCTCGAGTAATTTGAGTTGGTTATAGGTGTGAAAAGAGATGATGTTGATATTAGCTCCCCCATCAATCATAACCCTCTTGATTTGGGTTTGGTTGATATAGGTGATAATGAAGAGGAGAGGATCTGGGTCATTTGGGTAGATGGAAAGTATTTCCAAATCTTTGAAGGTAACAAGGTTAAAAATTTGAAGGGATTTGATAAAAGCTACTAAAGTTTGAGGGTCTTCTATTTGAACCTCTATAGATTGCAATGTTTCTATAATTACTTGGTGATGATGGGGTGAGGTGTTGATTAGTAAATATAAAATCATCTTCACCAGCATTTGGTGAAGCTATTTTAGAATGACTTTTTGGATTGATTACGATGGATTAAATTGAGATGGACCCAAGATGGATAATTTAGGGTTGGTTGAAGGTGGTTGTTGTTTCCTAGGTGGTTGAGTGGTGGAAGATGGATATATCCATAGAATAGAGACCTTGGACTTTCCCTTATATTTTGGTTGAGCCAAAGATCGTGTGACCACATTGATGGTATGGATTGAGTGAGGAGTTAGGATAAGTAATTGTTTTGGTTCCTCTTCACTCTAAGGTGAGAGTGGAGGGGTAGGTAGGTGTTGGTCTATGATTTGTGGTTCTTGGGTCACTAGTTGGATTAGAGGGGGCTTGTTAGATAACAAGTCATCCTCATGATATAAATAATGGGCTAATGCTTGGAGAGCCTTATAGTTATATGTGTCATGTCTGGGTGTCCTATGGTATGAACATATTAGTTTGTCATTATACCAAGATGGTTTAGGACTTTGTGGGTCGAATGGTTTGATAGGTAGTAAGGTTAAGTAGGATGCTTGTAATAACCTCTAAAGGATGGATGAGTAATATTCAGAAAATGGTGATAGAGGCATGGGGGTCTTAGGTTTGTTGGTTGGGGTAAGAGCCCTTTTAGGAGCAAGTTTTATGGTGGGAGTATTAGGTGAGGGAGCTTTATTGGTGGATGCTTTGGGTGTGGATAGCTTGGTGGTGGATGACTTGTAGGTAGAAGGTGTTGGGGTAGAGATATGAGGTATAGGTATTTTGGTTATAGGAGGTGTGGTGAAAATGGGTGAGGATCAAAGTAAGAGTGGTGGTTGGGTCTAATATTTGCTTGGGGTGGTTGGCATCTTTATTAGGGTGGAGGGATGAGGTCCCAGAATAGAAGGTAAAGTGGAAAGGGTAGGTGTATTTTTGGTTTGTTGGATCTTGGGTGGTTTTTCTCTTTGGTTATTTTAGTTGGGGGTTTATTATGTGGGTTTGGTGGGTTTAAATCCACCTTTATTGATGGATGAGTAAGGGTTTGAGTAGGAAACATTCCAATATTCATAGTAGTATTGGTTCGATTAATGAGAGGTGACTTGGTCACTTCAGTTAGGGTAGGTTGAGATGATTTGGAAATGACTTGGTGTTGATTTTATTGGTATAAATGTCTAATGGTTTAGGTGTGATGGTGGTAGGTTTGATAATGGTGTTGTTGGGATTTATTTTTGGGTCAAGTAAGGAAGTCTGAGATGATGATAAATTGTGGTATGATCCATGCTAGGTTGGGATAGGTATCCTATGTTTTGGACTAGTTGAGAAAAAGGTTTATAAATAGGTTTGATCCCCTCAACATTGAACTTAAAAGATAAGCATGTGGGTGGAGAAAGTGGAGTGGGTATCTCATCTTTCATCTCAATAAAAGGCTCTAAGGCTTGGGAAGGTAGTTCCTTGATGGGAGGAGTAGGTACAATGATCTCTCCCATAGGGATGCTTTCCAAAGGGAGAGTGGATTTTTTTATGATGGAGGAAAAATGTGTGGTGGGAATGGTTGTCTCCTCTGGTATATCCTCTAAATGGGTTGGTTGCTCCACTATCTTGACAAGTGGAGGAAGGTGAAAAGTTACTTCCTTTGTTTTGAATTTAAAAGGAGAGGTTGGTGACTCAACTACCTCAATAATTGGAATGGATGGTAAGGTAGGTTGGATAGTGGTCTCCTAAATAGTGAGTTCACTAAGCACTATGTTAATAGTGTGTACCTCATGGGAGGATTATACTTTTCTTTCATTGTTGGTAGAAGGAGCATGGTTGGGGAATGGTTGTTTGAAGATGTCAAGTGATTAGTTCATGGGTGAATTGGGATTATCCAACACAAGCTCCTCCTTATCAATGAGGGTTTTGAAAATGTTCTTTAAGGTGTTATATCTACTAACATTGTGCCCAATGACTTGGTGGAAAGTGCATAATTCATATTCTTTGTAGAAACCAGGTGTAGGATGAGAATAATTGAATTATTATGGGGGTTTGATTAGGGGAAGTTGTATGATATTGGAATTTAACAATTTTTCCAAGACTAAAGCATATGACTCCCCAAACAGAGTAAATTATTTATGGGTGCTGTGATATGGGTTCCTGATGTTTTGATTAAAGGAGTTGGATTAGTTGACAATGGCTAAAGGGTCAGTATTAAGGAAAACCACATTAGTGGTTCTCTTATTCTTATAATTAATATTAGTTTGGTTGTTGGGTTTGTAGGGGAAAGCTTCATTTGATTTGAAGGTGGAATTATTGTTTCTTAGTTTCAACTTTCCCTCATCAATGGCTATGTTCTCTAGTTTTTGTGTCATAGTGAGAGCTTCATCAAAGGCCCTGAAGCTTTGAACCCATAAGGTAGAGGAGATGTGTTTGGCACAAGGTTAGGCAAAGAGTTTGATTAGTTCAGGTTAGGGTAGAGATAAAGAGAGTTGGTTTATCAGACTTCTCCAATGGACCATGAAATCAATAATGGATTCATCATCAAATTTACGAATGGAGTAAAGATTAGTGATGGAGACTTTATAAGAGATGTTTATGAAAAAGTGATCTAAGAAAATTTGAGCTAGTTGGGCAAAAGAAAAGAGGGAGTGATTTGTAAGAGAACTATACCAATCTAGTGTTGGACCTGATAGAGACATGGGGAAGGTATGAAGAAGGAGATAATCATCATAGGTGATCATATAACACGAATGCCTAAATTTTATTAGGTGTTGTTGAGGGTCCTCCTTGTTATGAAACTTTGAAAACTTCAAAATTTTCCATTGAGGAGGGTATGGTCAGATGGGGATGGATGGGTAAATTAGTTCATTATAGATCTGGTCATATGACAAAATATTATGAGCTCCAAAAATGGATGACTCTAAAATGGTCATTTTATCCATTAGAATTTTGAAAAGGTTGGTTTGGGGTTGTGCACCTTCATAGTTGTAAGGTAGGTTATTTTGGGTTTGGGTAGGTGGAGCATATGGGTAGTTTGTGCGGGATGAGAAGCTACCACATACTAGTATGTGGTCATGGGTAGATGGGATGATGTCACATATGAATACATGGATATAGGCAGTTAAGTGGAAGGTAGAGGTACACACCCTTATGGGTTAGGGATGTAGTTTAGGTTTGGTGCAATAAGTATATGTTGAGAGATCAACATAGGTTGGGTTAGTAGATAGAGGGTAAGTGGTCAATTTGGTACTAATAGGTAGAAGGGTAGAAGGTAAGGAACCACCAAGATCTTAAATGGAATGGAGGTAGGTAGGTTAGAAGTGAGAGGGATGGTGGTGGCACTAACAGAGGATACTCCTATAGTAAGGGAGGTATTAGTGCCCAAAGGTTGGGTTGCTTATATAATAGGAAGGTTATGAGCTATGGAAGGAGGTGATTAGGTTTTACTTGGCTAAGTGGGTTAGTTCTGAATGGTGGTGTCGGTGGGCTTATTGGTAGAAGATTATGCCTAGGTGACTAGAGGTTGGGTGGAGATGGTGGCTATGGAAATGTCACCCATAAATTAGGATGGCATGTCATAGGGTTGGTTAGTAGTTGTAATCAAAGTAGATTTATGGTAGGATATGGTGTTAATTTAATGTTAAAGGGCTATGGGGTTGTTATCTAGAAAGGTGGTGAAATCTACATCACCTTGGGTAACCATCCAAGGGATGGTAGGTCTTTTAGAAGGATAAGGAGAAATATTTGCCTTTGAGATGTACTCCATGGATGAGGGAGAAGAGGAAGATGTATGATTAGGTGGTGGATTCTAATTTTCTTGGTTGATGAGCTATTGCCTCATAAAACCATGCAAGTAATGGAAAGAAGAAGATATAAACAATATCACAACTCAAACAAAGAGAAGACAAGAAAAATTCATGCAAATAAAACACACACTAAAGCACATTAAAATCCTAAGATTATTTTAAGTCTCTCTTGTGGCTTATTCCTTATGCTTTAAGAAGTGTGAATCAACTTGGTTTGTAGAGAGGGTATTATTAAAAAGTCTACAGTTTGTTTTAGGTTATGTTTAGGCTCTCAAAGGGATATGTATTAAAATCAATATGTGGATTGGTATAGGGGCCTACCATCTCACTTCACACACTATAACGATAAGGTTGTCAGGTGTTTATCCAAGATATACTGATTACCAGAGATTATACTTAACCAGAGAGCTGATTTGGTTCTCCTCTTGGTGATGAAATCCAATTAGGATAGTCGAGAAAGGTGATCACTAGGTAATGAAATCCCAATCAGTCCTTATGTCAATGTTTGATGCTTATTGAGATGTAAGTGGTTTGGTCTTGTGTGTGTGACAAGAGTGAAATTATGAGTGATTACTTTGATTTAATTAATCTATGTGAGCTAAAATAAGTAAGTATATAATGGATGCAATCAATTTTAAGCCCAAAAATAAATTTTGATTTCATTGTATAAGCAGAGAGATAAGAAGAATAAAGTACCTAGATGCAACTATGAACGCAAGAAAAGACTCAAGGGTCCCATCGAGCATGCCAAAATATGTTAGAGAAATTTAGCTTATGTTCTTTAAAGAAAGAGAAAAGAAACTAGAGAAGGGTATGGTAGAAAAACCTGATATGTTGTGTGCACATTGATCCAGACAAGTGTAGATACTCCTCTTTGGATTGAGACAAATGACTTGAAGATAATAAAGCAATCAAATAAATGTTTTGATTATTTAGATAGTATGGTGTATTTATTAGCAAGCTAGATCTAAGAAACATGAGATTCCTTGAAGGTTTTAAATACACACTTTTAAACAATCAAGTTCTAAAAGATAAAATTATTGCATAAATAATAAAAGATACTAAAATTAAGTACAAAAAGTGCTTCATAAAATAATAGATTAAATTGACTAATTATAATAATAAGTAGGTCAATACTAATATTAAATAGGCTAGGTATGGTTTAGAAAATAGGGCAAGGTTTTGTGATCAGGTAGAGGGTTTATAAGTGAGGTTTGGCTAAGGTCTAGTAGGTGGAAATAACTTATTATTTTGTCACATAGTGACCATTAACGATTGGGGTGATCATTAGTGGTTAAGTTAACCATCAATGGTTGAGGTAACCATCAATGGCTGGGACAGACCATCAGTGGTCAAAGTGACCATCGACAGTTACTGTGGGTTGGATTTGGTCAAGAAAAGACTATTTGGATGAGGTTATAGAATGGGATTCTAAGAGATGGGTTTAGAATGGGTTGATTGAGAAATACAAACATGGTAAATAAATGATTGAAAATAGATATTTATTTTAGTAGTTATTGATTTGATGAATGGTTAAGATGGTGGAGCCCAAAGCAATTCTGGTAGAGTAATAGTAATTGGTTTTTGGCTGATGGAGGGTAACACTTTAGGTCTCTATCACACTTGTTGCTTCATTGATTCACTAGGAGAATACCTACAAAAGAGAATGTTAATGCAAGAGGTTCTGACTTTGACTGATTGATTGATTCTGGACCCAAATATACCCTCTCCTCCTCTCTTTTTATAGGAAAGGAGAGGTGCAAAAATTAATTAAAATTTATCTTTCACATGTACAGGGTCACACATAAATTAGATGAGTTAATTATAAAAAATTAATTTTGAGTGATGTGGTAGTTTAGGTGTTTAGGCGGTGGAAACCTAACCATCGATGATCAAACCTAACTATGAATGGTTAGGGTGATTGCCAATGGTTGAGGGTCAATTTCAAGTTGGGTTTAAGAATTGGGTTAGTCAGTGGGTCAATTATAACTTGAGTTAGGTTTGGTTTATGGTTGAAAGGTCGAGGTTGGTCCTTAGGGGGTCCTAAGGTGGTCTAGGGGTGTTTCAACACTTGGAACCATGGTGTGCAAATTTTTGGTGTCTATAATGGGTGAACCAAATTTGGCTTGATTTCGCTCCATAGAGTATTGGATATGTAGACATTAGTTATAAATCACCAAGTAAGGGTGATTAGTTTAGTTCATATTATTAAACTTTCCCCATTTTTTAGGTTTCTAGCCCTCACAAGCACATCTAGAGTTTCATTGTAAAGGACATTAAATTCTACATTTTTTCATGTCATAAGGGTTTGGGATCAAAAATACAAAGCAAACAAAGGTATTCATAGGGTAAGTGTACAAAGATGGAGGGATAAAGACATACAAAATTGTGTTTGGTGTGTTGGAAATGATTCTGCGTATATGCTTCTATGACATAGACTTAGTGACCACCAACCCTAAACTACATACATGATTTAATGAATTAAAAATACATATGAAATTGTAACACATTAAAACTATGTACATAGTTATAAAGCAATGAAATTTTGTACACATTTCTATTGATTTATAACCAAAGAAAAAGAGTCAATGCCATTCATTTGGCATCAACACAAACCGTGACTATGATACA
Organism: Torreya grandis; assembly: GCA_037957365.1. Classification (NCBI taxonomy): domain Eukaryota; kingdom Viridiplantae; phylum Streptophyta; class Pinopsida; order Cupressales; family Taxaceae; genus Torreya; species Torreya grandis. The sequence goes on from JARHVA010001202.1 coordinate 3,058,539, forward strand.
AGATAAAATATGCAGTTGATAATGAGACTAAGTCAAACAAAAAACACTTTAAAAACCCAAATTCGATAATGTCACACTGAAAGAGATGTATCTAAATACGTTTTACTGCATTTCAAAACAAAATTAATTAATTTTATTGTATTTTTCTTGAAATTATTATTTTTATTCAACACATCCCGAGGCTAATGTGCCAAGTAGAAATGAACAACACCTTAACCATCCTAACCTAAAAAACCCTCCCATCCCTCCTAACCCATAAAACCCTCCTATCCCTCTTGACCCAAAAAAAACTCATACCCGTCTTCACTCATAAAAATCTCCTATCCCTCATGTAGTTTCTCAAGCCCCCCAAGGTAGTCAAGAGGATTTAGTATTTCATTTCATTAAAAATGAGATCAAAATTAAAAATTTGATTAATAAATTGAGGAATCCCCATGCAAACAACCCCCATGAAATTTCTATAACAAACACATTACATACATTATTAAATGAAATTGACTCATACAGGTCAAATTGATAGGTAGGTTGAGTATAGAAATAAATGTAGGGCATACTATTTTAAAAAATTATCTATAGTCATTGTGAGAGATAAACACATAACCAATTCCAAAATTTGTGACCTATTCAATGATTAAAAAATTGGTGTGCTACTAGATATGATGACCAAATGGATTCCAATCCACTAATACACTCATGATTTTATCAAACACATCTTTTGGGATTGATGATGGATAGTCTTTGATTACCCACCTTGTAATAATAATGAGATAATGATGCATTTTTTGAAAAAATTATATTGTGATTTTATGTTGAATGAATTTCTAAACTATTTTTATTTCTTATAGTTTCAAGTTAGAGGAAAGGGATCTACATAGAATACGCCAGGCATACATCATGTACCTAAGCATATTACAAGATTACATATCTAAAAACCACATCCTCTTGATATCCTACCCTCTATAGTTAAGGAGACTATAAAGATTGATAATTTACATATGCATAAGGTTCTTAATGACACCCTCATTCAACATACGAGCCAAGTTTCTCATACTTCTAATAGTGAGGGTGGACATGGCAAGGCTTCATCTAGAACTACTACCCAATAAGCTCACTATTATAGATCATGTGGTGTTATATGCACTGGACATGAGGAGGAGGAGGAGGAGGAGGAGGAGGAGGAGGAGGAGGAGGATGTCATGTAACCCACTCATGGTGGTATTTCTATGGGCCTAGAATGATATTGATCTCACTATGTTTTAGCCATCTACATTTTATCTATACACCTTAGCTACAACTTCCCATTTACTTGTTGTGAAAAATTTTCAAACTTGTTAAATTTTAAATATTTATACAATTTAAAAGGTAATAATTAATTTTCATGTAGAAATTTCAATAATGTATATGATTTTCTTAATTTTTAGCAAGATTTTAGATGCCACATGAGCACATGTGTTGTTATTACTATGCCTATATATACCTATACGGAGGTGATTTTTAAGGATTAATTAATGTTATGTTTCATTGTATATGTATGTTACATATATATGTTGAAGTGATGAATAATTATATTTTGTTTATTTAGTTGATGACCACACTAGACACTCTGCCATCTATTTGAGAGGAAGAAAATGTAAATGTTTCTAATACAATTTTATCTACATACAAACTCACTGAGGTACATGAAAGTTATTGTAATGTGTAAGTATAAATATGTATTTTTTTTGTACTTATCCTCTGTACTTGTGCAAATAGCTGATGCAAAAAATAATTTTCTATGTAGACTCGTCCAATGATGTCATCTAGTCCTATTGAAATGATTAGTAAACTTGATTGGTACACTTTACGATTTAATTTGTAAATTTTTATATTATATTTCAATGATTTAGTTAGTTAGATTAAATGTTTATGAAATAGTTTCGAATTTTAATTTTTTATAGATGTACATTTGTAGGGGCCCAACCCTTATGTTATCATGATCACATCACCAACTCCTATTGGTGATTTGTTTCACACTCCTATTTACCGGTGTGAACCTATCATTGACCCTATTTAGAGCCAATCCCAAATTGTTTGTGACCACCATCTCATGGTAAGTGTACCTATGAATGTGTTTTTATCATTTTATAAACTTGTTATTTTTTTAAGTATCTTGTTCTAGTACATTTGTAAATTTTTTGACAATATTTGCACATGAATAATTGGAGCTATCAACGAGTTTTGAGTGGAAGATGACTCATAGTAAAAAATATCTAACACCTCCCATTGTGAGCAAGGCACCTAATGGGAGAGGCTTCTATGAACATGGAAAAGAGAGATGCATTTTGATGATTAGGATCATGTCTTATGACATTTTTTTGTATGCCTATATGGATTTATGTATAATTATTTGTCAGTGTATGCCTATACGACATTGACCCAAGATATTGTATTGTGTTCACATTTTGTATGCCTTTATATGAGTTTTATGGATATTATACATACATATATTGTTCAACATTTCACTTTTGAAATAATCTCATTGATTTCACCTTTCAAGTTTTTTTATAATTTATTACATATTCTATTACATGTTCACATTATTGTATGCACCTTAAACTTTTATTGAGCATTAAAATCTATCTTGTAGTTTGTTTAATGTTGTTGAAATGCATGGTAAATTTATGTATAATTATTCTACAAAATTATTATAAAAGGTGTCAAAAGTGATCATGATGCAAGTATACCTCTTTTAAATCTACTTACTAGGTGAAGATTTGTAGCCTCCTTGTTAAAATGAAGTCTCTTGATTTTTTTAATGAAGATCCTTGATCTTATCAAGGTTATATCATATCCACAATCTGACCTCTATCCACAAAACACAAATAATATTGTTAGGTCTTTTCAACTAGACCTCTAGCTTATAACACTCTTCATTTGATCTTGGTCTCAACCCAAATGTTTATAAATATATCAAGGTTATTCCACACTTTATAATATTATATAACTCCACCTATATCTCCAATAATCCTCTTTTATTACTATTCAACTAGAAAAAAAAAATTCCCTTTACACAGTCCTTTAGGCCTTGTTCTAAGGTCTTTTAACTTCTCTAATGAAGGGTTTTTTTCAGAGCCTAAGCTCCTTATGAATTGAAATGGGTTTCATTGTTGTATTTAAAATGATGAGTAAGGAATGGGATTAGAAAATGGATCCAAGAGCATTCAAAGTTGAATCTAGTTTTACAGGACTAGGGAAAAACTTTTGAAATAAGAGTTGTATCTACTTTATTAGCTTGAATCTTCTTGCATTCATGAATGACCTTGTATTCTTATAAGAAGGACTTCAAAAATTATCAATGTTGATGGGTCCTACCTTTGATTGTCAAAAATTTAAGTCAATAAACTTAAAGAATTTCAAAGGAATCTAGGGTAGATATGAGGTAATGGAGGTTATCTTGTTCCCTACTATGTTAGAATTAAAAGGATTTAGATTTTAAAATTTCATGATTTATCATTAGTAGCCTAATCCATATTTGTCTCGTAGCATGTTAAGATATATTAAGTTTCTCAAATTGAAGGTACCAAACTGGTATCCACTGTGAGAGTTAATATGAGTACGAGGGAGTAATTCATCTTCCTATCCAATCAATGGATCTAAACTATAGACAATAATATGATTTAACACTCATAAGTGAATTACGTAACTCTTGTTGAGTAATCTAGTTAACGAATACATTATGATCAATAAACAATGATAGTAAAAAATTGAGTTTTTTGGTACTCGATCAAAGGGTTGTTACATGTTATATCAAAATTGAGGTTCGAAAACTTGGCATAGCGAGGTCATTCACAAGTTTGTGATACATAGTGATTGTGAAAACATGTTTTGAGAATATAACCCAATGAAATTAAAAATAATAATATTTATGTTACAAGAATAATTATGTGGAAGGGACCAAGAACCTTGTGGGGGTTATATCTATTCATGTACGTACAAGGTGGTAGTAATTGTCTTTACCTTATGGGATGTACTAGTGATACCAAGTGGGTTAGTTTTATTTTGTCTATCCTTGTGACAAATGACTTTTATCTCCTTTTTGTAGTGATATAATTTTATTTTATTGAAGTTTCACTTCCATATTGGTGGCACCCAAGCAAATGGGTTGGTTATGAGTGATGATAGCATCAATTAAAGAGAAGTTTCTTTCAAGTCTATAGGTAGTATTAACCCTGAGTGGGTACACATTTTTCTTGTTACACATACTCATTAGATGAGTATGATTTTAAATTATGTAACTTATGGAACCTTCGATAGCAATTTGTGGTACAAGCTGTAGGGATGGATCTTAAAATGTAACTTTTTGGCATTGAATAGGCAACTTCTTGAGCTCCAACTACCATTTCTACCTCCAAGACCTATAGTTGAGAATCTATTAGTTTAATCACATCTAGATAGGAAAATTATACATACTCCCACTACCACAGCATTCAAATCAACCTGGAAGTGCATTCTCATTATGATTCAGGAGCTTAGAAACACTAAGTACTTAAAAATTTAGCTTCTCTTAGCTTGGAAACTATGGAATTATTTAATAATAGTGCCAACAAAATGAAGGTGGAATATTATTGGCACCACTAAATTAAAAAAATAATATTCCAATTAGATTAACCCCATATTTAATAATTGGTGTGCATATCAGCCCCAAACACATTAGGAGGTTTGTGTCTCCCTTATTCTAAACCAAGAAATCAAAAAGGACATCAACAAAAGTTACCAAAGGAAGGTTGGGTCACCTCTTATACAAAAATAACTAACTATAATTATAACAAGGATCCAACCTAAAAATGTAACTACTAATTTTGAGTGGATTGGGAACTAGTAGGGGAAGAGTCAATACCACAATTGACTGGTGTGATGACCAGCCAATTTTGACTAAACCAAAAGCCAACTTGGGTTATAAGCCTAGAAAATAAAAAACATTTGATAAAATTTATTACAAATTATTAGTAAGTAATTAAAAAATAAATTCATATGTAGTACTATTATCACATAGGATTGCACCTATCTTGAACCTGTAGCTTGTTATGCAATTGCCTAATGATACAATGGAAAAACCTTCAAATTCATGGGACCTTGGAAATTTGAGGTTATTCTCTAGATAGGGCTGAATTCCTTTCACTAAATCTGAAGCAAAGTGATAAAGTACCATTTTATGAAAATCTCACTCTTTAGTGCTTTTGAATCCTAAACTAGGATTTTGATGGGAAAAAGGGTTGAATAATTAAAATTTATAGAAAACTAAATATATGGTGATTGCACCAATTATTTTATAGTGTATTTTATTGCTTGCTTGATGAACACAATAGAGCATAAAATATGTTGAATTTGTTTTAGCACAGACTCATACAAATAGAAATCAGAGGTAATATTTTAGCTATTTTTCACAAAACAGAAAAAATATTTGTTCCAAAAAATATTTTTAAGAGGGTAAAATAGCACAGATGAATTTATTGAAACTAAAAAAAAGAGACAAATATTCCACAAAAAATCAAACAACTTACACACACACAGAGATCTTTCAAGACAAGAAAGGAAAATATTCCACTTTATTTCTCTCCAAAGGTTACAACTTGTAGTAAATACATTCAAAATAGATAAAATATAAATAGAAACAAAAATATAAATTGGGCCATCGGGTCTACCCATTTTTATACAAAATATCTCTAATATGAGATGTAGTTGACAAAACTAGAACACCCAGTTGAAGGAGATCATGCAAATCTAAAACCCTCATGCAAAAGAGGTGAGTTATTCTATTTATAGCATCATAGAGTGGTGGAAAGATTGTAAATGTGTCATACATGAGATAGGTATGACCTTTATCATAATATGGCATGGTAAGGCATGAATAGAAATGCTAAATCTCCATGCAAAGCTTCCTCATCTAGAAGTGGCTACAAAGAACTTATTCATGCAAAAAGAGGCACCCAAAATAGAATTGGTCCTTTAAAATAAAAGATAACTTTGAAAATAATTCTAAATTACTTTTCCATGTGAAACCCCCAACTTGCAAAACATGAATGAGAATTTTACAAATTTTTAAGTCTTTATCACATTTGCCAAAATGAACTATGTAATTCGTACTTCATGATTTTTCACTTTTCAAAAATTCACATTTGTGAAAATGGAAAGTGAAATTTACACTTGTGCTTCTTCTTTAGCTTTCTTGTCTATCTATCTCTGATTATTTCATAGTAATCCATTTATTTTTGTAATAACCTTATTGCCCTTTTATTTGAAATTCATTTTCTTAGGAGATATGGAGATTGAATTTATTACTTGTGAGAAACCAACTATAAACGTTGGCAAGATCTGTAGGTCCTAAAAGCACATGAAAGTTCCTGAGGAATTGGAATGTAATGGAAGCATGTGAAAGTTCCTATGGAATTTGGAGGTACTAGAAGCACATGAAATTTACCACAAGTGGAAGGTGCTTGAATCACATGAAAGTTTCCATATCAGTGGAAGGTGCTGGAAGCACATGAAAGTTACCATGGAAGTGGAAGGTGATGGAAGCATGTGAATTTTTTCCATGGAAGTGAAAGGTTCTAGAAGAACCTAAAATTTCTCATGAAAGTGGAAGGTGCTGGAAGCACCTGAAGATTCCCATGGAAGTGGAAGGTACTAGAAGCACCTAAAATTTCTCACATAAGTGGAAGGTGTTGAATGCATGTGAAATTTCCCATGGAAGTGGAAGGTACTGGGAGCACCTAAAATTTCTCATCGAAGTGGAAGGTGATAGAAGCACCTAAAAGTTACCATGGAAGTGGAATGTGATGGAAGCACCTGAAAGTTCTTGCAAAAGTGGAAGGTGTCAAAAACACCTGAAAGTTCCCATGGAAGTGAAAGGTATGTTTTATAGGATCTAGCTCCCATCATGCACTTTGTACACTTACAAACATGAAATGTGTATGTCAATTTTAGGATTCTACTGGCTTATGTACATGATGGGATCTGAAGCCCACCATACATTTTGCATGTTTGCAAATGTGCAAAGTGCATGATGGTTTTTGGATTTTGCTAATCTTGGCAAAGATGGGTTTTTGGTGGTTTAGGGGATTTTCTAAAAAATAAAGGGGGGTCTCCCTTAGGATATTATATGTAATGATATTTTTGTGACAAAAATATCAACATTTTTGGTGACCTCTACAGGATGATTTCCTGCTAATCATTTTCAATCCATTATCCTTCTAGAACATCCATTGGGTGTAGGATTCATATCAATTTGTTTTGAAAATACACAACTACTACAACTTCTTGATTACAACTCAAAATATGAAAATGCCTTTTCAAAACTAAAATATTGCCAAGAACTTACTAGAAATAGCTAGGGCTGCAAAGTCTTATTGAAAACATGAAACTACTATATACAACTTAACAAGGGTCACTATTCAGACCTTTAGGATTGAATACTTTGCAACCTTCATAACTTAAGTTATTAATAACACCACACTTTTGTTCAAGCTTGATAAAAAATAATTTTCTTAGAATGAAATATACCTCATCTTATTTACAGCTTCCTTATATTGTGAAGACATAAAGGCAATCCACCCTTTTGGCTGCATGGTACTTTTGTTCATTTTTGCTTTGGATGCCATGATTCAAAATGTTCCCCAATGGATGAGTTTCCTATTTGGCCTAGAATATAATAAGACAACCTATTATTAAGGAGAAACTTGGGAGCCCATTCTAGTACTTGCAACATGGGACTTGTAACTTTTGGAATTTTTCTACTTGGCTACCCTTATTTTTAAAATACCCATTAATGATATCTTTCCATACATGTTCTTCATGAGGGGCTAAATCTTTGTCTTGTATTTCATCCTTGAGTGTAGTCAGAAAACTATTAAAATCATCCTCTTTATCCATCTGACCCAAACCTTTTGTTTCTTGTTTTACCTTAAAAGCTATCAAGAATTCCTAAATGATATCATCTTGTTGTGCCAAGAGTTCTTGAGCTTTGACTTTGGAATATTCCCTTTCATCAAAATTTTAAAAGTAGGCATCAAACATGGAATAAAAACAATAATCTTCAGTCTTAGATATACAAGGGTTATGTGAAAGGCTTCCAACCTCCTCATTTTCTTGGTAGAATAGAAAAGAGAAAAAAGTCTTAACCAATGAAGTGGGAAGCACATGTCAAGAATTAACCTTGGGATTGAAGGAGCACTCTCAAAACTTGAAAAAATTGGTTTAGCTTCTACAACTGCTTCATCTTTTTGAGGAGTGACCTTGATAAGGTTTGGCATTTAGAAATTTTTTTGTTTGGTCCAAGAAGGCTTCCATGGTTGTGGGATAGGTCATTTTATTTTCAATTTTATAGATTTTTGGTTTCCTAATTCTCATATCATGCAAACCATTGCTTATCTTGTAAATAGACAAGTTTGTTGATCATGGGGTTTCCCATGTGGGAAACACTAGTGATCCTTTGGGAGGTGAATGGAAATAAGATAAAAATTATGAGGATGATTTTATCCAACTATAAAAAGTATATTTTGTACAACAACAACAACAACATCTTCAATCTAGTATGAGTAGTAGCAGGGCAAAAAAGATCTAGTTTGAAGGTCTGGCCACATATAACTTGTAGCTAAATTTGAAGGTAAAGTAATAGGATTGAAAAGGGACATAATAAATCAAACATTTATAGATAAATCATAAATGTATAGGTTTTAATTTAATCAATACGGTTCTTAAACCAATGGAGTCTCCAGGTGATTACAATAAAATGTGAAATCAAGAACTCATCAATTTTCCTATTTTTTGAGAATATGAAGGACTAGTGCTAATAAAACTAGATGATTATTCTTCTTGGAGTCACCATGGAATTTTAAAATAACTAATTTTCAAGGCTGAAAGTATCAAAGAAAACACCAATTCCTCAGTGTATTTGGTTCGGGTCCCACTAGGTGTGCCAAAAACTATTATCACATAGGATTGTACATGTCTTGATCCTATAGCTTGTTGTGAAATTGCCTAATGATACAATATAAAATCCTCCAAAGCCATGGGATATTGGAAATTTGAGGTTAGTCTCTAGAGAAGGCCAGCTTCCTTTCACTCAATCTGATGCAAACTGATAAAATACCAATTTTATGAAAATCTCGCTCTTTAGTGCTTTTAAATCCTAAACTAGGATTTTGACAAGAAAAATGGTTGAAGAATTTAAATTTATATAAAAATGATAATATGTTGATTACAAAAAATATTTTATATTGGATTTTATTGATTTCTTGATAAACATAATAGAGCAAAAAATATGTTGAATATGTTTTAGCACAGACTCATACAAATAGAAATCAGGGGTAATATTTTAGCTATTTTTCACAAAAGGGACAAAGATGTTTATTCCAAATAATATTTTCAAGAGGGTAAAATACCATAGATGAATTTATTGAAACTAAAACAAAGAGACAAAGATTCCATAAATAATCAAATAACTTACACACACACACAGGTCTCTCAAGATAAGAAAGTAAAATCTTCAACTTTATTTCTCTCCAAAGGTTACAACTTGTAGTAAATACATTCAAAACATAGAAAATACAAATAAAAACAAAAAGGTAAATTGGGCCATGGGGTTTTCCCATTTTTATACAAAATATCTCCAAGATGAGATGTAGTTGACAAAACCTGAATGCTGAGTTGAAAGAGATCATGCAAATCTGAAGCCCTCATACAAAAGAGGTAAGTTCTTCTATTTTTCACATCTTGGATTGGTGTAATGGTTGGAAATGTGTTATGCACAAGTTAGGCGTGAACTTTAGAATATTATGATGTGGTAAGGCATGGTTGGAACTACTGGTTCTCCATACAAGGCTTTGTCATCTGGAAGTGGTTAAAAGTAAATTCTTCATGCAAAAAAAGGTGCCCAAAATAGAGCTAGTCCTTTAAAATAATAGATAAATTTGAAAATAATTCCAAGTTACATTTATATTCAAAAACCCCAACTTACAAAACATGAGTGTGACTTTTACAAATTTTTAAGTCTTTATCACTTTTTCCAAAATGAACCATGCAATTCGCACTTCATGATTTTATACTTTTCAACAATTCATATTTGTCAAAATGAAAAGTGTAATTTACACCTATACTTCTTCTTCAGCTTTCTTGTCTTTATGTCTCTAATTATTTCATAGTAATCCATTTATTGCCGAAATAACCTTGTTTCCCTTGGATTTGAACTTTATTTCCTTAGGAGGCATGGAGAGTGAAGTTATTACTTATGAGAAACCAACTATAAAAGCTAGCGGGATCTTAAGGTGATGGAAGCACATGAAATTTCCCATGAAAATGGAAGGTGCTAAAAGCACACAAAAGTTAACATGAAATTAGAAGGTATTGGAAGCACATGAAATTTCTCATGGAAGTGGAAGGTAATGGAAGAATGTGAAAGTTCCCATGAAAGTGGAAGGTGATGGAATCACATGAAAGTTCCCATAGAAGTGGAAGGTACTTGAAGTACTTGAAAGTTACTATAGAAGTGGAAGGTACTGGAAGCACTTGAAAGTTCCCATGAAAGTGGAAGGTACTGGAAGCACTTGAAAGTTCCCATGAAAGTGGAAGGTGTTGGAAGCACCTGAAATTTCTCATGGAAGTGGAAGGTGCTAGATGTACCTTAAAGTTTCCATAGAAGTGGAATGTGCTGGAAGCACCTAAAAATTCTCATGAAAGTGGAAGGTATGTTTTTTGGGATCTAGAGACTATTGTGCAATTTGAATGCTTATAAATGTCCAAAGTTCACACTAAGTTCTATATTCTACTAGCTCATGTGTGTGGTGGGATCTAGAGCCCACCATGCATTTTGCACATCTGCAAATGTGCAAAGTGTATGACAGGTTCTGGATTCTACCAGTCTTGGGAAAGATGGGTTTTTGGTGGTTTAGGGGATTGTCTAAAAAACAAAGAGGGTATCCCCTAGTATATTATATGTAATGATATTTTTGTGATAAAAATATCAACAAGTACCTAGAAAATAAAAAATATTTGGTAAAATTGATTACATCTACATTTGAAAAGTCAACATACCAGTGTATTTCAATCTAATGAACCACTAGGATCTACTATAACTTTGATAGTATCAAGAATAAATTTGTGGTTTAACTCTTGAACTTTCCATAGTTTCTTGTTTAATGGCCTCCCATGATATTTTTGAAATTGAATATTCATTACAAGAATCAAATTTAAATTGTGTAGTATAGTCATATGCATTCCAAACTCTTCAAATAACCATTAATCTAAAAAAATTATAAGATATCATCAAAACCAAGTTCTAGTGACTGCCACTAACCCAATGGGATAGTCAATGTTTTCTCCATCTATAACTAGAGAATTCAAATTTTCCTTTCTCTCTAAACACTGACACAAGTAGTAATGTGCTCCCTCTTCATTGTCCTCATCTACAATAAATGCAAAATCATGCCCTATATCACAAAAAAAATTAGTGACACTATGAAGATATTTAATGAGAATAAATTTTACATAATGAAAAATCTTCTACTTGGCTACACTATATCAGATACATGGTAAAATTCATCTGATAATGTCATATATATAAGTTTCAATGCTGTTGGAACATGATATGTGTTAATTAGAATTAGAGGTTTATAACTCCAGTCATCTACCAACTCTTATGACTCACACTCATTCCAAATAGAGTCCAAACATGTAGAATAGAAACATGCTAGAAGGATCTTGTATGAACAATCCAAAAACTTTCATTTGAGCTATGAAATGAGTGGAGCTCACTTGAACCTGTTAGAGTCATATAATCCTCATAATTTACCAAGTTTTCTTCCTCCATTAACCGTAAATGTTTATGAACAATAGAATTTGGTTGAGCATAATGACAAATACTCTCATTATACCATTCAACCGTGGTTTTTTCATATGTCAAATTAGTACCCTATTCAAATTTAAACCCCTCCCTTGCAACAAATATTTTTACACATGCTTCAGCACTATCATGCTCGCCTTTTCCATGGCCAGCCTTGATGAAACTCCAAATGTGTTCTACACTAGTGGTAATGTGCATCTTGCTCAGCCAATTAAAAATTTATGTATTTTTTAATTATGATTTGCAATTATCTAATTAAATGTAATGTTGATTGAAAGTATTGTTCCTCTAACTCATATATTCATATAACTTTTGTAAACATCCTTGCACATAATCTGAACAATGTGATCGGTAATCATTGACTGTAGAAATGGTACTCCGTTAATATTTTTTGTTGTTATTATGTACTATCAAGTGCATGTATGCATGTTATATGCATGAATATGACAACTTATGATGGGTTATAATACTATGATTAAACTTCCATTTGTGGTTTTAATGTGTAATTTTTAGCAAATTTAACAATTAAAATAATCAAATCAAGTGGGAATGTATCATTTCTCATATTTAAATGTTCATCAAACCATCTATCCATGTGTGTGTGCCTTGTATACTCATTAAAAAAGTTCTCCCTAAATTTGACCAAAAATTTGAAAATAGGTATATTTTTTGTAACAAGCTCACACCTTTTAGATTATTTTCTATCTTTTAATTAATAAGTCACTAATTTATATTTTCTTAAAACAACTAATTCCTATCCAATTGAACTTGCACTCTCCTCATGGATACAATTTTTTAATTTTGAAAATCCACCATAAATGCTACAATTTCCATCTAAACATGATTTATTATAAAATTATTTTCCATCTCGTATTTTGCAAAAAATAGTTGGAATAAATTCCTTAGCTAATTTTGGTGGAACTTCAGTGCCACACTCCTATAAAATGTTTTTAGTATACAAATTACAATGAATATGACAAAAAATATCATAGTGCATTCAAAATTCAATATGTTGCCTACAACAACAAGTGGTGCATGTGTGATTTATTTTTACATAAAAAAGTTTGGCCATCCCAATTTTTTTTTACAAATAGAAATTTGTGAATGTTTTTCCAAAAACTTAGAGTATAATTATTTTTGAGTTTTATCCAATAAATGTTTTAGATACGATTCACGGTTATGAGAACCAACTCTTATTTTCACTACATCTCTTTCATTGGGCGAAACTCTTGTATTATCTTTTCAAAATTGAGCAAGTAACTATTTGAGAGCATCGGCTATAGCCTTGTCTTTTCATGAAATACTACCAAAGAATGCCCAAAGATCATTGGTATTAGGTTCATTAATTTATTTCATTATGTTTTTTTATTTATATTAAGTGTTAGGCTTGTTTTTAAAAGCATTCATTTTTTCCCTATTTGACCACTTACTGCACAAGTTGTAAGTATACGTTGGACAACATTACAATCTTTGGTGCATGATTTTGGGCTTACAATATGATATGCATCATGTAGATTTTCATCAGTTTCATTATTGTCATCATCCATGTTAGATATTCTTAGTCCTAATGTGTACATTATAGGTCTCATCTTAATCAATTTTACCAACTAAACAAATAATTAACATCTCTGACTATCATAATCTAAATTATGAAAGAACCTAGCTATTCTTATTGAATGGTGATCAAACATTTTGTTATGCATTGGTTCTAAAATATTTTTATCAAACTCAATTAATTACTTGCCTTTTCTAAGTACAATTATTGGAGGCGATGTTAATGGTGGAATTTGTTGAAAGGGTGTTTCAAAATCGTTATTACTTTCATTGTTTAGAGGTGGGATGATATTTTTTTCATTGTTTATTTTTTCATTATATGTTTCCACAAAAATTTATTAATTATTAATTGTTAATTTCATAATTATTTGTTTCTATCAAATTTTATTCATTCATGGGGGGTAAATCATCATACATAGACTCATCATCAACAAAATCAGAAACTTGGAACTTTGAATGTAAACTTCCAACATTATCTAATTCATTATTGTCAATTTCATTATTATTCATTTTATTATGGTCAATTTCATCATTATTCAATTCATTATGGTCAATTTCATAAATTTTTAATTTATTATTGTCAGTTGGCTCATTATTTATGGCATTTGACTCATTAGGATTAGGGTTTGTACCTTGTCTTAAATGATTTTTTTGCATTCATATCTTGTGTTTCTCTCTCAACTCTTCTAATTCCTCCAGTGTTTTTTCTTCAACTTATTCCTCTTCCTCAGACGTGATCCATCACCCATCAAGGACAATTGATAGCTTTTCAAAAGGTGAGGTGAAAATAAGTACACAAATCCCATAGGTCCTATAAAAGTACTTACAGAATGTTTATGGGTACATAATTCTCCAATTGGGTTAAAATAGATGTTAAAAAGTGAGTTTTGTCTATATCAAGAATAACATGACCACGTTATGAAATAATGTGATCATGTTATATAATGTTATCATGTTATTGAATAACGTGATTACATTATTCTTAATATAGATTAGGGATTAGGGCATAGGGTTTAGGTTTAAGGCTATATTTAAGGTCTAATCTCGCTATGCCATGTGAATCTAATTTTTACTACAAAGGATGTTAATTAAGGATAAATTGATTGGTAAATAGGGAACTCATGGTTTATAATTTAGGGTATAGTGTTTAGGGTTATATATATATATATATATATATGGTTTAGGGTGTACATAGGGTCCAATTGTTTTTGGGATCAATTATCCCCCACATCATCACAAATTGATCTAATTAGTCAATTAGGATAGTGAGTAATGTGATTTGGGCCAAATTAAGCAATGTATACCTAATTATTACTCTAAATGATGTTATGGTAAACTAATTGGTTTAGAGTTTAAAATATAATATATAGGGTTTCTGGTTTAGGTCTCAAGGTTTAAGACCTATAAGGTTTAGGGTACATAAGGTCTAGTCATAAAGAAAATTGAGGCCAATTTGAATCACTTGGACTTATTTCTTACTATAAAATGTGTTTTTGGGTTGTCATTATACCTGATGGCATCATGTAGATTGAGTGAATTAGTCAAATAGGCCAATCAAAAGTGTGATTTAGGCCAAACTAAGCCATGTAAGTTAAATCTTAGTTTAAATGATGTTAATTTGGGCTAAAATGATTGGTTCATGGTTTAAAGAGTTTATATTTATGGTTTCAAAGTTAGGGACTAGGGATTAGGGTATAAGTTTTAGGGTATATAAGGTACAATTGTGAATGAAATTGGGGCAAAGTTGAGCTCCTTAAACCTAGATCTGTGAGTTAAAAATGTGATTTTAGGCTCAATTAGCCCCTACATCATCACAAATTGAGAAAATTAGTCAATTGTGATAATGAGTGATGTGATTTTGATCGAGTTGATCCCTTTGAACCTAATTATTACTATAAATAACGTTAATTGGTGCTAAATTGATTAGTTTAGGGTTTAGGGTCTACAATTTAAAGGGTTTAGGGTTTAGGGATTATGGATTAGGGTTTAAGGTAAATGGTATAGGGTTTAAGGTATATAATATAGGGTCCAATTGCTAAGGTAATAGAATAAAATTTGAGCTACTTGAAACTATTTGTAACAATTCCCTTCATGTTTGCATTTATGGTAAAAGTATAGTTAGTTAAACCATACATGTTACATGCATTATACAATTGATCGAGCCATAAATTTGGTTTAGGGGCTCAATTTTACCCAAATTGCACACCTAATTTCACAACTTGACTAATTGATCAATTAATGATAGAATCAAACTTATTTTTTCCCCAAATCATATCTTGCTCTTGAAGGGGTTCAAATTGGCCTCAAACGCCTCCTCGATTAAAAGAATCAACTCTTTAGTTATTTATATTGACATGACAATAGGGTTAATTTCACACCAAATCATATCATATATAATTTAAAATAGGTTAATGTGGCTCATTTTGACCTAAATTATGTCCACAATTAGACTAATTGACATTTCCATTCATTAGTTGATGACATTCAAGTTTATTGAGCTCAAAATAACATTCTATACATATGAAACTTATATGAATAAATAATTTTTATTTATTTCAATCAAGTTGATGAAATTGAAACTGATCAACTCCCAAATCACATTTTATAGTAATGGAATTAGGTTCAAGGGGCTCAAAATAGCCCCAATTTACTTCAGATGCATATCTAGATTGGTACTCTAAAAGCTAAGTTTTGGCCATAGGTTTAAAAAATGCATTTTATGACATCTCATGATAAAATTAGTTATATTGTAGAATGTATAATGAGTTACACCTTAAAACCAATTAATTATAAGTAGTTGAGTCAACATATTAAAATACCCATAAATTTTTTTAAGTGTAATGTCATACCACGACACCTTAATTCAGTATCTAAGGTTAGGGACCTTTCCGTATCACATGAAATAACACATCTATTAGGGAGCTCAAGAACATATAAGAATGTATATAAAATTTGAGATAAAGATAAATTTAGTGTTTCTGGTTGTTATGAAGATATCACATAATCATGTTATTAACGCAATCGTGTTATTTGAATTTGAATTTAAATACCAATCTTTTTGCCTCAGTAATGGCTTGGATTCTTAAGCCAAAGGCTTGGACCTATCAATCTATAGCCATTCCAAGAGTTTTGATAGAAAATAACAAAATTTAACTTTGATCACCAAATACACTATGAATTTCTATGTTAAAATTCAAAAACTCAATACAAAGGTGATTTTTATATTTTTTTTCACTAATTTAAGGTTTAAAACTATGATAACTTCTAACTATACATTTTTTAGGCCACTACATGCTGTAAATATACATGCCTATACATGTTCATGTAATTTTTTTCATTGATATAAGTGTAAAACAAGTTATATGGTTACAAACTAGGCCTAATTCTACACAAATTCAAAAAAATTGATTCTCATTTTTTTTGAGGTAGTTAAGCGGGTTGCACGATTGGCTATCCAATTTTTGTCACTTTTTAAGATCTATTTACTTGTAAAATTTGTAAATATAGTATTCATTGAAAAATAATAATAAAATATGAGCAACAAACTAGAAGATCTTATCTAAATATTCAGCAAAGGGTTTCAAACAATATTAAACACTA
Source organism: Torreya grandis (assembly GCA_037957365.1). Lineage (NCBI taxonomy): Eukaryota > Viridiplantae > Streptophyta > Pinopsida > Cupressales > Taxaceae > Torreya > Torreya grandis. The sequence continues at coordinate 3,075,568 of JARHVA010001202.1, forward strand.
CTAAAATTTTTTTGGGATGCTTGATTGTCTATCTACTTTATTTTCTTAATAAAAATAAGATTTCCTTTCAAAATTTTAGATGTTTGACCTAGTTATACTTAACCATTTTTTTTAAAAATAGTGTTTTGGAAACCAGACTCAAAATTATACATTTCATGTTCTTACACCATCTTCAAATTTGGAGATTAATTGTCTCAAGTTATCTATAAAATTTTAGATTTCTGAAATTTTAAGAAAATCATTTCCATAGGTAGGCCCATTTTTGTCATCCAACTTTGTGCACTTAACCCTAGTTATTATTTTCTCACAACCCTCTTGTTGTTCTAGTCTTGATCTTGTATAAGCCTCTCTCTCTCTCTCTCTCTCTCTCTCTCTCTCACACACACACACACACACACACACACACACACACACACACACACACACACACACACACTCACACACACACACACACACACACACACACACACACACACACACACACAGCTTCTGCATGCTATTATAATTGGAATTTATTATTTGCAAGCTTGTAAAAGTTTGTGAGGTTTTTCTCTGTATAACAGTTTTTTCACTCATCACATTCACCTCGACTTATATTTTGTACTCATTTCAAATTAATATTTTTCTTTAAATTTTATTTATTTTCAATATTCAAATCAATCTTTAACAACATTTCTATCAATAAACTAACTTTCTAAATTTTTTTAATGATAAAATTTACTTATATTTTTTTTTTTTAAATATAAAAATTCTACATAATAATATTATACTTGCAATACATTTCACCACTCACTTTTTCATAAGATAATTTTTCACTTTTATTCATTTTTTTTATGGCCATATCTTTTTAAATCTAATTTTAAAATCTTTGTAATGTGAAATTCTATGCCACCACACTTTATATATATATATATATATATATATATATATATATATATATATAAATAATTGGTGGCAAAAAATTATAAATTGGCTAACATTATGAAACTTAATTTACATTTAATGTGTTTATTTATATATATATAAAAACACATTAAATGTAAATTAAGTTTCATAATGTTAGCCAATTTATAATTCTTTGCCACCAATTATTATTCTAAAGAATTCTACCTAGTGACTACACCGTCCACATGCCATGTACATTTCCTATAAGTAAGTTTGACTACTTTTCTTAAAATTGACAACATGATATACTTTCATAGACTTTGTTTTCCGATAGCTCACCACTTTTTAGAAGAAAAAAAAACAAAAAAACAAAAAACTATAGGGATTGTGCGCAAAGTGAGATATACTTTGCATAGAATTTTTTTCACATACGCTTTTAACTTTACATTCCCACCACTTATTTATATGTATACATTTCATAGTATTCACAACACTTTTTATGTTGTCATTTTTTATTTTTTATTTTTTTAATTTTTAATTTTTAATTAAATGCTTAAATATTATAAAGAATCATTTAGTTATATAAGATGTTGGTATTTATGTTTATATTTTGAGAGTAAATATATAATAAATTACAATGTTAAATAAGTATACATTTAAATTAGTAATTTTTTTGGCTAAATAATATGATTATCTACACAATCAAAATCATCGAGGAAATGATTATAGCCTTCACCGCTTGAATCTTTATATCAAGTATCTATAAAGATTTATACTTTGATGAATGGATATAAGTAACTATTATCCTCACCAATTAAATTGCATCCAATTTAATGTGATCATTATTAACAATTTTATACAATGTATTATTATTCAATAAGACTTAATTTGACTATTCTTAACATTTCTACACAATATGTTGTCATTCCATTGGATTTGAATGATTGATTAATTAAAAAAGTAAAAAATGTATACCAAATTTAATATTGAAATCGTTGTATTTTTATTAATGTGGAGTTTTCTTGGTATCATAACATGGTATTGTATCTTGTAGAGAAAACTTTGCACAAATTTAATTATTTTTTTATGTATTTTTTTAAAAAAATGGTCTTCTAAATTAAAAACTTAAATATTTATTTAACAATTTGAAAAACATATAGAAAATGTTAAATATAAAAAAACTATTTTATTAATGAGCTCACCCCACTGTTGAATTTGCACAATGGAGGTCTCACAAAGTACATGCAATGAATCATAAGGCATGACCTAAACCTTGCTAAGGATTTTGTTGCAACATGAAATAAAATAATTGTGGAGATAAGATGTCTTAAAATCAGTGTCACTGAGGAGTTGATTAGAGAGGTATCTATTATGTCATGCGAGGGTCCAAATGCATTCAAGGACCAATAAAATAAGATGGAGTTGATGCAGATATTTTTAAAGATGAATGAGACACTAAAAATAGATAAAAATGGTCTTATGTGAATGGACCTATCGAGGTACTAGCTAGAGGTGTGCCTTTAGATCATGAAATACCTTAATTTGAAAGGTAAATTTACTCTTATTTTATTGCACCATTTTTTGCTCCTAAAGCATTTTCATGATTTTAAAATTAGTCTACCATATTACTTGCTAAAAACACTAAAAAATATAGCCCTTGCTTTTTAGATTAATGAAGTGAACACCATCATCCACTAAGGGCTTATCTTCCTTCTCGTGAAGCATGGTGAGACACTGCATAGGAAAGAAGTCCCATTGGGAGGGTCTTCTATGGAGGACTCCCTGGAAGAAGACCCAACCATGGAATCCCCATAGCATCCTCCTAGTCCTTCCCTTGTAAGCCCTAATTCTAAAAGCCTCATAGGGGATCTTCCTCTCCAGTTAATTGTAAACAAACCTAAACCTATTTTTTTTTATAAAGAAGATGTAGTAGAATCTTCTAGAAATTGTAAGGCCTCTATGTCTAAAGTAGTTATAAATAATAAGAGACAGTTCTGGAGGAATTTAATGGTAAACTTCACGAAGCAGGGTTGGGCTTGGCCAATTTGATCAAGGATTGGAATTCTATTAATAGGGAAGCTAAAAAAATATTACAATTTTTTGCCCAACTTAGCGAGGCAGAGGTTCCCCCTGCAAACAAAATGATGAGAGGGTGGAGGTTCAGCTCACTCCAAAACCCTTCTCCAAACCCATCAACTTGAACCCCCTTAAGAAGATCTCAGAGAGGGAGCCTTGAAAGAAGACAAGAATGATTCTGCCAAAGGACATTGTAAAAGGCCCAAATAAAAAAATTTAAGCAAAGATCATCATGAGCAAGATGATAAATAAGGTAGAGGACAGGGATGATAGCAAGGTACTTATGGAGGATATTGCCTTCCTTGATTAATATATCTCTTTTGTTTACTTATGTTTTATCTTCAACATTAGACTTCTGCTAGTTTTTGTTCCGACTGTACTATGTATTTCATCCCTTGGAACTTTCTCTATTATGTTTAAATACTAATTAACTTCAAGTTGTATGATTTTTATAAAACATGTTTATTTACTTAATAAAAAAATTAGCTCACCCCATTAGTTTAAATAAATAAATTATGTATAAAAAATAAAAATAAAAAGTTGTCGAATTTAAAAAAATATTCTATTACAAATAAATAAATAAATTATGTATAAAAATCAAGCTAATTACAAAATGAGAAACTATAAATACATAGAACTACTAATTAATGTTTTTTTTTTAAATTTTGAATAATATGATATAAACTAGTTTTAATAAAAGTTTTTATATTTTAAAATAATACGCATAGATAATAAATGTTGACTAAGCTTTTATTTAAATATTTCAAGGTTCTATTTTGGAAAAATGAATATATCAACACACGTACAACATGGAAAATAATATGAACATAGAGAATTGAAAAGATCTCTTGAGCCACTAAATCTACAAGAGATGGAAAAGGTAAAAATGAAAGTGTTTGCATTTAATTTTCTTATACTTCTCGTACTTGGGTCGTTTGATAATTTATTTCTTCCTCTTCTTTTTCTATATATAATCAATTCTTATTTCAAAAAGACTTTTTCCTTAAATCTAATTGGACCTTCGATTTCTTTTATGCATTACTTTAGCCTCAACATATATTTTTATAAACAATGTGATTCATTTTTTAACCCTTTAGCATTCTTCTTGTTTCACAAACTCCATTCCTATATTTGAATTATATTTTACTTTTTTATTTTAATTTTATCTAATATTTAAATAGAGGAATAATTCATTTTAATTTGGTGTATCATTTTTTTTTTAATCTTTTTTATTTTGCCTTAGCATGTTTTTTTAATACATTTAAATAGAGAGGAGTTGTCCTTCTTTAGTAGTTGTTTTACATTTTCAATCCATATTTATACAACTTCTCTTGTTATGCCTAAAGTGTAGGTTGCATTTCAATCAGATACATCTAAGCATTAACATATCTTACACTTTATAAAGATAATTTGATGTTGTAAATAACATAAACTAGATAATAAAATTTTAATTTTTCAAAAAAATAATGATGAATGTTAGTAGAAAGTAAGACATAGTATCATGCTCTTATGGTCCCACAACATAAAATAGCTTAGATTTGTTAATACATTCATCTAAAAAATGTTTTATGTATGCATTAATCTCAAGGCACTTATCTTGGATTCATCATATACTTTCATGAATTGAAGGGTTCAACACTCATTAATAACACCATCCTTCTCTATATGTTTCCAATTGAATGGTGATAGATGGCCTCAAACGATTAGTTTTACTATGGTGTCGGGCTCGAAAAATATTTTGGAAAAAAATGCTAGTTCTAAATTTCACTGAATACACAAATTATCACTATTTTTCAATGGCCTTCTTCAATTAAAAAGAAAATCTTTCCTACGTGATGGTGAAATAGACATCAAATTTAAAATCGATCATTCTTATGAACATATTTACAAATATTACACTCCACCACCACTTTTAACTATTGTTGTAAATTATGCCTCTTAACCTAAAAATAAATAATACTTAAATTAAAGTTTTATTCTTCCATAAAACACATAATTAACTCATAAATGTTTAAAAATTTAACATAATTTCAATAAGCATAATTTAAACTAAGTTCATAGCACCGAATATCAAAAAACAAACTCATACAAGGTGAACATTGTAATCCATAGGCAAAAATTAGACAAGACGACTTGAGGAGCTCTTTACAAATCTGCCAGTCTCAGGTATTTTGAGACAATGATGTCACTTCTATCTTTTAAAAATAGCTCACATCATTATATCTAATGGTTGGAGATCCCTGGTGAGATGATTCATTTGCACCAGGTAAAACATGGTCATGAGCTTTGAATTTTTAGAATCGACTAAGGCATTAATCTTATACAAACTGTTGAGCCTTGTGGATCTGAGCTGATAGCAACATTAAAAGAATAGATTTCCAATGTAAGATTAAGCTTTTGAGAGTAGAATGATAGCGAGTGGCTTAGAGCTCATTTAAATAGTAGCTTGACCTCTTTGAAGCTTTTTTCATGCCTGTCAAACATCGATAAGTCTTCCCTTTGAAGGCAGAGGGTGCCAGAACTAGAAATTGGTGTAGAGGGGATCATTTTAGCTTGTTGAAACCGTAAAGCTACCATGTGATATTTTATAAATCTTTTTGAAGTTGGTATCTTTTTGAGAATAGAGCTGAGGTTAAAGAGAAGTTTGAAGCTCTGGAATTTTAATGAATAATCATGAAGCATGAAGAAGACATATGTTGATGAAATCTGTTTAAAATATGGAATCTTACTCAACACACAGTTTAAATTAGGTTTAAGATATCAAATACCAGCTAACAAATTGGAATTTTAATGAATAATCTATAAAGTATGAAGAAGATATATGTTGATGAAATCTGTTTAAAATATTGAAATTTACTCAATACATAGTTTAAATTAAGTTTAAGCTACCAAATATTAGCAAACAAATTAATACAAAGTGAAAACATCTCAACAATTAAAAATTAATTTGTTAGTTATTTCATATTAATATATAACTTAATCAATGTAAACATAATTATTGATAAATAAAAATTAAATATTCTTTTTTTTAAATTCCAATATATTCAGTCTTTAATAATATTACAATAATATATACATCATGATGCTCAAAGCTCTTAATTATATTGATTTAGAGAGACATCATATACAATTCAAAATAATTAGTCCTTAAAACAAAATTTAGTATGCTATCCATAATTTGTTTTACCTTGCATAGGCACAATCATGTTGTCCTTCCTTTGTGCATGTGCATGAGCAATCTTTGTCATAACTTCTATATTATCATTATCATGATTACTTGAAGGGAAGTATTAGTAGCCATATTTTAATCCACTTGAACAAATTGCATTAGATCATAGTGGTAACATTTATAATTTCTTCACTTTCAAATTTTCATGGTAAATTATACTCAATCATTCGTGGATGTCCTTGGCCAGTACATAGTTCTCAAACATTATTTAGGTAATAGGTTTACAAATATTTCAAATTGCAACATATTTTTAATGATAATTTAAATTTCCCACCATAACATATAAATTGTATATTCTAAAAGTTAGCAAGTTTAATGTATCTATAAATTTTTATTCAAACTCTTTCTTTTTCTTCTTTCTCTTTATTTTGTGTGTATATTTTTGATGGTATAAGAATCTCACACTATCCACTACATTTAATATAGTATTATGAATTTTAATTTAATATAATTAATATTCTAATTTCATTAATAAATATTTTAAAATATTCTAATTTCATTTATAAATATTCTAAAGGATTAATTTTCATTTATAAATATATATATATATAATTATTAAGTATTCTAAAGGCTATTAATATTCTAATTTCATTTATAAATATATTAAAATTAAAATTAATCCTTTTTCTTGGGTTAGAATTTTTATTGTTTAGATAAATGATTATTATAAATTTAAATAATATACATATTTAATTAGATGATCGTATTTTATAAAAAAATAAAAAATAAAAAATTCTAAAGGCTATTAATATTCTAATTTCATTTATAAATATATATATAAGTATTCTAATAAATGAAAATTAATCCTTTATAATATTTATAAATGAAAAAGGATTAATTTTAATTTTAATATATTTATAAATGAAATTAGAATATTAATAGACTTTAGAATATTCTAATTTCATTAATTAACTCTTTCTTTTTCTAATTATATAAATATAAAAATTCTACATAGTAATACTTACTTGCGATATGTTTCACCACTCACGTTTTGATAAAATTGTTTCACTTTTGTCGTTTTGATTATTTCTAATTCTAATTTTAAAAACTTTGAAATGTGAACTTCCATGCCACTACACTAGCAATGTATATATTTACAATATAAACACGTTAATTGGGAATTCTCCACCGAAGAATTCCACATCACTGACTACTGTTCTTAAAATTGACAAGATGCTATATTTTCATATACATTTTTTTCCAATTGCTCGACACCTTTTTTTGAAAAAAATAAATAAAAACTATAATAAACCCCTTTTGATTACCTTTTGACTATAGGGATTGTGCGCAAGTGAGATATACTGTATAGCATTTCTCTCACATACCCTTCTAACTTTACATTCTAACCATTTATTTTTAGATATAAATTTCATAATCTTTATAACAGTTTTTATATTTTTGATTGAATATTTAAATATTATAAAAAATTATTAAATTATATATATATATTAAAAGTAATCATAATTTTAATTGTTTGACTTTTCATTTTGATAGATAGATATAAATAATCATTATCTTTATCAATTAAATTACAACAAATTTAATTTAACCATTATTAACAATTTTACATAATATATTATTATTAGATGAAATTTAATTTAGCTCTTCTTAATAATTTTACACAATATATTATTGTCTTATGGGTTTGGAATGATTGATTAATTAAAATGTAGAAAATATATACCAACTTTAATATTTAAATTATTTTATTTTTATTAATATAGAGTTTTATTGGTTTCATAACATAATATTGTATTTTGTAAAGAAAACTCTACAACAAATTTAATTAATTTTGGTTTTTTTTAAAAACTAATTTATTAAATTAAAAACATAAATATTTTTTTAACAATATAAAATAAAATATTTATTAAATATAACTTTTTTATTTTATTAATGACCACACCTTACTGATTTAAATAAATAGATTACGTATAAAAATCAAGCTAGTTACAAGATGAAAAGCCACATATACATAGAAGAATTAATTAAAGTTTCTCCTGAACTTAAATGATATGATATAAACTAGGTACCCATGTGTGATAAAGGCCTCCTAAACTTTTATTTAAATATTCCAAGCTTTTTCTGGTAAAAACGAATACATTAAGTAGCACAAGTACAACATGGAAAATACTATGGACATAGAGAATTGAAAATATCTCTTGAGCCATTAAATCTGGAAGACAAAGTAAAAATGAAAGTTTTTGCATTTAATTATCTTTTATTTTGTGTATTTGGTGATTAAGAATTTGTTGTTGTTTTTATTTTTATTTTTTTCTTTTTTGAATGTGTAATTAATTATTATTTTAAGAAGAATTTTTTCATAAATTTATTTGGACCCTTGATTTTTTTAATATGATATTTTAGTTTTAATATATATTTTTATACAAAATTGTTATCAATTTATTTATGCAACAAATATAAATTAATAGTAGTGTTTTGGATGGGAAAAAGACCAAGGTCCAGCAAAAGAAAGTATGGAAACCCAAAGAAGATCATCGACAAGAACAAAAGAAAAATGAAGATTCTAAAGCTCTACATGCTGAGGTGGATAAGGAGCCTTCTTTTGAAGATCCTAAAGCCCCACATGCTGAGGTGGATAAAGAGTTTTCTTTTGAGAAAGAAAATTCTGAGAAAGAAGGACATGGACTGCAATCAGATACCATAATACCTGTACAAAGAATAGATGATTTGACAGATCTATCAAAACAAATCATTTTCTATCAAAGGATAGAGGATTGATGGAGAGATGTAGATGACAAAATTGTGCTAGAGGAAGGTGAATTCTTGGCTGAAGCTGGAAATAAATTAGAGGAGGGAGATTTTCTTTTTTCTCAGTCTAGGGAGATTCAGGTTGATAATGATTTCCCTTTGGATGAGCTTCATGTGAATGATAATGGAGAAAACTTAAAGCATATTCTAAACCAAAGAAAAAGGGATGAAAAAAAGACCAATACTAAGGGGGTAGAAACTAGAAGCAGAAAAAAAGATCAGCAAACTAAGGCAAAACATCTTGCTTCTACTCTGGATAAATCTGGAAAAAGAGATGAACAGCATTTTAAGGTGAAATCGGATGTTGGTTTTCAGGACAAGCCTGGAAGAAGATCCATTAAGAAAACCAGAGAGCTAGAAAGTATGCAGAATATTGCTGATGGAAGGCAGGGAACTATTCTGGATTTTACCCCTAAAAAATAGATATTAAATCGTTACTTGGAATATTAGGGGGCTGAATATAAACTAGATATTGATGTTGTCCTTGTATAACCTGATTTTGATGCTACTATTTAGTAGGTTTTAGGAATGCTTTTCCTGGTGCATGTTAATGCTTTATCTTTTTTGATTCTGTTAAAGGGTTTCGGGGTCCCTTCAAAACCTTTTTTTACCTTAATCTAAAACACACACACACACACACACACACACACACACACACACACACACACACACACACACACACATATATATATATATATATAAAATTGATAAATGATGTGGTTCATTTTTTAACCCATCATCATGCTTATTGCTTCACTAATTCTATTCCAATATTTGAGTTATATCTTATTTATTTATTTTATCTTTGTGTTATATTTAGATAGAGAAGTCTATTCCATTTTACTCTAGCAAGTTTTTTTTAATACACTAGAGTAAAGAGGAGTTGTTCTTTTCTAACGGTTGTTCTATATTTGCAGTCCCACACTTGTATAACTTACCTTGTTGTGTTTAAAGTATAGGTAACATTTTGATTAGATGCATTTGAGATTTAACATATCTCACATTTTATAAAAATAGTTTGATGTTGTAATTTATGTAAACTAGATAACAAAGTTATAATTTTTCAAATAAAATAATGACAAATGTTAGTATAAAGTGAAAAACAGTATCATGTTGTCATGGTCCCACAACATAAAATAGCTTAGATTTCTTAAATATATCCATCTAAACAATGTTCTATGTATGTATCAATCTCAAGACACCTTTCTTGGATTCATCACATACTTTCATGCATTGAAGGGTTCAACACTCATTAACAACATTGTCACTTTCTCTCTAAATTTATAATTGAATTGTGATAGATGGCCTCAAACAACTAGTTTCACCATGGTGTCAGGCTCAAAAAATATTTTGGAAAAAAATGTAAGCCCTAAATTTCACTGAATGCACAATCTATCATTTTTTTTCGAATACCTTCTTCAAGCAAGAAGAAAAACTTTCCTACATGATGGTGAAATGGACATCCAATTTAAGGTCAGTCATTCTTATGAACCTATTTATGAACATTACACTCCACCAACACTCTCGACTAGCATTGTTGGTTATGCCTCTTGGCCTAACAAAGAAAATACTTAAATGAAATTTGTATTCTTCCATAAAACTCATAATTAATTATAAATGTTTAACAATTCAACATAGTTTTGACAAACACAATTTAAACTAGGATAACAACACTGAAAACTAAAAAACAAAGTAATACAATGTGGAAGCATCCTAAGATCCATCTAGATCTAGTTGTTGGTTTCTTTGTGCCAAACACATAACCTAATCAATGTAATAATATTTATCCACAAACAAAATCTATATACTCATATTTTGTATTCCAATGTGTCCAATCGCTAGTCCTTTTATAGCTATAAACACAACATGATGTTTGAAGCCCTTAATTATCTCCTCTCTCAAATGATGTGGAGAGACACCATATGAAACCTAAAATAATTTCACCTTTGTAACTACTAATGTATAGGGACACTCATGTGATGTCATGCCATATAATTTCACCTAATTTACTATCATTAATTTGTTTTACATTGCATAGGCACATTGATATCATTTTGGGCCTTGAGCAAGAGTAAATGTAATTGATAATTTTATGAATAAGATATGAGAAGTCAGTGTAGAAGACAATTCCTCTTGGAGCTCAACATTATCATAATTCCTTAGACAAGTATTACTAACCAAATTTAATGGTATTTAAACAACTGTAAATATCATAATTTCAAAATTTATAGCTCTTATTTACCTTCTCAAACTCAAAGTTAATTTTATAAATTCTAAATACTTGGTTTTTGAATTCTTTAACCATTACATAGTTTATAAAAAAATAAATTGCTAGTAATTTCACAAATATTTTGAGTTGTATGTTTCCCATCACACTAGATATTAAATTGTTAAAAATTGCATGTTTAGTGTATTATAAGTTCCTATTCAAACTCTTATTTAGATTAGGAATTCAAATGCTACCCACTCATGACAATGTTATATATTTTCTATTCGAATTTGACTAATAATCTAGTTAGGTAATCTATTTTTAATTCCTAAATGAAAAAATATGTTCCTGCTTTCATTAGTTTCCTTGAATCTAATGAGTATGGCTTTAGCCAACCGTATGTCTCCTTTTATTAGAAACTAATGAATTACTTTAGTATCAATCTTTTAACATCATCCATCAACATTGCATTTATTCAAAACTTTTTTGTTTGCTTATTGCACATGGATTAATATCTTATTAAATATTCCTATGTATTTACTTGAATATTGTTCATTTAAAATCATTCATCAATATTACATTTATTTGTTTCCTTGACTATTGATCATCTAACATCATTCATCAATATCGCATTTATCAATTTCCTTGACTATGAATCATTTGACATCATCCATCAATACTACATTTATTGATTTCTTTGACTGTTGATCATATAACATCATCCATTAATACTATGTTTAGAAATTTCCTTGACTATTGATCATTTAACATCATACATCAATATTACATTTATTGATTTCCTTGACTATTGATCATTTAACATCATCCTTCAATATTAAAATAATTTCACCTTAGCGACCACTCATGTGTAGGCCCATGCATATCATGCCATGCCATATAATTTCACCTAAATTAGTATCATTAATTTGTCGTATATAGCATAGGCACACTCATGTCATTTTGTGATTTGAGCAAGAGTAATCATACTTGAAACTTTTATGATAAAGCTATGGGAAGCCGATGTAGAAGACAATTTGTCTAGGAGATCAACATTAACATAATCCCTTAGAAACATATTGGTAACCAAATTTAATGGAATTTAAACAACTTGTAATATCATAAGCACAAAATTTATAGCTTATTTAACTTCTCAATCTCGAAGTTAATTTTATAGATTCTATATACTTGATCTCTGAAGTCTGTAATCATTACATAGTTTACTAACGTTTTTTTTTGAGCTAGTAATTTCACAAATATTTCAAGTTGTGTGTTTCTCACTGCACTAGATATTAAATTGTAAAAATTCACATTTTTAATGTACTATAAATTCCTACTCAAACTATTTTTTGGTATAAGAATTCCTATGCTATCCACTCACGACAATGTTATATATTTTCTATTCAAAATTGACTAATAATTTAGAGTTAGGTAGTCTTGTTTTAAGTAAAAAAAATACATTTTATGCTTTCATTAGTTTCTTTGAATCTCATAGGTATGGTTTCAGTCCGCTATATGTCATATTTTACTAGAAACCAATGAATTACTTAAATATTCATATTTTAACATCGTCCATTAACATTGCATTTATTCAAGAATTGTGTGTTTACTTATTGCACATGGTTTAATATCTTATTAAATATTCTTACTTATTTCTTTGACTATTGATCATTTAATATCATCTATCAATATTACATTTATCGATTTTCTTGACTATTGATCATTTAATAGCAGCCATCAATATTACATTTATTGGTTTTCGTGACTATTGATCATTTAGCATCATCCATCAATATTGCATTTATCGATTTCTTTGACTATTGATCAGTTAACATCGTCCGTCAATATTACATTTATTGATTTCTTTGATTTCTTTGACTATTGATCATTTAACATCGTCTATCAATATTGCATTTATTGATTCCGTTGACTATTAATCATTTAACATCGTTCATCAATATTACATTTATTGATTTCTTTAACTATTGATTATTTAACATCATCCATCAATTTTATACTCATGAATAAAAAAAATTATTTATTTATTACATAATATCTTCTTATTAAATATTATCAACAATTTATTAACCATTTAACATCGTCCATCAGTATTGCATTTATTGGAAAACTTTCTGGTTACTTGTCACACATGCGTGGATGCCTTATTATTAAAAAATCTCACCTACAGCTACTCTTGCGTAGCTTGCCATATTCTTATTAGATATTCCCCATGCTTAGTAAATTTGATCAGCCAACCCAACTTCCATACGTTCCTTTTAAGCCAATCCCAGAATGAAGATGATGATTCCTCTTCTGCTCGCATCGCACATACTAGTGCATACTTTTCGAACATCGTTTTGTTAGTAATTTCACAAATATTATATAAATTCAAACTTCTCTTTAATGTAGAATCCCAACGCTATCTACTTACCACGGTGCTATAAATTTGCCTAATAATCTAGTTAGATATTTTAGAACCACTTAGGAAAAAAAAGATGAACTCTAGTCCACATGTTGTCTTTATTCTTCCATCTGCCATTGGCTATAGATATCTTAAAAAGATAAAACTAATATGCACCACACAAAATAGTGACTGGTTTCATTGGTGGGTGGAGGCTACAAATCTGACAGTCCGCAGATTTTAGTTTGTTCCATTTCTCAGTTCATTTGAAAGCAAGCCAAGTTTGAAGATTGAAGATGGTTCTTTTGCTGATTTTTTTACTCCGATTTATTGAAATCTCACATTCTTTTTTTTCTTATTATTCCGATCAACATGCTCTTCTCTCTTTCAAGAATTCCCTCTCCGTTCATTGTCTGCACGATTGGTCTCCGAATCACAACACCTGCGATTGGACAGGCGTGGCCTGCTCTCATCGTCGACACCGTGTGGTTTCCTTGAATCTCACAGGTATGGCTTTAGTGCTCGCTCTCAAGAATAATAGCTTCCATGGCCAAATTCCACCTCAGCTGGTAAACCTTTTTCGCTTACAAATACTTCTATTGTCTTGCAACCATCTGAGCGGGCAGCATTCCCTCCCAACTTAACCTTCTCCCAAATTTAGAGATGCTTGCGTTAGGAGCAAACCAACTGACAGGCACAATCCCCTCCTCTCTAGGAAACTTGTCCTCTTTAACTATTTTTGATTTGCCCCTAAACATACTCCATGGTGGTATTCCTGCTGAATTGGGCATGCTTACTCAACTGAACCGGCTTGGTCTTTTCACGAAGTACCTTACAGGACCGGTCCCGACCACCCTTTCCACCTGCACTCATCTCCAAGATATCTTATTACATTCGAACCACTTAACCAGCCGCATTCCCTGGCAGTTTGGCAAAATATCAGGGTTGCAAAGATTGTATTTACAAGGAAACCAGCTCACTGTAGAAATCCGAAACTCTCTCTCTAACTGTTCTCTCCTTCAACGGCTGGAATTAGAGAAGAACCAACAGAGCGGCCCAGTGCCCATGGAGTTTGGAAAATTGACCAACCTTCAGCGGCTTTATTTATGGGGAAATCATCTTGTGAGCGGAAGCAGCCGTTTGTCTCTTCTAACAGCCTTGACTAATTGCTCCTATTTAGAAGAGATCGCCTTGTCTGAAAACCATCTCACTGGCATTTTACATTCTTCAGTTGGCTGGCTACCAAGCGTATTTTCCTATTTAGGCTTGGGCTCTAATAAAATTGAAGGAAACATGCCAAGTGGCATTGGCAACCTGACAAAGTTGACATTTTTAGATTTATTGACAATCGTTTCAACGGAACCATTCCATCCACTCTCGGTCTACTTCCGAATCTTGAAAGACTGTTTTTGGCCACAAACAATTTCTATGAAGGGATTTTAAAGAGTTTGGAGGAGCCAAAAAGGCTTGGGTTGTTATCATTGAGTGAAAAGATTTTTTTAGGGAAAATTTTAAATAGTTTTGGGGGTCTTCCACAATTAAGAGATTTTCTTCTTCATCACAATCAATTGTCAGGGAAATTACTTACGAGTTAAGGGAGATGCCAAACTTTAGAAAATATGGACTTGTCTAACAACAAATTGACAGGAAACATACCTTTAGAACTTGTAGGGATTCCAATTCTCTAATTTTATTTCAACATTTCCAACAATTTTCTACAAGTTTCTCTTTTAGATATGAGCAAAATGGGAATGGTTCAAGCTATAGATGTGTCTCTCAACCAGTTCTCAGGGAAAATGGAATTCACTTGACAGCCCAATACCAACATCACTCTTTCATCTAAAAAATCTTGAGGACATTGATCTTTCTAGAGATAATTTATCTGGTGCAATCCCAATGGCTTTCAAAGAGATGCAAATGCTTCATCATATAAATCTTTCTTTGAACAAGTTAATAGGAGAGGTTCTAAAGGGAGGAGTTTTTGGAACACTTGACGAGTCTACAATTGTGGGAAATCTTGGACTTTGCGGTACATGGATAAATTTGCAGCCATGCTCTCATTCCAAATACATACAGTTTTCAATCTCCAAAAAGGGAATAATAGCAGTTGTGATTGGCATTGCAATATTCATAATGTCTTTATTGTTGTTCTTATATTCCTATACGAGGAGACATACTAGTCAGAAAACCCTTGCCCTCAATGTAGGACCCAAAATAATTTCATATGAAGAACTTGTAGAGGCAACTAGTGGATGTTGCTAGACCAATCTATTAGGAGTTGGTAATTTTGGATCCATCTATAGAGGGATTCTAAACAATGGTACAAACATTTCTATTAAAGCTATTAATTTTCAAGATGATAGTTCTCATGAAAGTTTTATTAACGAATGTAATTTGTTGAAAAGAGTTAGGCACTGGAATGTGATTAAAATCATGTCAACTTGATCCAACATTGACTTTGATTTTAAAGCACTGATTCTTCCATTCATGTCAAATGGAAGTTTCAAGAAGAATGCTGATTAAATTTAAATGACCAATTAAAAATAGCAATGGAGATAGCACAAGGGATTGCATATTTGCACCATCATTGTTTTATGCAAGTGATTCAGTGTGACTTGAAACCTAATAATGTTCTATTAGGGGATGATATGACTTCATATATAGCAAACTTTGGCATTGCCAAATGACTATTTAGAAATTCAATGGATACATTGACTTCTACAAATGCACTCAAAGGATCCATTGGTTACATGACACCAGGTATAGATTTTTCATTATTAGAAAATACATTATCAATAAATTTTTTTATTTGGTATCAATACTTAAAATGGCTTGACAATTGCTAAACATTGTATTGTATTATAGAGTATGGAATAGGTGGAAAGATTTCAACAAAGGGAGATATATAAAGCTATGGCATTCTATTATTGGAGTTATTGACAATTAGGAATCTAATAGATGACTTTTCTATAGAAGGTCAAATCAATCTACAAACATGGGTAGGTATGAATTCTCCAAATAAAATCAAGGAATTCATAGATAACAACCTACTTAGAGATGCCAATGAATCTAAGATATCAATGGTATTAGCATGCCTTACTCAATTTCTACAAGTAGGGTTGGTTTGCACAAGGGAGTTGCCTCAATAATGTTGAACCCTTAGAGATGGAATGCATGTTGGAAATGGAGCCAAATAAATTATTTCTAAGGGAGACCTGTTTGAACCAAACATGCAAGGCCTTGAGAAAGGACCAATTGATGATTTCCTTGCACGAATTAGCATTAAAATTCTTACATTAGATTTGAAATATCATTAATAAGCTCATCATTTCAGAAAATGGGGCATCCTTTATCTAATTAGATAAAGGGAATGATGTCAGCAGGAAAATTATTATCTTACTAGCTAGTAAAGGAGCTTTTATGAACCCCAATATTGGCCATTTTATCAACGCTCTTATTCCCTTCTCTCTACACATGCACTAGAGTCACTCCATTGAATTGAGACATCAGATTTATGGCATCATTGATAATCTTGGAAATATTCCAGGATGATTGGGTCAAACCTTTTAAGCAATTTATAATGTTCATTGAATGACCCTAGATCTAGAGAAACTCCATGCCAAGATATATTGCAATTTTGATGCCCCATAGTACACCTTGGGCTTCAGAGATGTGATTAGTTTGAATCTTGAGAGGGCTCGCATAGGCAGCCTTAAGATTCCTGTAAGAGTCCCTAATGACACCTCTCGCACCTACAGGGCCTGGATTACCTTTGGTAGCCCCATCAACATTCAATTAAAACCAAGTGGGAGGAGGAAGAGACCACCTAATCTTAGATATGTTGACACCCTACTTTTGGGGCTTGTCTGGTATGACTAGATTAAGATGGTTAAGGATTTGGGAAAGATATGGGGATCTAGGCTGACCGAAGGCTTAAGCGAAGACAACCAATTTTCTTTCACAAAGGACATGATTTTCTTGAAGGTAGAGGAGGGGTTGGGTTTACAGTTGTTGAAAATAATAGAGTTACTTGAAATCTAAATGCCCTAAAAAGTATGGGACAGGGCTAGTCCCACAAAAATTTTGGTGGGGGGAGGGGGTAAATCCCATGGTGGCTTCCACTGGGTAATAAGATCTTTGATGGATTCAGGTGTAACCCATGAGAAGTTGGAAAAGCTAAAGAAATCCCAAGAAATAGATCAAGAGAAAGAAGATAAAACACTCATGGAGTTCTCCCTTATGCATTGGATTGTGTGTGAATCATGTAATGTGTGATAAATAAGTACAACAATGACCTCACTTGTAACTTAGTAAATCAAGTTTTAGGGATGTTTCTCTAGTACTTCAGACCTATAGATTGTTATACCTATGACTAGTTTGGAAATAGAGAAGCTTTATTCAATTGAATGCTTGATAGAGTGATTTTGATAAGTTTCTTTGGTTTCTTTGGTAGTTTTTGCTAGGTGTTTCTAGGTGAGGAATGAGTGAAGGTTGGTCTTGTGTTTATATCAATCCATTTAGAGTAATAAATCACATTAAATCACTTAGTACACCATCCATAAATGACTAATAAGGTTGATCTTGAGTTTATTTCACTCCCTTTAGAGTAATAAATCACATTAAATCACTTAGTAATGAGTGAGATGGGGTCTTTAATAAGGGATAATTGTAGATCTAATGAGATTCTAAATGTATGATAGTATATTAATGAATTAAACATGATCTTGATGGATTTATAAGAGATGATAAATTTTTGATTTACTTTGGGAGGACATTCCATATGAGGTCTTAATACTATGTTCTCTTAAAGTTTAAAAAGCACTTGTCGGCCTAATGAACAGGTTAGAAGAACAAGATCATGGTAGGTGACAAGAGATATGAGGAGTCATGAAGATAAATAATTGATCTTGTAGGGCATGTATTTTTTTATTAGTACTCATAAGGTCTTCAATATGAATAATGACATTATGAAATCAAAAGATCTCTTTATAGCCTCAAATGCATAAATAACATAGTTAAGACTATGTACTACTGTGTTACCAACTTGAGAGACCTATAAAGGACTATGTGCCCTTATAAATATGTGATGAAGGTGTTAAATTAGTTTTTATGGTGATCTAAACCCATTTAATGGATGATAATTATCATTATGTCTCTAAGATATGAGCCAAAATCATAAAACTTTACCTTAAAACCTAGTTTAGCAAAAATTAAGGAAAATTCATAGTTTTTAAGGTAAAGGTCATATGTTGATTTCCATATTTATCAAAATCTTTGAAATATTTTCCAAGTTGGTAATGTGATATTTACCCATTAAGTTTTCTTATCATCGTGTTGGTCATGTTTTGAATCCATGTTACCTATTCTTCTTCTGTCTGTACAATGAGCTGATTGTCACCTACAACAATCATCTATTTTATGGTTTACTTCAAGAAGAATTATGTTTAACCATGGAGATAGGTGGTTTTAAAGTTTAAGGTTATAAATTTTATTATTGGGATCATAATTTAAGTGGAGTTACTTTTAGTCTACAATCAATAACTAAATGTGCATCTACAACCATGTATTTTGGCTCAATCAGTCAAACTTGTATGAAAGATGGACTTGTCTCCAAGAGCAAGAAGTTGCATGAGATGGATATGTTATATGAGTTAAGTATAAATATTGACTTATATATTATTAGTTTGAAGAAAAAAAAAATATAATCAAAGGAAATAAAAGTGACTTATAGACCTCTATAGTCACAATCAATTAATGTGGTATGTGTGTTGTCACGTGAGGAAAACTTGTATGAGAGGGAGAAGTTGAAGTATAATACATTCATGAGGTTTTAGGAGGTTATATAGTTCTATATATACCTATTAAATGGTATTAATTCTTTTACCTTCTTCCCTCAAGCCTAAAACTCCAAATAGACACCTAGAGTCAACTTTAGGGGACCTAACTGAGTTCTAAAGACAATGACGAAGATGAAGGAGTACAATAGCGAGAGTTTGAAATTTAAATGATTAAATAGTTTTAATATAAGCTGTTAGAGTTGGATATAAATTCATAAATAACATTTCAAAGAATAAATCTCTCAAAGAGCATACACAAGCCTATTGAACTATAGTTAACAAGGTAAATAACATAGTTAGCTTATGCTAAATGCATGAGATGGTTTAAGAGGTGTAATGAGGGGTTTAGTGCCTTTTAAAAATATGATAATAGGTTTTAAAACCATGTCAAATACCTATTCAATTTATTATTACACCTAATTTACATATATAAGCCAAGGAACAATGAATATCCACCTACAACCAGTACATGCCTATAGTAAGTCTTTTGAAAGAGTGAATAGTTTGATAGAGGTTATAGTTTGGAGGTAATGATAGGATAATGTTACAAATGAATCTGAAATAGATATGTGATTTGGTTTTTATGGAATCCATTTCCATTGAAGGAAGGTGTCTATAAATATCATGTTCTAAAGGGCAGAACTAAATCTACTAACACAGTCAATTAACATAGTCCTTTTGAAACTTACAGTCCCACTCACAATCATAGTAAGAAGAGTGTCCTTCTCACTAGAGTTGAATGAAAAAAAGTGATGAAGAGTGTATATGAAATAAAAAAATTCTTTCATCAATATTTCATATAGTTCATAAGGAGATAAACACAGTTTATAGACCTATAGGGTCAACAAGTCCAATTTTCATAAAAACCCTCAGTGGTGAAGTTTAATGTTTCAGACATGTTCAAAAGGTTGGTATTATAGAGAATAATTATGGATAATTTCATAAATCTTTAAAAACATGTTTAATATCTTCATTTTCTATTAAAGTGTGTTTTGAGGTCTAATGACTCCAAAAGACCTTTCTCACCCTTCATACACAAACACCTCAATTTGAGAGGTAGTTTTACAGGGGTTAGAACATGTTGTAGAAGCTACATATATGATTGAGGTTTTTGGAGGTGTTGTATGGGGTCCTATTATTTAGACATATGACATTGGTTCAACCATTTTGTCATGTAACTTTATGAACAATTAACTAGAAGGCAAATAACTCCATTTTTCTAGAGAAGGAGCTTGAAGAGGTCAATTTGTTTTCTCAAAAATTTCATGAAGAGACAAATGGAACTAAATCCAATAGTAGATATTAAATGGGTCCCATACTACAAATTTTTGGCATTGGTTCTTGGAATGGACCCTTGTCCTTTATGAACCATTGTTAATAAGTTAAACCTCTTAAAACCCTTCTTAAACCCTACAACTGACCCGATGGAGAGGATATGATTTGTAATTCCTTAAAATTCAATAATTTTACCCCAAAATTATCCTATTTATACTCACAAATATCCTAAACTTCACTTCCATGTATTCAATCACATGTGCAGGTATAATACCATATGGTATAGGGAAAAATTTATAATTTTAAGCTTGTTTGTGAGGATATAATTTATGGAGTGATCTTCAAACCATTTGAATATAATTATGAGGACTTTTAAAAGTTTCCAAAATAATTCTAACTCTTCTATAGGTATCCCAATTTTTTATACATTCCCTGCAAGTTGGCCACTAGCTCTAAAGGTGAGAAACACTCGGTCTTGCAAGCCAAGAATCAAAGGTGAAGGCCTATGAGTAAAATAAATGGATGAAATATCAATAAATTAGTTATTTAAGGGTTATAAAATTACAATAAAGTAATTTTAAAGCACCAAAGCCTACAAGTTTCATGAAAAAACATCTCAAACAACCCCTCAAGCACATAAAAACATATAGGCTTGCCAATGGCCATTTCATGGTTTACCCATCTACACAAAGACCCAAAAATTTAAATTTGGCATGGAATATTTTATTAGTATAGGTAAATTGAATTAAAAAAAAATGGAAACTTTCACTCATGTGGGTGGCCATTTGGGCCAAATCTCTCTTTCTAGGCTTAAGAGGTCTAATTAGGCCTAATTGGAGAGAGAAATGATAGAAACGAGATAATTTCACTTGTATTTGGATCATAAATTTTTTTTTATTAAGATTTAAGTTGATATAGGGTCCTTAAAAATGTGCTTAGTTTTCCAAGGTGATCCGTACATTCTTCTGCACAAGGAGCTTTACTATTTTTTAGGGCTACAAGGAATGACTAAAAAAGCAAGAAAATGGGAAAAAATGACATATTTTGGAGTGATTTATGGATCCAAGTGCATTTTTTAGGTCTAAATTTATTTTTAAAATCCATCCATGGAGGATATTTCCTTGATTCAAAGTGAAACCAAATTTTGTCTCTCTTATGCCTCTTTTCTTGAGGAGTTAATTGATCAAAGCACTAAATTGATGCATATAACTTCTTAAAAATACTTTATTAATGTTTTTTTCCCTTCATATGACTAATAAATTATTAATAACTCAATTTTAGTTTTAAAGGACATTCAAGGGGTTGAAAAGGTCTCAAACACTCCTAACAAGACCTTCCATTTCTTTTGATGCCTAGAAAAGAGACAAAGTCAAACAAACATCAATGATCCTTCTAACATCCAAATTAATGTGGAGAGACCTCATTAATTTCTTAGGATAATATTTCAATGGAGCATAAATGAAGAGTTAAAGACTTATTTTTAAGGAGGAAGACTCACTCATCAATAGGACATATGAGCTAGTATATAGGGTGTGCAGGCAAGGATATAGGTGCCTTCAAAGTAGACAAGCTTGACCAATAAATGATGAAGACCTTTTAAATATTTCCTAACACATGATATTATACCTACACACCACATTGAGGATATAATTGAAAAGAGCAATTGTAGGAAACACTACATAACATTTGAGGGGTTTGAAAACCAAGTTTGGCATCCCTATTTTGGGGCTATTTTGTCTCCCCATATTTTTATTTTCTATTTGTAATCTCTTTTCCATTATTGTATTATCACTCTTTTTCTTTGGCTATGCTGAAAGGATAGCAAATTTTTGTATTCACCTCTTTAAGAAATAAGAATCGCTTTTCCTTTATTTTCAAGTTTTGGTGAAGTGTATGGTGATTTTCATTGATATAGCAGTGTGAAGCATTTGTTTTCCTATGTTATTATCTAGTTTTTATACCTTCATATAGTATATTTGAGTTTCTATAGGTCATTCAAAGTGTCAAGATCAATCTTAGTCTATGTTTGGATTTAAATTTAATATGTTTTCATTCCTTCCATATAAAGAGTGAATTTGTCAAGTCCTTTGATGAAAGACTATTATATAAGTCATACCCAAAGTGAAGATAATGTGTGCAAGATTCTTCCCTTCCTAAGAGTGTCAATTACAAGTGTAAGTGGTCATATTAATTGGTGCATCACCTTCATTCCAAAGTTTTCATTTCAATTCTAGTGCAAGCAATATCCTTTCAATCTTTTCATAGTAAAAAATCAATATTTAGTAGGAATATGATCAATTTTAATGAGTACATCAAGGGAACCAACCCTCTATCTGGAAATTCTTTCCCTTCCAAAGTCACCCACACTTAGGAGAGATTTTATTGTTTTAGTAGGAATGGGAAGCAATACACAATCTCAAAAGCGTAGAACTCTCGATTGACAACATAAGTGTCTCCACATTTGTAATGCATGAAAAAATGTTACAAGTTTAAAATCATGTGGTGAGTAACTTAGCTCATATTTCTTGAATTTACATGATTAATGGGACACTACTTTTCCATCCTACATTAAAACACTTCCAAATCCTTCACCCAATGCATTTTTGCTAATGAAAATGTTTCCATTAGGACCAGTGATACTAAAAATTATGTGGTGGTCAAATTTTGCTTAAGGAGATAAAAATATTCCTCATATTTATTTGTCTAAAATAACTTCTTATTCTTCTTCTACAATGATGTTATTATATTTTGTCATGTATTTATTTTCCAAAAACCAAATTTTAATATCTTACTAAATCCATGAAACTGTGAAATTCATTCACATTCTATAGAGATAATGTGACCATATATTTGTTTGATCACTAAAAACCCTTTTTCTAAGATATTTTGACAAAGATCATGTACTTTATCTTGAAATAAGGAACACTTTAACATATTTACAAATAGTTTGTACTACATTAAATTCTATAAAACAATGTTACTATTATGGATGTGTTCTTAATTTAATTTTTAATAACTCAAAATGTCATTCAAGAACACAACAAACCCATCCAAATCATCCTTTAATACACTATTCATCAGGTTCATAAATGTTGTAGGAAAAATGGTAAGTCTAAAAGGAAGCAAAAAAAATTATTAATGATCATAGCAAGTTTTTTTTGGTATATCTTCCTCTTTGATCCTTAATTGGTGACAACCTAGCCTTAGATCTATCTTTTAAAATACAAACCCCCCTCATATTTGATCAAAGAGATCATTAATTTATAGAAAAGGATTTTTATTTTTTATATTATCTTTGTTTTAAAATGGCATCATGCAATATATTAATAATCAAAAAGTGTCATCCTTATTATTCACAAAATTTAATGGTTCACCCCATGGAGATATACTTTGTCAAATTAAACTCTTGGAAAGCATCTCCCGCGAATGATGTTTTCACTCAAATAATTGTTTTATTTTCATCCAATAATTTACTTTGATTTTATTTTTGGCCTAGGTGACATATCAATAGAGAAATCATATTCCTCCTAATTATTTAGGAATTACATCCTAAAATCATGAAGAAAATGATAATAATTAATGGTGGGTTCATTTCATGTCCTTACCTCATGTGTGTAATGAGAATATGATGCATCCCTTCCTTTGAAACTTTTTTCAATTCCATGGATAACATTTGTCTCAAATTAATGTCTTTTTTAAATCCTTGAATTATTGCACACACCATTATCATTGAGACGTGATTGTATTGGTGAAAAAAGTAACTTGAGATTGATGTTGTCATAATCAATAGACTCCTAGAATCACACTATAAGAATTTAGTGGTGTAACATAAAAATTCACCATAGTTACTAATCCAAAAATATATAATTCTTCCTCAACTATACAAAGAAGTGACTTCTTATTCAAATTTAAAATTGGTCCACTGGGACAAGGCTTCTCTATAAAATTGTTAAGCTCCCTAAATTGCCTTGGTTTCCTTAGCAAAGTCAAGAATTTAAAATCACTTATCCATATTAATTATCCATGTCCCTATACCATCATAATTACTATGAAATTGGACTTGGGTGGAGATATCCTCTTTGGATACCTATCCATTTTTTATCTCAAATCACAATCTTTTCCATGGAACTTGTTGGTCCTATAGATACCCATGGTATTAATGTTCTTATTGATGTTGGTGATCATCTTTATCATTCTTCTCTTGCTTGTTTCCTATTCCATACTTAAAGCTTAACTCTTGCATATTATGTTTAAGGTCACCATCCCTATCCTAGGTATTGATAACCATGGCTATGATATGATCAATCTTATTCATGATCTCTTCACCCCATCTATCTCCATCCTCATTAGCTTGTGTCTGAACCATGGTTTCCTCTTGGAGGAATCAACAACTCATAATTTAATAGATAAAATGTTCAAACTATTCCTAAGATTTTAAGCTAGTCTTTGATATCAAAATCTAATAATTCCTCTCAATAAGACACTAAAAAAATGTCATACATTTAAAGGTTTTATTAAATAATCCTAAGAACGCTTGTTTAGAAGTAAAAAAGTACAACTAACTTAATTTAAAGTACAAAATTATAAAATTAATTTACCATTCTAATGAAACTTATACTATCGAATATATAGTATATAAAAAATTAAATCACATTTCATTTAATAATTCACATGCATGCTTTCATAATACATTATTTCAAAAAATAAAATATGCATCCATTCACAAATAAAGTGATTAAGCACAAATAAATAAATATTTATTTCATTAAATCAAAAGTAAAACCTTATAATAATATCTCAATTTGTAAGAATCAAATGATCACATCAATGTTTACAATTTACAATAATACATCATCCAAAATAATATATAATATATTACATTCATTTTTCCATGACTGGCATATAAGACATCTAGTTTTCTTAATGTGAACACCAAGGAACTAGGAGATCACCACTAAAGCTGAGAATTACATAATAAAAGGTAAAGAATAATTGAGGGATTTACCTCCACCATTTCTTGTCCATTGAGGGTGGATATATCAACAATAAAGAAGAGAACAATTTTTATACAAGTCACACTACAACTAGCTCCATGCAACAAATGCATATTCAAATAGTTAATAGAAAAAGGAAATAATACATTCCCAACATTTACTAAGTATACATCATTATGATATCAATACTTATGAATTTAGTTAGTCCACCTTTTCACATCCTAACTCAATAAAAAAAAAATTATTGGTTATAAAGTCAATGTGAAAGTAGTGGATTTGCACAACCTCCCTAGTATTCACATTTATAAGTCCACATCACAATCTCTAGGGTGTACCCAAACCCATCTATCATGAAAATAATATAGAAACATAATTATATCAATAAAATAATCATTACTTAATATGTGAATGATCTCCAAGAAGTGCACAAGGGATCATGTGAAGCACATGTGACTTATATAACCCATATGAAATGGTATTGCCTTAATGAAGGAAAGGAAACAATATTTGTTCCAATAGAATGTAACCATAAAGCATAATTTTTCAAGAAAGTTTCAAATAATAAACCTAGTTACAAGGCACATAAAAATGGATCCCCTTAAAATTTAGTTTCAATAAACTTGTATACATTTTTATTCCTCATGCTTGCTTCATGACTTCTTTCTTGTCCTTTTCCTTCATTGTTTTCACTTGAGCTTTTCTTGTCTAGTAGTGCTTGCTCCTTATTCATGATATATTATTCTTTATGAGGATATTTTTTCCTCTAATTCCTATCAATATTTATCATTTTCTTATCTACACTCTCTTTTTCTACCTCTTCTTCACATTCATTCACATTTTAATGCCTTTTCCCATCACTTTGCTCACTATGTAAGAACAACTTATTCTTATTTTCATTCATATCATAGTACATTATTATTTGACCATTATTAGGCCTTTAATGTGTATGTTTATCCAATGCAAACTTAGATTGAGATTGAACCATTGTATACTTCACCTTATCTATCATTTCCTTGCTTCCTTGCTTGCATATTTGCATCTTTGTTTTCACATCTCTTTGATACTCCAATTTTGAGTTTTCTTAGAGTTCTTGATTGTATTATACCTTATATAATTCACCTTATTTCAGCACATTTGATGGACTTAACACTTCCTCCAACATCCTTATCTCCTCTTGCAACCTTTATGCAGCTACTTCTTCCAAATCCTCATCAAAATTTGGTTTGCTTTATTTCTCATTATTTTGGGCAGATTCTTGTTTGCCTTCTCCTTGGTCACCCTCATTTTTGTGACTCATATCAACATCCTCTTTTTGTAAATCACATTTATCCAGCACTCTTTGAGGTGATTCTTCTTCGTCTTGCTAAACTATACATTCATCCATCAATGCCATGGTTTCTATGTACAAGAGATCTTCACTATTAGAGTCAAAGTCAAACATACCATCATATATCACACTTGAAAACACATCTTGAAAATACTTTTCTTATCTTATGCCTTATTTTACTTGTTCAAATGGATGAACCTTCATTTAAATTTCTTGGTTTTCATGCATTATCTCCTTTGTTTCAGCTACTATGCATGGTAATGCATCATAAAAGTCCTCTTTCTCTTAATTTTCATATTGTGGAATGCTCTCAATATTTAACACTTTGTCTTCTTCATGAAGTTCTATTTTTTGTCATCTTCTTGCCACTTGATAGGTGACAATCATGGCATATGTTTCATCAATTTTGAGGCCTCATGCTTGGCCTTCATCAACCTTATCTTCATGCATGAAAACACAAACTTGAAAAAAATGTTAGCATATAAAAGGAGAGACCACATAGTCTTTTTGAATGCCTTTGGCATAGGCATTGTCCACCTTCTCTTCATTTATTCATTATTTTGTGCTCTCCTTGGAAATTTTCTCATCTACTTGTTCTCTTCAATGAAAACTCTCTTCACTACCTCTCTTTCTTGTTTCTCACTTGGCAACATCTCCTTTCTCATGCCTCTTTGGGCTATCCTCTTATTATTCTTCTCTTTCTTCAAGACACCTTTCTTGTGCCTTCTCACAAGTGAATATATTGGCCACTTCACCTTTTTAATCATACTCCATCCACTCCATTAGATTTCTTGACTCTCTATGATCTTCATCATGATCTCAATATTCTCAAATATTTGCCCCAATTCTCTTCTTATGTCTGCCACTTCTCTTTATATAACCATCATCTCTCACTTTCTTTGTTTTCTTGGCCTATTTATACCTTTCTCTTGGAAAGTCTCTCAATATTACCTCTTAGACCTATTTGGGCCTTTCCTCTTCTTCATTAATCTCTCTAGTATATCTTCTAAACTATATTGACTCTCTTTTAGAGTCTTCTTTCCTCTTCCTCTTCTCTCTTGGAGCTTCAATTCTCTCTTTTCCTCTCTCTTTTCTAGTCTTTCCTTGACTAGTTTTTTGTCCTTCTCAAAATACTTTGGGGATATCTATTCTCTTCTCTTTATCAATCTTACTCTCCTCTTTGTTGACCTTACTTGATCAGATATGAAATATCCTCTTCTCTCTCAACACCCTGCAAGGTTACTTCTCTCATGCATATCTCATGACACTATGTTTTCTTATCAAATCCATAAATTATAAAGAAATCAAAAACATAATTATACCCAAGAATACATAACCTCACTCTAATAAAAAATTATTTAGAGTAATTAGGGAGAAGTTCACTCTAGAATCATGGTTTGGTTCTTAATCTAACTAGTCACTTTTACATGTTCAAGATTAGCCTCCCTTTACAATAGTTTCCTTTTTCTATTCCACATTCTTTTGGTTTCCCTAGTCTATCCCTATTTGTTTGACTAAGTGAGGTGATTTTTATGTTAATAATCTTCTAATCTAACACACAATTTATTCCATGCCTCTTCATTGACATTCTTTTGACAAATAAACCCTTTCTCCTTCACTATATGACTTAGGCATCTTCTTAGGTTCAAATGACTAAATCTTGTTTTGGGGGTCAAATTCTCAATCTCTTAATAATTATAGACTTAAATTTGTTTATTGTATTTTTTCCACCCCCTTTATTCACTTCACAAACTTAGATTCTCAATCATCACCTTTTTGGTATAATGCTACACTAGACTTGTCTTAGGCTAGAAACCATGTTCCTATGGATGCCACTTAACTCACCATATTAAAAAACTCTTACTAAGAAAGAAAAATCTTTCTAGGATTCTCTTATTTTCTCTAATATGTGGCTACAATTTTCATGCCTTGGCTCTTATTCTAAATTGCTCTTCCTTTGGAAAAAGACCCTTCTTTTAGTCCTAATTAGGCCCTATTTTACCTTTATCTATAGAAATTTGTACTTGTCCATACGACATCACCTCAAAACCACCTCAGTCTCTTCAATTATGTTTAGAGGACCAAAACTACAAAGTTTTGTATACTTTTAAAGTGGGAGTCTCTTCCAATCAAGAAAACCCTAGTGCTAGGGTTTTTAGCCTCTATTCAAGGCCAAGATCCTTAAAAATCCAATATCTTGAGATGGATTAAATTTCAAATGAATCCAATGCCTTTTCTAGGTCTGTATGGACCTTATCAACCTTCTCATGTACTTATTGGTCATCTACAATGCTTTCTATTCTTTATGACCATGAAAACATAGTAGGTTGGTACATGCAATCTTAACTGTAGATAGTAGAATAGACCTCCAAATCCATATATGAAATTATGAGTTCACTTTCCAAGTGGTGAGACATTGAATAGGTTTGTATGGATCCCCTTCAATTTTATTGATCCACTGCATGTTGAGAATAATAAAAACATAGATTATTGTGACCACCTTATGACTGAGTTAATAGGGTTACATACTATCAGGGTTTAGGACTATCAAAAGAGATATTATACACTTGTAGTGATGTCTACACTCATCCTTAAGTGATAAAAACTTATCAATTTCAAATCTAAATTTCAAATCAAATCCCTCATTCCATTTACTTCTTATGACCACATAAAAGCGATTCTCCTTGACTATAGAACAGGATAAGGTAGGATAGGTTTGAGCATTAATTTTCAAGGATCCTCAATCATAATTGATCCTTCTATTCTTGTAACAATATTATTTTTCCCCATATTTTCATCAACAATTTACTTTCATTTCACATCTCAGTACATTCTTTTCTCTTTTTAATACCCTATAGGATAGGGTTGAACTACAAATATAAGGTTTGTAGATAGAGTCTTAGTATTGGTCCTTTTGTGAATTACTCCTAAAAAATCTCTCTATCCTTTTGTAATTTTAATAAAAATTATTCCACTCAACATTTTATCAAACACATGATAGACTTACCTTGATAATAACACCTAGATAGAATCTTTCCTGGTACCAGTAGGGTTTTCATTGTATACAGGGCTTGTTCTTGATTGAGTATTAAAAAATTACATATAACAAATTATGAACATTCATATCATGATTACACCTATATATACAACCCTGTCCCATCTTATCAGCTTCTATGCTTTAAATAAACAACACTTCCTCACCTTACCTAAGAATGTCATATGTAAACATAGTGCTTTAAAACATAATGTCCTTTCCTCATATAATTGGTTATGATTCAAAACTTGAATCAGTATCCCTAACTTCATATGATCTTATAATCACTCAATAAATAGTGTAAATACAACCTCTATCCATATTCTTGAGGAGACTACTTCATGTCTCACTACCAAATTGTCATCTACAGCGCATGGTCCCCAATCAAAAACTTTTTTAACCTACAACTCAATAGAAATTTGGCATGGTGATGGCTTCAAAGGCCTTAAAATGAAAAAAAAAGAATCATCCTAATCCAAAAATTATTCAATAATGTTAACATACCAAAATATTCGTTCTTATTTATAGAGATATCAAAGTCATTA
This sequence comes from Torreya grandis, assembly GCA_037957365.1. Taxonomy (NCBI): domain Eukaryota; kingdom Viridiplantae; phylum Streptophyta; class Pinopsida; order Cupressales; family Taxaceae; genus Torreya; species Torreya grandis. Next base: position 3,106,146 of record JARHVA010001202.1, read on the forward strand.
CAAGATTTGGTCTATTCCAAACCCTTTTACTTTCTTGAGGAGTTTTATACAAAAAAAATAAATAAAAAATAAAAGAAAAATATTAAAAAAAATCTTAGATTCTCTCCTCTCTCTCTTCTTGGAGAGAACTCACCTTCTTCCTAAACCAACTAAATCCTAATTAATGACTTATATTTTTCTTTTAAAAGTAGCCTTGGAGTTGGTTACCTCACTAGTTACAAAGCATAACTACCTTAACATACAAAGAGATATTTTTACCTTATTTACATGACTTGTCATAAGATATATATTTTTTTTAATTCCATCCTTTGTCTCATGCATTTTTTAAAATCCTAAACCAACTTGGCTCACACAAACACTTCAAACATACAAGGTGACCCTATTAGTCTCTATTAAATTATTTGAATTTTCAAATTCTTGATTTTGGAGGGAAAACTCCTATAGCCTATAGAACTCATCCTAATGACTCCAAATGGACATAAATTAATCTAATGGACATAATAAGGTATATAACACACTTTGACACTTGATTTGACTAGTTTTTGGTCTCCAAATTGACAAAATTCAAAAATGGTGTTTGCATGACTTGATGCTTCTTCATCATCCTCCCCATGAGAGAGAAAAACTTAAACCTGTATCTTTCTTCCTTTCTTTCCAATTTATATTTTTAGGGTCTTTCATGATCATCATGTTGTTGGTCCATTATTATGGTTCCATTCTTCTTTCCAAATGCTTGTTCTTCTTCTTCTTGGCCTTGTTTATTCTTTGTGTCCAATCATCCTCCACTTCCATGAGGTATTCCCATTGCTATAGCTTTGTATTTTTCACATATTATACCTTTTCACAATCATTTTTAGCCTCTTAAAATTCATCTACAATCAACTTGTATACATTTTTTCCCATGCTTGCTTCATGGCTTCTTTCTTGTCCTTTTCATTCATTGTTTTCACTTGAGCTTTGCTTGTCCAGTAATGTTTGCTCCTTGTTCATGCTATATTATTTTTTAGATTAAGGTAAAAATAGGTTTTGAAGGGGCCCTGAAACCCTGTACAGATTTAGAAAGATAGGCATTACAAACCGCCAGAAGAGGCAAATGCACCAAAAAATGGTAACTAAACCAGGTTTTACATGGGCCTGAAACCAACAAAAAAACCAATTAAAGCTCCCCAAGTTTTACAAGGACCTGAAACCTAGACAGAACCAGGCATACAACCTGAAAGCACTAAAACAGTGAAGGTAGAACCGCCAAACCCATCATTTTAATGAGCAGGGATCTTCCACGGCTTAGGGTTTCTCCATTTTTCCCTATGCAGGGTGTCGTGGCACAAACACCAACCACCGAGGAAACAGAGTTTACCCCATGCAAACACAAAAGCTTCACATACCAGAATAGGATGGCCATCCAACTCAGGTAAGAGATCCCACCCAGGTTCCATTCTCAATCCGGCAGACTGAAGCAAAGTAAAAAAAAAACACGCAAAAAAAATCTACATTAAGCATCGCGTACCAACACACTACCCAAAGTAGACAACACCACCAACAAAGAACCTACCACAAGACCCGTCGCCACCACCGCTCGACCCATCCACCCAAGCATCTACAAAGATCTCCCCCTCATCCAGGGGAAACACTGCCATGGCTATCCAGATATCTCCAAAAAGAAACAATGATCTGCTCAGAACTGGGTAATGGTCAGCACGACAACCACCAGATGAAAATCTAAGGTAAAGGAGTAGAACTGCACAAAATGATAAATCTTCTAATGCCGTGCCTCTGTACCACAGATCCCACCCACAATAGGTCGAGATCTGGCCACCAACGAGCGTGGATTCGTCTGCAGGGGTTAGGGTTTCAGGGCCGAGTCCGCGTCTGCGCTCCCCTTCCCCGTTCATGCTATATTATTATATATGTTACTCTTTTGGCCTCTCATGAATGTAAATATTTATAATTCTATTATCTACACTCTATTTTTATACCTCTTCTTCACATTCCTTCACATTTTTATGCCTTTTCAAATCACTTTGTTCACTATGTAAGAGAAAATTCTTGTTCTTTTCATTCATATCACATGCATTGTTATATGACCATTCTTAGGCCTTACATGTGCATGTTTATCAAATACAAAAATAGACTGAGCTTTACCAATTATATATTTCACTTTATTTTCCATTTCCTTGCTTCCTTACTTGCATATTTGTATCTTTTTTTTTGCACACCTCTTTGTGCTTCTCTTTGTTGTTCCACTTTTGAGTGTTTTTGGAGTTATTGTTTGGATTCTACCTACTATAATTCACCTTATTTAATCCCATTTAATGTAATTAAAACTTCCTCAAAAATATTTATCTATTCTTGAAACCTTTGTGCATCTACTTCTTCCAAATCTTCATCAAACTTTGGTTTATTTTGTCCTTCATTATCTTTGGAAGCTTATTGTTTTCCTTATACTTAGTATCCCTAATTTTTTAGAGTCATATCAAAATCCTCTTACTATACATCATGATTATCCATCACTCTTTGAGGTGATTTTTCCTCATCTTGCCAAACTATAATTTCATCTATCAATATCATGGTTTCTATGTACAAGAGATCTTCACTATTGGAATCAAACTCAAACATACCATCATATATCACACTTGAAAACACATCTTTTAAATACTTATCTTCTATTTTTAATTCTTTTAATTATTTAAATGGTTATACCTTCATTTAAATTGTTTTATTTTCATGCATTATCTGCTTTGTTTCAGCTATTATGCATGGCAATGCATCATAAAACTCCTCTTTCTCTTCATTTTCATCTTGTAGAATGGTCTCAATCCTTAACACTTTGTCTTCTTCATTAAACTCTTTTTATTTTTCATATTATTTCCACTTGATAGGTTACATTATTGGCTTATCTTTCATCAAATTTGAGGCCTTATGCTTGGCCTCCATCAACCTTGTCTTCATACCTAAAAATACAAACTTGAAAACAATGGTAGCATATAAAATGAGAGACCACACAGTCTTTTCTAATGCCTTTGGCATAGGCATTTTTCACCTTCTATTCATTTCTTCATTATTTTGTTCTCTCCTTAGAACTTTTCTCATCTTCTTATTCTCTTCAAAAATATCTCTCTTCAGTACCTTTCTTATTTCTCACTTGGAAACATCTCCTTTATCATGCCTCTTTAATATATCCTCTCATTATTATTATCTTTCTTGAAGACACCTTTCTTGTGCCTTCTCACAAGTGAATCTATTGGCCACGTCACCTTTTACCTCATACTCTAGCCACTCCATTTGATTTATTAACTCTCCATGAGCTTCACCATGAGCTCAATATTCTCAAATCTTTGCACTAATTCTATTCTTATGTCTGTAACTTTTCTTTATATATCCATCTTCTCTCACTTTATTTGTTTTCTTGGTCTATTTAGACCTTTCTCTTGGAAATTATATCAAGATTACCTATTATACTTCCTTTGGGCCTTTCATCTTCTTGCATCATCTTTATAGGATCTCTTCTCAACTCTCTTGAATCTCTTTTGGAGTCTTTTTTCCTCTTCCTCTTCTCTCTTGGAGATTTAACGCTCTCTTTTCCTCTCTCTTTTATATTCTTTCCTTGACAAATTTCATGTCCTTATCAAATGAATTTGGGGATCTCTCTTCTCTTATCTTTATCACTCTTACTCTCCTCTTTTTTGACCTCATAATATTAGACCTGCAATCTCCTCTTCTCCCTCAACACCCTGCAAGGTTACTTCTCTCATGCATATCTCATGACACTATATATTATTATCAAATCCATAAATTATAAATAAATAAAAAACACAATTATACCCAAAAATAACTAACCTTTCTTTGATACCAAATGATTTAGGGTCATTGGGGAGAAGTCCACTGTAGAATCATGGTTTGGTTCTTAATCTAACTAGTCAATTGCAGTTCAAGATTATCCTCACTTTACAATAAATTCCTTTTTCTATTCCATGTGCTTTTGGTTTCCTTGGTCTATCCATGTTTCTTTAACTAACTGAGGAAATTTTTATGTTAATAATATTTTCATCTAACACAATTTATTCCATGCCTCTTCACTATCATTTTTTTAACAAACAAACCCTTTCTTCTTCACTATATGACTTAGGCATCTTCTTAGGTTCAAATGAATAATTTTTTGAGTTTCAAAGGATAAATATATCCTTAAATGTGTTTATAATATCTATTCCACCCCCTTTATCACTTCACAAACTCAAATTCTCAATCATCACCTTTTTGGTATAATGTTACACTAGACTTGTCTTAGGCTAGTAACCCTGTTCCTATGGATGCCACTTAACTCACCATATTAAAACAATCTTATTAAGAAAGAAACTTATTTCTAAGATTCCCTTATTTTATATGAGATGTGGCTAAAAATTTCATTCCTTGGATCTTATTATAAATGACTCTTCCTTTGGAAAAATACCCTTCTTTTAGTCTTAATTAGGCCTTGTTTTACCTCCAACTATAAATTTGTACTTGTCCATATAAAATCACCTCAAAACCACCTCAATATCTTCAATTATTTTTAGAGGAATATTTGTTTTTATATATAATTTTAATGTTGGAGTCTCTTCCAATCATGAGAACCCTAGTGCTAGAGTTTCCAGTATCTATTTAAGGCCGAGAGCCTTAAAAATCCAATATCTTGAGTTAGATTAGATTTCAAATGAAGACAATGAATTTCCTAGGTTTTTATGGACCTTATCCTCCTTACCATGTAATTATTGGTCCTATAAAATTATTTATATTCTTGATTACCATGAAAACATAGTAGGTGTGTACACTTAGTCTTGACTATAAATAGCAGAATAGACCTCCAAAGACATATATGAAATTTTGAGTTCACTTTCCAAGTGGTGAGACCTTGAATAGATATTTATGGATCTCATTAAACTTTTTTATAGGTATATTTATTTTTAATATCTAATGTATGCTTGAAAATAATCAAAACATAAATGACTGTGACCACCTTTGCACTGAGTTAACAGGGTTGCATATTATCAAGGTTTAGTACTATCAAAAGAGATATTATACACTTGTATTATGTCTAAAATCATACTTAAGTTACAAAGACTTATAAATTTAAATTCCAAATTTCAAATCAAATCCACCATTTGGTTTACTTCTTTGGACCACACAAAAGGGATTCTCCTTGCCTATAGAATAGGATAAGATAGGACATGTTTGAGCATTAAGTTTCAAGGATCCTAAATAACAATTGATCATTATATTACTATAATAATATTAATTTTCCACATATTTTAATCCAAATTTTAATTTCATTTCACCTCTCAATACATTCTTTTCTTTTTCTAATACCTTACAGGATAGGGGTTAAACTACAAATACAATGTTTGTGGACTATGTCTCAATATTGGTCCTTTTGTGAATTAATCCTTGAAACTCTATATCCTCTTTTAATTTAAATATAAACTCTTCCACTCAAAATTTCATGAAACATATGATATAATTACCTTGATAATAACTCTTAGATAGAATCTTTGTTGATACCAGTAGGGTGTTCACTATATACAAGGATTATTTTTGATTGAGTATTAACAAATTGCATTCTAACACCTTATGAACATTCAAACCATGATCACACCTATAGATATTCCCATATCATATCTTGTTAACTTATATACTTTAAATAAACAACACTTCCTCACCTTACCTAATAATGTCATATGTAAACACAATGCTTTAGAACATAATGTCCTTTCCTCATTGAATGTGCTATGCTTTGGAACTTGAATTAGTCTCCTTGACTTCATATGCTCTTGGAATCATTCAAATAATAGTGTAAATACAACCTCCATCCATATGATTTAATATAACACTTCTTATCTCACTACTAAATTGTCATCTATAGCTCATGGTACCCAATCTACAAATTTGTTAACCTACAACTAAATAAAAATTTGGCATGGTGATGGCTTCAAAGGCCTTACATTGACAAAACAAGAATCATATTAATCCAAAACTTATTCAATAATGTTAACACACTGAAATATTCTATATTATTTATTGAGATATCAAAGTCATTAAAAGATTTGGTCTATTATAGACCCTATTACTTTCTTGAGGAGTTTTATACAAATCTCTCTCTCTCTCTCTCTCTCTATATATATATATATATATATATATATATATATATATATATATGGATTTATTCAATGTAGATTGATATGGGATACTTAAGGATAATAAGAAATATACTGTTTTGATTTTTTTGATGCAGTATGTAAAATAAATGCTTGAAAAAAATATACTTAAATGAATTGTATCGAGTTGATTTATATAATAAAATGGGAAGAGTGATAATATATATATACTTAAATGAATTGTATCGAGTTGATTTATATAATAAAATGGGAAGAGTGATAATATATATATATATATATATATATATATTATCACTCTTCCCATTTTATTATATAAATCAACTCGATACAATTCATTTAAGTATATTTTTTTCAAGCATTTATTTTACATACTGCATCAAAAAAATCAAAACAGTATATACTTAAATGAATTGTATCGAGTTGATTTATATAATAAAATGGGAAGAGTGATAATATATATATATATATATATATATATATATATATATATATATATATTATTTTGAGTTGTTTTATGTAGTCATGATTTCAAGAACATGAGATTACATTGATTTGGTTGATCTTGTCTACACACATGGGTAACTATATTGACATTGGATAATGTAGTTAAATCACACAAAAAGGAATTGTATTGATGTTGGTAGAGACAAACTACAATATAGAATGTAATAATAAAAATCAAATTTAAATCTAATTAATTTTTCTATCTATTTTTCCAAAAATCAAATCAAGTAGATGTACTAAATTATTTCAGTGATTTGTAGGATCTCATAGGTACTAACTCGTATGTTATATAGTGTTAGCCTAATGTTTTAGAGGATTAAATATGGAGGAAGTACCATGCCCATATACCACTAAATTATTTATTAAGGATAAGTTGAAAGTAATTTCCTAGCGATATCTGTATAAACATAATATTTTCAAATTTTATCAATTACTAATGTTCTCTCTCTTTCATAAACTTGTTGAGTATCAATCTCTTTGAGTGCATGCCTTAAAGGGTGCATTGGGAAAGGGGTGGGAATACCATTGGTGCTTTAAAATATTTTTTTCCCCTACACCATGACTTGCAACCAACACAAAATTATCATATACACTTCTGTAAGCAAAGACACCTCCCTTATACAAGCCTCACAAATAACCCCATAGGAAACTTTCTGAACACTAACCACCCACCTCCTAGCAATCTACCACTGAGCAACCCTCCCCATAATACCAATTTAGGGAATATTCCTCCTACGGATCTTAATAATCCTTCTCCCAACATGAATCCACTAGTTGACACCATTCAAATTATTGCATAAATAGTGCAACAAATGAACATCATGCAAACACCTAATACCAATCAAATGATGAAACTATAACATCATTTTCTAAACATGGATAATCATCCTCTTATTCTTTTTCCCAAAAATAACAAAAATTTCATCCCTCCACCTTTTAAATATTACTTGATAAATATTATTTTCGAACCTATTATGCATAACAATATGCTTTGTTAAGGGTTCGGCCCCTGGTTTGCCGCCTTACCTTACCTTATCAAAAACAATATGCTTTAACACCTTTAAAATGAAACTATATACCCCTTCATTATTTCTATTGATATTTTTAATATATCTCAAAATATTAAATGTGATGGTACTAAAGTCCCTACATCTTTTCTCAAAGCATTCATTAATATTTATAAAGAGTCAATTCATACTAATACCTTCACCACTATCAAAATTTTAGTTAAATATTCACAAGTGATGTATTATAATGGTATAACCAACCTCCCCTACATTCTATATGACAAATTAAGGATTTAGTCAATCCTCTAGTTAATTGATATTAACACAATGATCTTCTTGAAAATTGTCTTAGTTATTTAATTAATGCCAAACAATCACCTTCCAAATCAGCTCATGATTTTATCAAACATTGGAAATATTTAGATCCCAAAGCTGATCACAACATGACTAATGATAACTTGTTCAAACTCTTCATTACCGATTTAACAACTTCCATACAATACAAGGTTTAAACTTGTGCTCCCAAAACTCTCAATGATATTATCCATCAAGCTAAGAAATAAAAACATTCTAATAAAACAATTTTAAACCAACAATAAAACCATCAAGGGATTTTTCCAACACTCCACCAATGCAATCACTAATAATCCTCCTATAAAAAAAACTAAGAGTATCTAGAATAGATAATCCCCAAGCTTCCCATATACCACTAATTTTTCAACAAATCATCCATCTAGTATTCAATGTAACCTTTGATGTCACTAATAATATGATAGAATATGAAGTTTTAATCTTAGGTATGAAATTGACATTTAAATTAAATATCCTATATCTCCATGCTTTGGGTAACTCCCAACTTATTTGTCACCAGGTTAATGGTGATTAACAGTGCAAAAGTGAAAATCTTATCACTTATCATCAAATGGAAACAACACTCACTAAAGAGTTTGCCTATTTTACCATTGAGTCAATTCTAAGAGATCAGAACTCTATCATTGATTATGTTGCTTCTTCAACATCTCTATTTCATCTTCATCAAGTGCTTAATGACTCCCATTATCTTATTTAGATAATAAAATCATCATCTTCTATCCAACCACACGATTCACTTATCTATCACATTGAGGCTATCACTATTCAACAAAGCCCATGGTACAAAAAGATCATCCAATTCCTTGAATATCAAACCTATCTTCCAGACGCAAATTCTCATGAAAGACTAGAATATCTAAACAAGATTTTAAATATGCCTTTTGATATAACATCATTTATTATTATAATGTAAAAGGTACTCTACTTCATTTTTTAATGCAAGAAGAGGTCCTTTCTCTCCTCAAATTAGCATATGGGGGAATTTGTGGTGGACACTATAGTGGACATGCTACAACATGAAATTTCATATGTATGGGATAATTTTGGCCTATTTTAGAAAAGGATGCTATAGATTTTTCCAAAAAGTGTAATCCTTTCCAACTTCATGATGATTTAATCCATTCACCACCAGCTGAGCTCCAAACTATGGAATCTCCTTGGCCATTTTCCATGTGGAGATTTAATATCATTAGAATATTACTTTGGTCACAAGATGGTTATGTTTTTATCATTATTTTTACTAAATTTTTTACTAAATGTGTAGAATCCATGTTTCTTGTCAATGCCACATGAACCACTATTTATAAATTTATACTTAACCAAATCATTTATTGCTTTGTAGTTCCCTATACTATAATTTTTGATAATGGTGGAATTTTCAAAAATAATGACATGAAATAATTATTTGATAAATTTAAAATATCTCATAAATTTTCCACAAATTATCATCCATAATGCAATGGCCAAGCTAAAGCCACTACCAAAATTATCAAAAAAAATCTACAAAAGACCATCCAATAAACCCATACTAGTTGGCATCTTCACTCATATCCCATACTTTGGGCCTATCGTACTAGCATACATACTCCCACTAGGACAACACCATTCTTGATAGTCTATGGTTCTGAGTCCATCTTCCCATTATAAGTTGAAATGTACTCCTTTCATATATCTATTCATGGTATAATTCTTGATGAAGAATTACATCAAGCCTTCCTTCATGCTTTTGATCTTCTTGATGAACACAGTTTAACCACTCTTTTACATAACCACCAATACAAGCCTCTCATTTCCCAACAACATAATAAAAAAGTTAAAGTATACACTTTTAATGTTAGTGATCTCATCCTTAAGTTATACCATACCCATGATAAATAAGTCAAATACACCCAAAAATGGTGGGCCTTTATTTAGTAAAATGCATTCTTGGTCCTAGTACCTATCATCTCCAAACTAATGAAGGTCATGTTTTCAAAGAACCTACTCATTTGTAATTTTCAAAGAAATATTTTTCTTAGATATTTCCCTTCTTATCATACTTATATATACTATCCTTATAACACTTCTTGTAGGATTTATACATTGATCTCACCCTCTACAGTAGTCTATTTTTACACAAACCTTAGTTCCTTCCCTTGGTCCTTTGGTTTCTTTCTCTCATGAGCTGCATTTTAATAATTTGGATATGACCCAATTTTTCTCATGAATTCATTTCACTTTCATATACTGATTTTTCATATCAAGTTTGTTATCTTATAATGATTTTACACCCACTTGTGTTTTATTTTGTGAGTTGTAGTGTAAGACCATGGATAGTACGAGGCTCTCCTCACAATACCATTTTTACAATTTTTCCAATGCTTTGTTCACCCACTTGGGTTTCTATTTTGTGAGTTGTAGTGTAAGGCCATGGATAAGACTAGTCCCTTATCAAAAATACCATTTTTAATTGTTTATACCCACTTATGTTTCTCTTTTATGATATAGAGTGTAAGACCATGGATAGGACTAGGGGCTCCTCATAAAATCACCAAATCATTTCAAAACACCTTTATTAAACCTAGTCTTCCTTTTCTATAAGGTTAATAAAAAGTTACAAGTTTGTAATCCCATATTCTTAGCTTCAATTTTTGTTTCTTTTATAGATAAAACTTACATAAAAAACTATGTTGGAATGTTTCCCTGCACTTACATTTTTATGATAAGGAATCATAATTACCTAGCATTGTATCTCTTTCACTTTATCACATTTTTTGTAATTTGAAGTAATTCAAATTGTTTCATGATCATTCCCATTGATTTCCTTTATTTCCACTCCACCTTGGATAAAACAAGGTCAAATTCAAGACATCATTTTTATTTCACATGAATAAACAAGACTCTTAGACAATATGCTCTCTAAGTTATCTTTTTTATCTACCAAGACCAAGGTTTTCAAATGATATTCATTTTTAACACCCATGTTTCATTCTCTGAATCTATATGAATGAAGAATAATAAAAGCCATCAAATGTTAAAAGACAAATCATTTAAAAAAAAAGGTAATGATCAAAAGGCAATTTAAAAATTAAGAAGTCAACATCAAACAAAAATGTGTTATTTATAGCACATCTCCTGTCTCTAATCAAAACTCAAACTCCACATTTGGCGTTGTGATAGAGCTGAGTTTCATTGGGTTGAAATAGGCCAATTGATTGGGATAATAGAATTTAAAAAAAACTATAAGTGTTACCTACTTTCTCACACAAGTACCTAATATTTACAGTATATCAATGGCTCTGTAAGAGGTCTTGCATAATAGGAACACATTGTGAGAAGGTAGGTCCATTTTAATTTTCATGCATATAGCCTTAATAGGATCAAAAAAAAATTTAGGGGAAAAAATTGATGACTTTGGGTCAACATTGTGGGAACTAAGTCCTTACATTAATAAAAAATGTAAGGGAAAAGTCCCTCTCTTATTAGTAGGTAGAGATATAATTATTAAAATCCAAAAAGAGAAAATTAGTGGAAACACTATTCATAGCTATTTCTATCAAAAATATTTTCTATTATGGGTTTTGTACTCTTAACTAGAAATCACGAAAAGGAGTTAGAAAGGAAAATAAGAGAAATTATATAAAAGAGGGGGAAATGAGAATGAAAGGAAGAATAAGATTATTATATAAAGTTAAATATGGAAGCTACCATGATAATCTAAATAAAAATGAAAGACAATTCTGGATAGCTAAATATAAAAACTTACCAAAATAGCCCAAGAAGGAGAAAACATTATATTCATGGAAATCTCTCTGAGTCAATAGGTGGTAATGACACAATGCACTCTTAAGAGTAAAAAACATACACTGAGATGATTCTCTAATAATAATAGCATACCAAAGTCAACCATACCATATTTACCCATAAAAACAATTAAAATATTGTATAAACCCCACCAAGATTTCACATTTATAGAAATAACACAAAAAAAATTTAAAAGAAATACTTAATGTGAAATTCCTATTCTCTAACAATTTGATAGTGATTATGAGGAAAATTTGAAATTAAAGATATAGAGATAGATGAATCATACGTAAATTTATAAATCATGAAAAAATCTTGAACACAAAGTCTACAAAATGTCCCTGAACTAATCTTTATTGAGATAACAATACAATCTCATCCTTTAAAAGTTTCTATAGAGTTTCACTACCAAAAGTCCTTTTAAAATGAGCCTAAAACCCATATTTATAGTTTGATAAGGTGTTTACTATGAGTAAGCACCTTTTCTATGTTTTAGAAGGTGTAAAACTGATTTTACAAAAACACACCACTTAAGTGATATAAAGATGCATTGGTGCAATTGCACTTCATGCAAAAGTGAAATTACAAAATTGTACCACTTAAACATTGAAAAAATGCTTTGGTGACTTTACGCCAACTGAAATGTGTATATCAAAATTACATAATTTGATACTTACAAACTAACATAGTGCATTGGCAAGAATTACATTTAAAAGGTTGCAATTACATAAAATTTGCACTAGAAATTAAAAAATGAGATCCAACATCAACATGAAAAGACCAGAAGCTTGATGAAGAATTCATTTGATTTCTCCTTCATTGAAGATAATCTTGATCATTGATTTTTATTTGTCAAGGAATTATGTCCTGCATATACTTTTCTTTTATACTGGTATCTATCTAAGTAATCTCAAATTTACTTGATTGAGAATTTTCAATAACCACTGATGTTTTCTAGTCATCCTTTGTGTTCACCATAGAAACATTTTCATCATAAGAGCATAATATTCATGTTAATATTTTTATGAATCTCGCCATAGAAATATTTAACCTTATTAAGTCACTGACATGATTTAAAAGCTGAGATGGCACTTGCAATGTTAAATAAATTTTAATTTACACCTGTCATTTGCATTTGGCTTCCAAAATTTTGGATTGGCAACGTATGCCCATAGCTAGAAACCCAAAACTCAATATAATTAGCACATACAAACATATATCCATTTGACACTTGAATTAATTTTGGATATTCCCATACAAAACAACTTTGTCTCATTAAAATTGCCTTCTATCAGTGAAAAATACAAACTTATAGCAAATATCATGCTTTTGTAGTGAATACCACAGGATTTGGGAACAAAATAACCTTTTAAACACTCAAAACCATGGGTTTTATTGATAAAACCACTTCCTTTTCAAAATAACATATATTTATTCTTAAAACAACCATCATTCTCCATTTACCATGAATTTAGGGAAGTCCAAAACAAAATTGCATGACTCAAGGAGATGTAATTTCGATTTGCATGGTTGGGGAAAATGAAATTTTAAAGTGCATGACCATGGAAAATAAAAACTCAATTTACAGAGGAAGGGAAGATGCAAAATGAATCTGTAAATTACACTGAGTAGAAAAAAGAATTTTCAAATTGCACTAAGTGAAAAAAAAGAGTTTTAAAATTACACCAAGTGGAAAAAAGAATTTTCAAATTGCACCAAGTGGGAAAAAGAATTTATAAATTTCACCAAGTGGAAAAAATAATTTGTAAATTGCATCAAGTGGAAAAAGAATTTTAAAATTACACTGAGTGGAAAAAATAAGTCGCAAATTAAACCTAGTGAAAAAAAATTGAAAACTGCATCAAGTGGAAAAAAGAATTTGAAAATTGCACTAAAAGGGAAAAATAAATTTCAAATTTCACCAAGTGGAAAAAAGAATTTTTAAATTACACCAAGTGGGAAAAATAATTTTTAAATTGCATTGAGTGGGAAAAAGAATTTGTAAATTACACCAAGTGGAAATAAGAATTAGCAAATTGCATTACTTGGAAAAGTGTGTTGGTGTTTGTGCATGACTTGAAACCTATAACTATGATTCTTCCCCTTAATTTTTGAAGTTAAAGATGAATAGTTTATACCAAATGTTTATAGTCAAAATTCATCTCTCGGATTTAGTTTCTACATTGGAACAAAAATCAAGAACTTTAAGATAAGTTTGATTTTAACTTATATTTTCACGGTGGTACTGATAAGGTCAAATGAATTCCTAACTTCTCTCATCTCTCTATCATAGTATGATTTCCATGATGACAAGAATATTGTTACACTAAAAAACAAATTATCGAGATATCTTTAACACACTATTTATAAGCTTAAAAGATAGTTAGATTTCATTATTCTACCAAGCCTTGTCCATTAGGCTATGGAGTCGATTTCTCATTATGTAAAAATTTTACTATCCCTACATTTTAAAAACCTCTAATTTCTTGTATGAGAAAAATTAGGGGTGTTGTTTTGAAATGTAAATTTTCACGACAATAATTAGCTCTGACTATGGGACTGCATTTCTAAAGGGAATGCAAAACAACTCTAGAATCTTATATTGTTGGTACCTCATTATCATAGATTCCTAAAAACTTATATTTATTTCACATTTACATGTCTTGATCTAACAAATTGATATCTAGTTCACCCATCTCAATAATATGATAAATGAACATGTGTTGTCAGGTTAGATCATTTATTCTTAAAATTCTACCTATTCACCATCTGTTCACTTAAATTGATACATGATAAACATGTTTATTTTATTTCTTGAGATACGAGCATCCATATCACCATTTTCATTACTAAAATAACTATTTTTTGGGATAAATTGTCAAATGTTTGTTTTGAAAACTCACTTTACCAAAATACTTCACAGCCTATTTTTGCATGTCATCCAGGAACTAAAAAATCTTTACATTAAATAACTCACATGAGGATCTGATATGTTTAAATGATTGGGATTTAATATAGGTATAGATCATGTTTACAAACATTTGCAAAAGGACCAAAACAAGGAGAGTAAGGAATAATAGACAACTTGTTGTATTTATTGAAAGTAACACATGCACACTAATACAAAATGGGAAAAGGAAACAAGCCAAAAGTGGGAAAGCAGAACTATTTATAGTGCATAAAGGAAAATGAGAACATTATACAAAACTATTTAATGGATGGGATAAGTACCTACCATTTTGAAATAATGGATTTGAATTATGAACTCTAAATACATTTAGTAGCAATGACTAAGTAGGTGGGAAGAAGAACTTACAGTTATCATTCACATAGAGATGATCATGAATAAACAAATTAGTAATGTTTTCCTATTTTGAAATGAAATCAATATGAATTATCTAATATTTTTTGAGAACTTATGATCAATACTAAACTTTTTTAATGACTTCTTGGATGATTTCAAATTCATCTATGATAGATACAATATCTTAATTGGAGAAAAGTGTGTCGCATAACTATTTTGGAATTGAAACCATAATATGATTATCTTCCAAAATGAATGAGGTTTTGATATTATTTTTTGAATCACTTTCCATGGTAGAAATGAATTCATCATGATTACCTTCATTAATTTCCTCTACCTTGGCAGTTTCCATTTCACTTGTATTGATTATTAGGCACCATTCATTTTATTTTGCATTGATGTCTTCCTTGACCTCAAGCTTGGCATGATTATGATTTTAAATTTTCATAGGATTAATTACCTTGGATTTATATCTTATGGATAATTACTCTATGGTAGACCCTAAAAATGAAATACACAAGGAATATTCATTTTTGACTATTGATTTGTTCATTCTGATAGAGAAGGGATAGTCTGCTTTGCTAAAAATTGGTTCCATAATATCTTCTCTTTCAAAAAGTATAACATCACACTATGAATTATTACTCCTTTATTTTTTTGATTTCATCAATTAGTTTTTAGATAACACATTTTCTCTTAGGACCATGGGGCTTAAGTAATCTGATGAAAGACGCAAATCTTTCTCTTTTTCACCAAATGGGAAGTCAAATTCTTCATGTATTCTATGATAAATCATTAATTCTTATAACTATTCACCTTCTTCCACAATTGTGAAACTAAAACAATCATGTGTGATAGGTATCACTTTCTCTTTTTATCTATTAAAATTTTGTTATGTTTGATTAGAAACTTGCCTTAGAACTTTCTATTTTAAATATTACAAACTCTTGATTGTATTGGGTTTCACAATTTATTTGTTATCATTTGAAACATGTGTATATCCTTTTAAAACATCTTTATCCAACATTATAAACATTATCAAATCATATTCAATCTCAATGGAATTTTATTGTGCAGCCACCAATTCATTTACCCTATTCCTCATCAAGATGAACTTGATCTCTAGGTGAAGAGAATTAATGAAAATGTAGAGTTGATTATTGAGACTTGGCTTATATTATTTAGGGATCAATATCAATAATTTGTTAAAACATGCTACAAAATCTCTCATATACTCATCATCTCACTTTGAATTTGGAAACATTCTAATAAAAGTGTACACATATTCATAGTTGATTTGAATTTTTCCATAAACCCATTCTTCAAATATTTCTAATTTGTAACACATCTATCTTCTAGGTACCAAAACCTCTTATAAGCAGGTCCAATGAAATTTTCAATGAAAAGTCTCATAGAAACATCTTCATACATAACTCCCAAGATGTTATATGACACTATGAAGGCCTAGATATGTTTATTTTTGTATTTACTATTTTCTATAGAGAACTTTGGGTTTTTCTTCCTTGAGATTAATGGGAACTCTTTATGCTAGGATAAATCCAATGGCCCAAAAAAAATTCCCCATGGGACGTGGGGATCATTGGGGTTGGGATGGACTAATACCATTTCTATAATTAGTAAAATGTAGGCACTATGTACTTTTATTCAATGGAATCTCAAACCTCCATTCCATGGGAGTTTCCTTGAAATTTCTAAAAATTATATGCATAAATCACCTCAATCCCTAGTGGAGTCACCAAAAACTATTGACCCAAAGTCACCAATTTATCCCCTTGATAATTTTTTGAACCAACATGACCTAATATTTGTGTGGTTGGGAGAAGTTTTAAAGTCCTTAAATGTCAAAAGTTCTCTTGTTTTGGCAAACCTAATCTAAGTGTCTTGAACTTGATAAAGAGTTTCTCTACCTTATTTTTTCCTTCATTTCCCCCACAACCCATTTCATTTTCCTCCATTGATAGGCAAGATTGATTTTAAATCTATTTCCCCACTTCTATATTTCTTCTTCTTCACATCTCAAAAACATGGTAATAATACATTATTTTAGTTTTATCTATCTCTAAAAATAAATAATATGCTTGAGTAACTATGGATCATCCTCTTTGTACCATTGTATTCCATTTTTAAATTACCTTGGTTTATTTGAATATCTTTTATCCTCCCTTTTTTTGGAAAATTGTATTTGTTTCTAAATTTTTGTTATCATTTCTTTTTTGGACAACTGTGTTTGTTTCTATATTTTTTATACTTCCTTTTTTCAGACAATTGCATTCATTTCTATTTTTCAATACTTTTTCCTTTTTTGAGTGAGGTTGGATTGTTATTTCTCACTCACTGATGTTATTTTCTATTTTATATACTTTTTCCATTGATGATTGAGTAAGGATTACAAATGTTCACTCATCAATTGTTTTACCATTGCTTGCCCATATTTATTTAAATAATTATTGTTATTTCTTTCAAATTGATTTTTTATTTTCATTTTTACTTGTATCCTTAGTTTGACTTGGTTTGTTTACCTTTATTACTTAAGGTATACTTGTTTGAGTTTTCTGATCATTTAGTAGCCTTGGATTTTTTGTAACTTGATTTAATATAATTTTTTGGGTTGGTAATTTGGTCCTCACTTATCATTTATCACCCTATCTTATTAAATTATCATGTACATCATGCCTACACAGTTCAATTATCTTGGCTTTCCTGCATTTGTTTATTTTTGCTCTTTGGTTTTGTATTCTTGGTTTTGTCTAAAGCAGACTCTACACCCTCCACAATCAAAACTACAAACATAATAGACAACCATTTAAAAATAAATTTAAGTCAAGATATGCATACATTATTTTTATTTCAATTATTTCCATTCAATCATTTATTTTCAATTATTTTATGCTTTAAAATATTGCAATTTATTTAGCTTCATCATTGTGTGTTGTTATGTTATTTTCTCAAATAATCATCCCATATTACATCTAAGTGACATGTGATGAGATTTGAGTGGGGCATATGTATACATTTAATATTTTAAAATGTTATCAATTACTAATGATTTCTCTTTGCATGAACTCATTGAATCTTAATCTCCCTGAGTGCACACCTTAAAGGGTGTATCGGGAAAGGGATGAGTAGACCATTCATGATTTACAATATTATTTTCCATATACCACCATGATTTATAGGTATAGTTTATTAATATTATCTCACTCCATTGTCCATCTTTGGTCTTGAAAAAATCTCTATTGATTGTCATGCTTACCTTGTGTTCCTTTATCTTCAATCTTATCTCACTAGCTTGATTGCTATTCTTACTAGAATTTCACTCAAATCCCTATTTGATATTATTAAAAACACTTCTTGATGACATTTACTTCCATTTAGATAGTCACATTTATTTTCTATCCTCTTCTATTCATTCCTCTCTCAATCTTGTGCTTTCACTAGGCAACAACCTCTAGGTCTCAAGTGTCAATTCTTGTTATAGGTTTTAATAGTTCTCTATTTTGTCTTGGATGGTCTTATATATTCATATCTCATATATATTAACTCCCTTACATTTTTTATCACCTTTTTTCACACAACATGCTTACTATATCTTCCCAAGGCTAGTAGCCTTTTTTCAAGCTTATTCTCTTTGTTAGACCTACCTAGGAACTTTTACAAAGAGGTGTTCACTTTTATATACTTCAGTATTGCTGATATAGATATGGGTAAATTTTAAATACTTTATTAATCTTCTATCCATCACTTCCTTTATAAATAAACCCTCTTTTAGGCCTATTTAGCCCCCAAAATTTACCACAATGTTAAAACTATACATATCCATACAATGACAAGTCCAAAAAACTTGAATCACCTTAAACATGTTGAGTAGAATAGGATTAAAAAAAATTATATCTTTTTATGGTTTTAACTCCCTAAATCATCCTAACCCTAATCTAGGGTTTTCTTTCTCTCTAACAAGTCAAGAGCCTATTAAAATCCATATCTTAAGTTGTATACGGGTTTAAATGCTCAAAATTCTAAAAAAAACTTATATTTTCACCTTCTCTAACTCATCCACTAGGATAAAATGCCTCTCACATTAATTTCATGACTAAAACAATCAAATCACAGTCAAATATGCAGGTTTCCTTTGACTATGTATGGGTGTAGGTTGATAGTTTACACTTAGAAGGGTTTAAAAGTCCTAAAAATTATCTTTAATTCATTATTAATCTTTACCCAACATTATAAAAACTCCAAAAAACCTATTAATACCTTAACTTATGCTTCAAACACTTCTTTGTTGGAGTATGTAACCAAAAATAGGGCGCACACAATTATAGATGATTGTCATCTATTTGTCCCCAAACACATCCTCTCCCTTATCATGGACATTTATCTACTCTTCCTCTTTGTCTCAAAACATTAAAAAATCTTTTAAATCACTCTCTTTTCCATATTCTATCAATATACCCTTTCAATCCCTTCCAAATAGGGTTTCATAATGTATGCTCAAAGTTTCTTTTGTTGTGACTAGGGTGTTGATTATATAACAAAGTTTGATCATTTTATCAGGGTTTTATCCTACACAATTTATCACCATATTCTTTGTATCAACCATATAAATAATATACTATATATCACCATCTTCTATTTTAATTATAATCATGTTTGCTTCTCTAGAACAACTAATACTTGCATACCTCAAATGGTCAACACTATGAATAGGGGAGTAATAGCAGACTGTCTTCACTTAGTTTACTTGATTTAAATATTAAAAAAATCACTCAAGAACCTATATATATCTTAAAACCTTCAAATAACATACACAAAAAATATTCTCGTTAGTCTTAAACAATGATTCAATCACTCTTTCTTGATTGTTCTCATCAATCATTCTTAAACTTGCAAACACATAAAATCTATGCATGTGTATAGCCTTCACGTCTCAGATAAGAAAATGTATATATTTAAATAAAAAATATTATTATTTTAAATTATAAAAACATATAATAAAACCCATATTCAATTCTTTGAATCACATTCATCACAATACAATCCATAGAGTGTCTTAACCAACTTTCTTGAAAGGTAAATTCACTTTTCCTCATGGATCTCTATTTATAATTCTTGGATCCTCTTTACAAGCTCTCTCCCTCTCTCTAATACTCCATGTAACCTATAAACTCATGTACCATTCTCTATATTCACCAACTTCATCATTGGTTTCTAATTAGTTACAAGGCTTAACTACCATATGTCAACCCAATATAGGATTAGTGGGTATATTAATAAACATAACTTCTTAACCTAATGAATTATAATTTTATGGATTAAAGACACCCTTTAAAATAAATCTTATCCCTATTGAACCCTTATGCACTCATATAACCACCTTAGACCATGTTCAAGCCATCCTAGTCTCTTGGAAGCATTTGAATTTTCAAATTTCTAGTTTTAGAGGGAAAACTCCTATAAGCCCTATAACACATCCATATGACTTAAAATGGACTCCAAGGACATAAATTAACCTAATAAAGTCCCTCACATACACTAACATCCAATTTTGATCTATTTTGACTACTTTTGACTATAACTCAAAAATTATGTTTGTTGCAACTTGATGTTCTTGTATCATACTCCCCAAGAGGGAGAAAACTTGAGCCTCCAAATTCTTCCTTGCTTTCCAATTGGTTATTTTAGGTTATTTCACATTCACTTTATTTATATTCTTCATTATTTTTTCTTCTTGTTTTCTAAACTCTTGCTTGTCCTCTTCTTGGCTTTGTCTAGCCTTCTTATCCATGCATCTTCTAACTCTATAAAGTGTTCCAACTATTGTATCTCTATATTTTATGAATATTATCTATTTTTAAATTGTATTTTACCTTAAACATATTCAAATAAAACCAATTTTTTTTCACTCTTCTTCCTCATGCTTTTTTGATAACTTGCATGTTTACACAACTTCTTGTGTTTCTCTCTGTTTCTCCTCTTTTGATGTTTCTTGGAGTTAATCATTAATATTTTCCTACTATAACTCAATTATTTTCATCCCATTTTATGTATTTAATATCTCCTATAAAATATCCAACTCTTCTTTCAACTTTAGTGCATCCATTTATTCCACATCCTCATCAAACCTTGGTTCACACTATTCTCCATTGTCTTGGGAAACTTTTTATTTATCTTCTCCTTGAACTCATCCATTTTTTAGAGTCATATAAACCTTATAATGCTAAATATATTTCTTCTCAATTGCTATTTTAGGTGATTCATTTTCTTCTTTCTTTTCTAAAATCTCATTCATCAATTACATGGTTTCCATATACAAGAGTTTTTCATCATTGGAATCAAATTCACACACATCATCATATATAACATTTATAAAAAAAAATTGAAAACACTTATCTGATTTTATTCTTTCATTTTATTGATCACATGGATGTACCTTCATCTCATTTTCTTTTTTTGCATGCACCATATCTCTTATTTGCTTAGTTGTCTTGTTTTCTTCCTCTATCTTCATGCTTGCTTGGAGTACACTTGCAGCTTGATCCTCTTGTACTTTTTTCTTGATTTTTATCACCCATTTTCTGCCTTGTAACTTTTTGATCTACCATTTTTTTATCTTTTCACCTATTTCATGCTTCATGTATTGGTTAACTATCATGCCAACTTGGTGTTCCTTGCCATTTGTACCTTTTTCCATACTTGTACTTGATTTCATCATGTACTTTTACCTTGTTTGACATATTTTTTGAGGTTTAACTCCTTCTCATCATCTTCTTGTTTAATCCACTTATGCCACACATATCCATACCATTGTTCTCTTTTTGACGGTCTTCCTTTTTCATTATTTCTCTTAATCTACATATTTAATTCATCATATATGTAATCAAAATCAATATTCAAACATTCATTTACTTCCAAAATCAACTATTGTAAGTTCATTTATTCATTCATGTCTCCATGCATGACCTTCATGTCTTATTTGTATACCATTTATTTGGTTTCATATAATATACATGGAAATGCATCATAGTCTTCTTATTTCTCTTCATCTTCTACATGTGGAATGCTCTCAATATTCATCATGTGGTCTTATTCAAGAAACTCTTTCTTTATCATCCTCTTGCCACTTGATGAGTGATATTCTTAGCCCATCCTTCATCATCTTTGAGGCCTCATGTATCACCTTCACTATACTTATCTTTATATCTGCAAACAAAAAATTAAAATTAATGTTAGTATATAAAATGAGAGACCATATAGTCTTTTTAAATGTCTTTGGTATAGACACTCTCCATCTCTTCTTGTCTTCACCCTCATGTGCTCTTCTTGGCAATTCCATCATCTTCTTCTCCTCCTCAAAGATAACCCTATTCTCAATCTCTTTTTCTTGTTGATCACTTGGAAAAATAACTCTTATTGTGCCTCTTTTGGTTGTCTTCTCTCTCTTATTCTCAAAGACACTCATATTGTTCCTTATCTCTTTCACAAATGACTCTAGTGGCCACTTCACCCTTTTTCTCACATTCAAACCATTCCATTGGATTTCTTGTTATATTGTGATATTCATTATGAGATATATCCTCTATATACCTTACCCCAATTCTCTTCTTATGTCTTCCACTTCCATCTCTATATCCATCTTCTCTATTCCTATTTGTTTTCTAGGCCTATCTAGAGCTTCCTCTTAGCAACATTATCAATCTTTCATCTTAGACCTATTTTGGACCTTTATTATTCTTTTAATCCTATATCTAGGATATATTCTTAACCCCTTTGACTCTCTTGTGGATTCTTTTCTCTTTTCTCTTCTCTCTTGTCTCTCTTGGATATCCAATGTTCTTTTTTATCACTATATTTTCTAGTATTTCTTGACTAGCTTCTAGTGCTTCTTCATAGGAATTTGGGGCTATATCTCTTCTATTATCAATTTGATATTCCTCTATACTGACATTAATATATTAAACCTTCAACATCCTCTTCTCCCTCAATACCCTACAAGTACCACCTCAAGCATTCCTCATAGCATGCTTTGTCAATTTTAATTAGACAAATTTCAAAGAACTTAAAAAAACACAAATCAAACTCACATTATGTAATGTTTCACTTTCCATACTAAATGATGCATATGTATATTTATATAATCTTATCTCACTCCATTTTCCATCTCTGGTCTTGAAAAAGATCTCTATTGCATGTTAAGATTACCTTGTGTTTCTCTAGCTTTAATCTTGTCTCACTAGCTTGATCATTGTGCTTATTAGACTTTTTATCAAATACCTATTTGTTATACTATGAAAAATACCTATTTATGACATTTAATTCCATTTAGATAATCACATTCATTTTCTATCATCTTCCATTCATTCCTCTCTCAATCTTGTTCTTATGATTTCACTAGGCAACGACCTCTAGGTCTTAAGTGTCAATTCTTGTTATAGGTTTCAATAGTTATATATTTTTTATTGGATAGTATTAAATAGTAATATATCATCTATATTAACTCCCTTAAAATTTTATATCACCCTTCATCACCTTTTTCACACAACATGCTTACTATATCTTCCCAAGGCTAGTAGCCTTTTTTAAGCCTATTTTATTTGTTAGACATATCTAGGAACTTTTACCAAAAAGTGTTAAATTTCATATAATTCAATAATACCCCCATATTTTTGGGTAAATTTTCAATACTTGATTCATCTTCTATCCACCACTTCCTTTGTAAATTAACCCTCTTTCAGGCCTATTTAGCCCCTAAACTTTACTACAGTCTTAAAAATCATACATATACATACAATACCAAGTAAAAAACAATTTAATAACCTTTAAAAAAATTATTATAATATGATTACAAATTTTTATATTATTTTGATGATTGAAACTCCCTAAATCATCCTAACCCTAATCTAGGTTTTTCCTACTCTCTACATAGGTTGAGAGCCTATTCAAATCCATATATTGGGTTGTAGATGGTTTAAAATGCTTAAAATTACACAAAATGTTTTTTTTCCATCTTCTCTAACTCATCCACTAGGCTATAACCCCTCTCCAATTCATTTCATGACTAAAACAGTCAAATCAGAGTCAACTATGAATGTTTCCTTTGACTGTGTATGGGTGTAGGTTAACAATTTATAATTATAAGGGTTTAAAAGTCCTAAAAATTATATCTCATTCATTATTAATCTTTCTCCAACATTATAAAAACTCTAAAACACATATTCACACCTTCCTTTATGTTTCAAACACTTCTTGGCTAGACTATGTAACCAAAAATAGGGCACACACAATTGTAGATGATTGTCATCTATTTGTCTCCAAACACATCCTCTCCCTTATCATGTAATATTATCAAATCTTCATATTTTTTTCAACACATATAAAACTCTTTTACATCAATCTATCTTCCCTCTTCTAGTGAATTATCCTTTTAATCCCTTCTAAATAGAGTTTCATAATGTATGCTCAGAGTTTCTTTTGTTCTAACTAGAGTGTTAACTATGTAATAAAGCTTGATCCTTTTAAATAGAAAAATGAGAACCATATTATTGGTATCAAACATATAAATACTCTAATAGATATCACCATCTTCCATTTCAATTATGATCATGCTTTCTTCTCTAGAACAACTAATACTTGCATACCTCAAATGGTCAACACTATGAATAGGGGAGTAAGATTAGACTGTATTCACTTAGTTTACTTTATTAAAATGTTTAAAAAATCACTCAATAACCTGTATATATATTAACACATTCAAATATAATACACAAAAAATATTCTCCTTATTCTTAAATAATGATTCAATCACTCTTTCTTGACTATGATCATCAATCCTTATTAAACATGTAGACACATTGAATCTATGCATGCATAGAGCCTTCAAGGCTCAGATGAGATAATGTATATATGTAATTAAAAAAAAAAAACAAATAATATGTTTTTAAATTAAAAAAACATATAATAAAACTCATCTTCAATTCTTTGAATCACATTCATCACAATACAATCCACAAAGGGTCTTAACCAATTTTATTGAGAGGTAAATTCACTTTTCCTCATTGCTCTCTCTCTTTATAATTATTGGAGGATATTACAACCTATATCTCAATATCTATTGATACATTTAACCTCTAAACTAATTTAACATTCTCTATATTCACCAACATCAATGTTGGTTTCTAATTAGTTACAAGGCATAACTATCATTTATCATCCCAACATAGGATTAGTGGGTACATTACTAAACATAACTTCTTAATATAATGACTTATAATTTTATGGATTAAATACAACTTTTAAAATACATCTTATCCATATTGAACTGTTAATCACTCATATAACCACCTTAGACCTTGTTCAAATTTCTAGTTTTGGAGGGAAAACTCTTAGATGCCCTATAACACACCTCTATGACTCCAAATGGACTCCAAAGACATAAATGGAACTAATAAATTCCATCACACACATTGAAATCCAATTTTTACCAAATTTGACCTATTTTGACTATATCTCAAAAATTATGTGTGTTTGAGCTTGATGATCCTGCATCACACCACTTAAAACCAATACAAACATCACCTATACAATTCCCTAGACAAATACACATCCCTTAAACACTCCCCCAAGAAATTCACCACCTTAAAAATCCCATAATTAATCCAAATAACTCTCTTTTAAATTTGCATAACAATGTCATCTTGGGTTGACCCTATATTTAAAATATATCAACATGTTATGGGTCTAGGTCAGCGTTTGCCAGCCTACATCAGGACCTAATTTACTTTTATTAATTAATGATACAAGTTATATTGGTTTGACTCTATTATCTAAAATGTAAAAAAGGTTTAGGGCTATATACAACTATATAACACCTTTTTTTCCATTTCTTAGAGAGGGATAAAGTTAATCATTCATTTTTTGCTTCTTTACAATTTACCCTTCCACCATTATAATTGAGGATTCATTGCTTAGGTTTTACATTTGGATATGAATCTTGTCTTGTAGAAAATTCTTGGTTTATTTTTCCTATCTTATTGATCCCTACAAACCATAAAAACCTATTATGAAACACCTTTGACCAAGGGAGAGATTGAGTCTCAACAGGTTCATCTATAAGGTAAGTGTTTGTAACTCTTAATCTTCTATTTTAGAATATATAATTAGCATAAGTAATGTATTTTTAATGTATTTATCTCTGCATGATTTATGGTTATATCTATACTATCTTAATTATAATTAATCTATGCATGTTTACTTTTATGTTTATTACCCTTATTTTGTGCCATAAGCTTCGGTGAGCATTAGATTAGATTTTAATTTTCTTTGTTATTTAATTTGTGAATATAGAAAACATAGGGCCTATCTAGGGTTATTGCATAATTTTTTCTTGACTAGAGGCTTTTTAACCCTCTATAGTGATATTATTTTTGTAAAGGACCACTTGGTTAGGTCTAGCAGATCCATATTGGTCATGACCCTAATTGTCTAAATGTACCATCAAGTGGAAGGGTAAGTGTGATTTATATTCTCCAAACTAGTATTTATTTGTAGATTATCTTTACTTTCCCTCGTATACACTAACTATGAACCAATTCACTACATAATTATATTGATGGAAGTATTCTTAAATTCCATTTAAAAATGGAATACTAAGCATTTATGATATACTATAAGGCATGTGGAAACTAAATTATGTGTTTAGATTTGTACCATGGCTATGAATATTTGGTTATCCCTTCATGCCATTATGCCTATAGATAATATACTTGGATTGTAAACAAAACATTATGTATCCATTCATGATAGTAGCTAAGTATTTTGAAAATTATCAAAACACAACTTCTAAGCAAAGCCAAATAAATAAAAAATAAAAAATAAAAATAAAATTCTAAAATGAAATTTGTAGCATTTAGTGAATTTAAATAAACAAGCAGTCAACTTGAAATGAAATATGTGATTAAATTATAAAATCAAAAGTTAATTTTCCTTACTTATGCTTGAAAATTAAAACAAATAGAATTTTATCTTCATTGGCTGATGCAATTATACACAGAAAAACTTTATCAAGTAGATCAATACAATTTTTTTAAATAGAATTATTGATGGAGATAAATTACTAAATTAAATAAATCAACTTAGTTTGTTGAAAATAATTGTAATATATATCTAAATCAAATAACTCGATGCATTTAACTATAAAAAATATTATAAAGAAGCAAAAAGTGTAAATATAGAATAATATCAAGTAGATCGATATAATTGACTAAGAATAAGGTTAAATAGAACTGTATCAAATGGTTTGATATAGTTTGCTTTATAAAATTTGAGATCTAGGGTTAAACTATATCTCGCTTACTAAAATAATTAGTTTAAAATATTCATGCATATAAATATGTTGACTTGTTTGATATAATTCACTAGAGATATATTTGGCAAAAAGGTTTCGACAAAACTATATCAATTCATTTGATATAGTTGGATGGAATTATATCTAAAGATGAAACTATATCATGTTAGCTAAAATAATTTACTAAAAATGTAGAAACAAAATTGTTTTGATTTATTTAGTATATTTGGCTGAATAAATGAAGGTGATGGTTAGCTCTACATCATGTTCACCATAATCTATGCTATCAATTAGTATTACCTACAAGTATCCTATCTAAAGATCTAGACTTGGATAAGGTAACTCAAATAGACTCCATGATACTTAATGATTAATGATATAACCAAAGATCTATAAACCTAACAAGAGTAGCACATACAACACAATATCAAGGAAAAAGGGTTCCAAATCCTCTAAGAAATTAACATAATGAAGTAACTCTAACTAGGTCTCTATTTGTAACTAGTATAATATTGTAAACAAGTAATTTAAGGTAAAAGTTTATAAACATCTCAAAATGGGTAAGGATACATGGTAGGAAAATGGGACCCCATACTACCTAAGGTGGATAAATGTCAATTTCAAACAATCCTATAGCCACACTAAGTATAACTGTAAATAAAGTTTAAACAAGGGGATATAAATTCATTAATCAAACAATTATGCAGCTTATATATATTAAATGAAAGAGCTAGGATTATAATACCTACCTTGAACAATACTTGTTGAGGCTAATATCCCCCTTAGATAATGGTTTTTTTCAAGATATTGTTGTAGTTTTAAGGATTTTAAAGGTTGAATCAAGATCTAGGCTAAAAGGACTCCTCTTATTGCATCCAAGTCTCCATTAAAAATATATATAAGCAATAACTCCTCCAAATGTAGACATAGGGAAGAAGTGTGAGTAATAACAATGTGAAAATGAATGTTCCTCTCTACTAAAATGAAATGGTAACTTGTATTTATAGTGGTGAATGATCCTAGACTCTCCCAAAGATTAATTTTATGATATTGGCCAGCGCAATTTAGTCCTAAATGGGTCGACTAACCTCAAAATAGATCATCCATACCAATGTAATTTTGAATAATGTGTTGAAATGTTTGAAACTACATCAATTTGATCGATGTTATTGAAGAGGGATGGATGATAAATAAAACTACATCAAATAGGATGACATAGTAGGAAATTATAGGTCCTAATATAACTAGAGGATGAAATATGGAAGGAGATAACTTAGGGGATCAAATATGAGGAAGCTATAATGGATGTATGATTGATAGATATGAAATAATATATTTTTCAAAGTACTAACTTCCTTCCCACCCCTTTCCTAGTTCTTTTTTTAAGGCATGTACTTAGGGATATTGAAACTCGATAGGTTGTTATAAGAGAGAAAGTGTCACTAACTAATAAATTTAAAAAATGTTGTGTCTATACACTAATTTTTGACCCAACAAAGGTATAGGACATCATGAATTGACCCACACCAAGGAGTGCTACCAAAACAATAATATTTTTATGAGTAGTACATTAAATGACAAAGTTTATCACAACATTCTTTATATTATATGCACCTTGTATTTAGTTGTATCAATGGATGATAATATACAATGGGTTGAGGAATTTTTTGATATGGGTTTTATGCACACCACTAAAACATATGAAGTATAATTTAAAGTTTTAGGATCAGTGAAAATAATCACTCCAAGGCACTATTTTCAAGGTATTATATTTTATAAACAAATTAGTGGTGGAATAGTGATAAGCAATGGGTTATTTTTCTCAAATGGTTCAAATTTATGGAATCTAAAAAAATATAAATTTTACTTGAGGTAGATGGAAATACCTTTAATATAAGGTGGGTATGATGAAAATAAACTCAAAATGGAAGGAATGGTAGGGAAAAAAATAAGGTTTGTGAACCAGAATAAGACAAAACCATTCTAAATTGGATCTTGCACTAGGGGTTAGACAAGTAGTTAGGGAACTAATGATTTTTGAAATTTAATTTTACCACACAAAATAATAAAATAAATTTAAGAGTCCAAGGGAATAAAATACCTAAACTTTAATTTTGATAATCAAAGGTTGCTACATTTCTAGGATTGCAATTGCACATCTACATAGGGAGACTATGATTATTTAAGCATAAATAATTTAAATTAGCTACTGTAGAATATGAATATCTACATAAAAATAAATCTTATATACAACCCAAATACTAAAATACCAAAGTAATGGAACAACTTTATTGAATCATAAATTTGGATAAGAATGAAGATTGCACATCAAAACAAATATATAGAATAATCAATAGAATTTTTTATTCATCTTAATAAGTAAAATTATCCTATCCTCCCTTTGGAATCAAGTGGATACAAATATATAAAATTTGGAAGGTCTTGCCTCATCCTCCAAGAAAAGTCTAATTTTACAATTTTCAATTATAGAATTCATGTAAAATATGCATGTCTAAGATATAAATAAAGTGGCTAACCAATATGGCATGATTATAATATAAATACATATGTGATAAACAAAGAAAAGAAATCTTAATTTCTCTTATAATAAATTACATGAAAAAATATATAGTTATATTCAACTATGGTGCTTCTTGGCACTTCCTGAAAAAGGAGATTGCATGATTGATGTAAGAACTGAAGTGGTTTGTAGCATTGCATGTGAAGAACTAGCTAAGGTGGCAATAGTCATTACATGAGTGGTACTAGTGTGCCCAATAGGAATATGTGTTATTATACGAACTACCACCTGAGGTTGACTGGATATTGGTGGTATTAGTTTTGTCCCATGTGTTTTACTGAAAACTCTCTCAATAGCCTTTAACTATTTGTATAGTGCATATGTATCATTAAACTCAGCATTAATTATTTTAAAATTTAGAATACATGTATTGAATATTCACTTGATTTCATCCATTGTCCTTTTATGCTTAGCCTTTGAAGATCTTAATTATTCCCTGAGGGCCTCAACCTTGGTTACCCTATCATTTTCAAAATTTGTAAATTTTATAATTTCTTCACTAGTTTTGTACATAGTGCCTTCAACTTTTGCTTTGAATCTCTCAACCACTAATTTGAGTAACCCTTAAAAATTGGGCCTATTTACTAATTTCATTATATAAGTATTCATATTTGTTACCCTCTTATCTTTCAAAATTTATATTACTTCCCTTTTATAGTGTATAAACTGTGTCACCAAGGTGTTCATCTATTGGTGCCAAGTGAATAAACTATCTCTCTCAAGAATCACATAATTCAAGGCCCATATAACCCTTGGGGAAGACATTAGGCTCAGATGGTTGTAGGTTTTTTTACTTGCACATTGGACTAATAATTTGAGATTTATTTCCAATTATTTTAGTTGATTCCAAAAGGTGACTACCCTTGACTGCTGAAGTTGGGATTTGGCCCTAGAAGTTTTGATTGTGCTCATGATATAATATAGCTTCTTGGATGCACTTTGGACATTGTCCACTATTTCATTTAGATATTTAATAATTTTGATTTTTAAGATCCTCTACTTGGCTTCCTCATGACTTATATACATTTCATTTACCACTTCCCCTATGGTATTCACAAAAGAACAAAATTCATTTACATATTTTTAGGGTCATTGGGGTTATTTTTCTACATCTTTACCAAAGGAAATAAATTCTCCCTCTATTCTAATATCATTTTTTCCTCTCTCATGTCCATTATTTTTATATTTATAACCCTCTATATGGTGCCACTTTTCTCATCAAATATTCTAATTATTCTAGGTAATTTTTTAAGGACTAGGCCCATCCTATCCATCTTCCATTCTTGAGACTCTTTGACCAAGGATAAGACAATGAGTTCATCTTGATCCTTTGGTTGTGTGGATAATTTTAATGGTGGAATGTGGAATAAAAACTAGTAGAAACATGGAATCACTTATTTGGATAAGAAATTGAGTAAGTGTAGGAATGACCCTACTCCAATTTGATATGTTCCTCTAGGGTGTAGTCTCCACCACATATTTTACCTACCCTAGGGTCCTTGTGATATTCATTATAGAATACTTAGTTTGAGTGGACTAGGGAATCGACAAGTCTTATTGGGTGAATGGTCTAAGTGTTGTTTAGGGATTAAAAATGGATATAAACACCAAATACTCAAAATTAACCTTTCACTTAGGGTCTAGGGATATAACATTAGTGGAAGGAACTGAAGAATAAAAATAAATAAAGGTATGAGGACCAATTTTCTCAATGTGAGCATGGGCATAAAATAACTTGGTTTCCTTACAATATTTCTTCAAGGATTCAAACAAAGAATGATATTTGAACTTGTGGATGAAAAATTGACCCTATCAAAATCCATAATTTTAATGGAAGAAGCAAGGGAGGACACTACCTTATTCAAATCCTACATTTCTTCTTTAATAAAAATATTTGTGCATTGGTTGATTTTTGGTGCATTTAAATTTAGTGTCTTACCTTCCTTACATAATTAAATGGATGTTAAATCATCCTTTTCTTTTCCCACTATTGTTTATATCTTTGTATCTCCAAATTCCTCTTCATTTATTTCCTAAAAAAACTCTATTTATTATTTAGGCTCTGTGTCCTCTCCGAATGCCCACTCTTCTTTAGTTTCCCATTTCTTTTCCTCACCACTATTATTCACTTGGTTGATTTCCACTTATTTCACTTTTTATTTTGGTTCTTCCTTTTACTCCTTTGATTCTTCATATATAGGACCTATTTTGGTAAATGGGAATTTAGTATGTCTTTATTATAATGTCACACTTTGAGGATATATAAGAGGAGTCCTAGGATTTATCTTATAAGTTATAATGGGTGTTTGTATAAGAATGGGGCTCTACCTAAAATGGATGGAATAGGAGATGTAGGGGTTGTATGATTGGAAGGTGGATGTGAAGGCAATGATACTATATGTGTTACTAATGGATATGTTGGAGGTACAAAAGTTTAAACTACATGTGGAAGATTAACAAAAAATATATAAAAAAATGTAGGAAGACTTACCTATTGAACCATGACTAAGGGGGGTAAGGGTGCAAGAGAAATTGTTGTTTTTTCCCCTCCTATAAGAGATGAATTAATTATAGTTGCTATGATAAGGGTTGGAATTACATTAAGGATGTTCTTCCTAATGTAAGGATCCATATCCCTTTAAGAGTAATTTTCCTCTTATAAACCCTCTTATGCATGTTGTGGAGAGAAAGGATGACCGCGATCTAGTGATAATTGAAGCTATGGCTATGGCCACTAATGTCTCATAGCCTTGTTTACCTCCTACACTATCTTATCTATTTATTCTCTTGTGATCTAAGGATGACATTAAATCTCTTGGGATACTACCATTAGCATATTATTCATTCTCATCTAAATATAAACATCAAAATCATCTAAATAATTGATGAAAATTAGGTCATGTTCATAACTCTTATGTTTATAGGGAATGCAAAATCCCTTCTTCCTAAGGTCATTGAGGTATTTCCTCACTCAGTTTCTAGGATCCCAATCTTTATATTATGCTTGATTTAAACCATAGTGAGATCTAATATTTCTACCTTAGTTGAGGTGCTTCCTCAATGGATATTGCATTTGGGCAAAGCTCAAATGGGTCTTATTATAGTACCCTTGGTGCATGGTGCTCAAGTCCTCATCTACACTATCGTATATCTAAAACTCTATCTCATGCTCTCCTAAATGAGGTAGATTTAAAGGAGGAACCCTAGTTTCCTTTATCTTGATTATAGTGTATTTAGGATGGTTCCAATAGTCTCTCATCTTTGCAATGATCCTCCTTATGTTTTCAGAAACCTTGGGCATGAAGCACTCATAAATGGCTTGGTACACTAATGGGGTATCTCTTCCACAATATTTTTTATTTACCTCATAAATTTGTAGATATGGAGTATGGAAAAGTCATCACTAACCTTATTGCTCACATATTCTATAGATGGCTCCCAGGATTGTCCATAAGTTGTGTGTATTATCCCATGATTAAATATAATACATAACACATCATGTAGAAATTAACATCAAATGGAATTTCCATCAACATTAAACATATGTGCCCTAAAACATACATTTATAGCCTCTCCAAGTGCCACAATTTTATTAAAATAAGAATAATGTCTAGCAAAGGTACTCATGCCTCATGCATATAAGTAGTGATATAAAATCCATATACCCTATTCAAAACTTCTATGGCTATTTTAATACTTGGTTTAAATTTGGTTATGGTAATTAAAGAAATAAATCCTCAATATTCAGTTTTTTACCTTTCACTAACCACTTCTTGAACTTACCCTCAATTGTGTTATGGTCCAATAAAGCATTATCTTTGAATTGGCTATAGGTTACTTGAGGCATTGGTATGCACATATAATTATCAAAAGCATCCCTATAAATATAAGCCACCACATTCCTTTGAATCCTAAAGTGTAGAAAATCTCCAGTAATGGTGTCATTAATAAATAAATATCAAGGTAAGTCTATAGATGACATTACCTAAGATTTCACTATAATATTGTGTAAACCCACTACTTTGACTAGTAATAGATAATATATGATATTTCAATTTCTTCATCTAGTTGGTCTCGGGCCAAATATGGTTTGATGTTATATATCTCATCTCAAAGAGCAAAGTAATGTAGTAATGGTAATACCCCTCTATCAAAAAATATTTCCAAGTACTTAGTTCCTCCTATAATATAATATTTAGAGGGAGATTGGTTAGTTTCTCAGGATGAAAAATCTATTATTATTTTGTAGACTTTATATAAAATCGCTGGGTTGATTCATAAATTCACTTAGCAATAAAATTATGGATTTTTATAGCTTGGTGGCTCAAATTCATAGTTCACAACTCTATGATTAATGTCAAAGTGATTTTATGTTATCAGGATTTTGGATATATCACTTAAAGATCAAGACTTGAATGTCTAGTTCATGTGAATCTAATACACAATAGCTTCTTACTCTACTTACCAATTTGATTTCAGATTCATAAGTCAGCTTTGGCGGGTGGATTTTTCCATGTAGTGGATTTCACTCATTATGAATTATTAATCATCTTTGTTATCCAAGTGTCCACTTTATGTGTATTCGCCTTTGACTAGTTGTCAACTATTGAATTTATATTCAAGCTATGCATCTCTGATATTGTGACACTTTTTTATCTCACTTACCTAGGGTATTTAACTTTATAGTTATATTTTGTATACCTTATGAGCTATAATTTAACAATATTTGTCCACCTATCATGACCTCAAATTATTAAGGCTCACCTAGAATTTAAACTATGTACCTTTTCCATAAAGGTTATGAATGCATGAGATGATTCTACATGGAAAAATCTCAGGATCCTAGGGAAAGTGATGTATTTTAATTTTTCACCTTCATATTGAAAATTCATAGGTTTCTAAGATGATGACATGTGGATGGCTTGAAGAAATTTGGAGAAATAAACACACTAATTATGTACCTTTGAATGATGAGTTTTGATTTGATGATATTGTACCATGTGGATGTCTCTTATCAATCTAAAGGCTTGGAACTTTTGGTGTTGCATTTTGTCTTATCAAGTTCTTGGATTCTAATATGATAACACATGGATAATTATTTTCAACTTGGACACTTAAAAATATGATAGTGTATTTCTAACTGATAAGGTCTAAGTGAATAGGATTATACCACATGTCATGATCTTAGCTACTTAGCTACTCATAATTTAAATTTATTATACATGTCTTAAACTTCTTATAAGGCTCTGCATCAACTAGATTGTGCAATGTGGTGTAATCTAAGGGCTTGAGGAAGGTTTTGAATTTAGACTATATTTTTTTCTTGTAGATTCCAAGTGACTGAGATGTAACCACATGGCATGATCTTGGTTTTCCAGGGATTTGAAATACTTAACTTATCATGAAAAATGACCACATCCTAAGTTAATAATTTTTTGACACATGGATGAATAAGAACTAATTAGAAACTTTAAATGTATTTTTAAATCCAAATGTCATGAGTGAATGAGATACTTCCATGTGGAATGATCTTTGGAATTTGGATGCTTGGGAGGACTTAAAATATTTTTGTTATAACCCTAATCAATTTTGAGTAAATAAAATGTTGATAGATGTCATTATCTAGGAAAATTGATAAACATTTAAAGCTTTTTAAGGGTTTGGTGCACATTAAAGCTTAAATACACTTGAAATTTTTTTATTAGTCATGTTATCAAATAAAATCAAAACCTAACTTTGAATATGCATTCAAAATAGAGAAAAGAATCAAAGGTGGTAAATAATTCATGAGTGTTGTCCAAGCTTTGATTTTATCCATTTCATAACTTCACAATAAATTTAGACATCCAAAAAAACCTTAGGATTGTGCATATTAAATTAATATTAGAATTCCTGAGGTTGGTATAGACCATGACTAAATATTTCTTAGAAATAATGGGTTCATATTTGAATTATGAAAATAGGGTGTGTCAGGGCACAAAAAATGGTGAATCGATGGGGAAATAATACAGAGTATTTGAGAACCAAAAAAATTATTTATTTTATCATAATTAAACTTTATCTTTATCAAGAAAAGAATAAATAGACTAGTCATCTAAAAGATACTTCAACTTCCTCATGCAACATACTAACCCTTTTCATTCCTAGAATTTGTATGTGATTTTGTGGAATCCATTAACTCTTTATGAGAATTTTTTATAGAGATAGAGATGAAAACTATAGTTTTCCTTTTTATTTCTAACTTTATAAAAACAAGGAAACCCTGTGCATTTTTTTATAGCCAGTCAAGTATTTACAGCTCTGACAGAGATATCTTTGATTTCACTCTAAGCAATTCTATAATTACATTCAAATTTCCATATATTTGATAGATTTTACTTGAATCATCCTCCTTCCATATTTTTTTATGGTTTTTTTAACATATATAGAAGGGTTGAGAACCACCATTGGCTGGTTGTATGTATGAGAAAACTTATTTTAATCAATACGCCAATGTTAGCATATATTCGTCTCAATGTTTATTATCTCTCATCCAAGTATTAGTATATAATAGTGCACTTGATCTATATAAATTAAAATCTTTTCTAAAATTTTCATGAGTATATTAGAGTACTTATAGAGGCCTAGTGAACTTATTTAATCCAAACAAAACTTAATTTCAATCATAATACATACCTTGATTTGAAAATCTCAAGTACTATGAGAACAAATCTTGGTGAATGCCATTTGTTAATTTCTTGAGTCATCCATATTATTTTGGTAGGTATTTCATAATTCTAGTACAATAAATCAATTGAACTATTCTACAGTTTTAATAAAACTAATATAAAAATTAGCAAAACTAACTATGAAGGTGAATGAAAAAAAAGGAAACTAGTCTAGGAATACATGAAAGATTTAACTTAGGAAAGTAGGAAATCTACTCTAGAAAGTAGGAAACTTAATATACTCCTATTTTTATGTGTGAACTCATAATCATTCAGAAGCATATCTATTTAGAGAAGTCATGAAATAATGTTTCAAAAACTATCCATTGACTAGAAAAGTGAGGTCATTATCTTGGAGGCCCTTCAAATCAAATGCATTATTTCTTAAGATTTTAGATATTTGGTGTGGCCCAATCCATAAAGGAGTGAACTTGTCATGTTTTCATCTATCTTCATGTACCTTATCCCATAAAATCACTAAGTTTTATATCTTGAAATCCTTGTTTTTAGATATTTTGTACACCACCTTTTGACAATGTCCTAGTGCTTGTTGAAGCTATGTAGTGATTTAGTTCATACATCTTCCATATATCTTATATCAAGTAATCTAGACTGAATCCTCTCATCCTCTCCCATGTATTTTTACATGAACTAATATATTATTTTTGAGAGTGGTAGGAAATACTAGTTGTTACTCATACACTAATAATAAAGATGAAGATTTAAGAACTTGTTTATGACTTGTTCTATCTATCCATAGTACATATTTTAGTAACATGCCATTTCCTAGG
Organism: Torreya grandis; assembly: GCA_037957365.1. NCBI lineage: Eukaryota > Viridiplantae > Streptophyta > Pinopsida > Cupressales > Taxaceae > Torreya > Torreya grandis. The sequence goes on from JARHVA010001202.1 coordinate 3,143,705, forward strand.
TTTGTCTAATGCTATCTTCTTGATGGCATCTACTAGATTTTTATTAGTGGATTTAGTTAATTTGTTCCCTTTTGGATAATAATTTAAAAAAATCTTGATTTTAATTTGGTTGGCATGGACCCATTCTATAGATTCACCTAACTAAAATGGTGGACCATTATCACATAACAAATATATTAAAGTCCAAAAATCGGTGAGTATGTTTTCCTCTAGGAACTTGATCACATCCTAGGTTCTGTAATTCTTAGTAGTCATGGATTCTATCCATATAGTAACATAATCAATGGTTGTTTGGACAAACTTATGTCATGTTCAAAATTTTGGATTAATCACTCTGACAAATTTGAGATCCCATTGAGAAAAGGTTCATCCTTGAATGACTAGTTGTACATGTAGCATATACTTCCATTTTTCTAAATACCTAACATTTAGGGCATGCCCTAACATGATTATGGGCATCTCTAAAAATTATAGGTAATATTATCCAATTCTCAAAATTTTATAAGTTGTTGCATTGCCTAAGGGAAGTCCACTACATATATTATAATTTAGATTATCCAATATGTTTGCAGATTATTCTCTTGAAACACACCTCAATTAGATTTCTTCATAATTATTTTTATGTAAAATACTCCCTTCTTTATCATGTAATGGGATAATTTAATCCTGATAGATCACCTCTTCTCTCTTTTCAACTCAAAATGGCATGTACCTATGAGTAAGTAGTGGATGGTGTGGGCATATCAATCACAAACAACTACTTACATTTCATTGATCTACTCAATATGATTGCATGGATTTGTTTAAGTCATGATATAGATATTCCCTTAGACACAAACCATCTTGACCAATGTGATTTCAAGATCAAACTCATGTAGCATTGCCATCCACTTGCCTCTTCTCTCTCCTAGATTTTGATAAGCATGAGATTGATAACTAGACTTGGAATGATGGTATATATCTTGTTCCTGAGAATGTAATGCATAAAATTATTTACAACTTTGATTAATGCATATATTTACTTATATATCATTGAATATTTTAATTTTACATATTTCATATTGGTATTCATGAAAGTGATTATATTTTCTTGATCATCTACCTTTTGCATGAGTATTATTTATAAGGTATGTTCTGAATCAAATGAATAGAGAAATAAATCTTTAGTGAAATCAGGACTAATCAAAATTGGGGCTTGAGAAATGTAAATTTTGATATCCTAAAAAAAATTCTTAGTTTCAATTGTCCACTCTATCTTGACATCCTACTTCAACATGGCATTTAGTGGCTTGACAATCACTACAAACCCAAAAAAATAATTTTCTTAAAAAGTTTATCTTACCAAAGAAAGACTTTAATTATTTATTGTTTTTAGGATTTGTTATATTGGAAATGGTTTAGATTCATTTTGGGTCAATGGAAATCCCATATTTGGTAATGACATGGCCTAATAATTTTTCTTCTATAACTCTAAAGATGCTCTTCTTTGGGTTTAGTGAGACTTCATATCTCTTACAACTGTTAAATACCTTACATGTATGATCTACATGATCATCTTTATTCTTTGAAAACATTTTGAGATCATTCATGTAGATGATAATGCCCTTTTTAGAAAGTCCCTAAATATTTAAGTCCATAGCAAGCTAAAAGGTTGTTCCTGTATTGATTAGGATGAAAGGCATCCTTGTATATGCAAAAGTGCCCCACCTGGTGGTAAAAATAGTCTTCATTTTATCTTCCACTTCGACTAGCACTTTATTATAGCCTAAAACTCCATCCAAGAAGGACATCATTTTAGACCCACTAACCATTTAAATAACCTCATCTAAGGATGATAATGGATAGTTATCATATTATGATGCTCGATTCAAGTTTTTGAAGTCAACACACAACCTGAACTCTCCATTCTTACTTTAAACAAACACTAAGCTAGTGACCCAAGTGGATTTCCTGATTGGAAAGATAATCTTAGCATCCAATATTTTTTAAACTTATATTTAAATGAAGGGTTACAAGAATATATTTGATGGCCTATGTCATTTTCTAAATGGCTTATGTTCAGGGTTCAAAGGGATAGTATATGTGATGACCCTCAAGTTGAATACTTTTAAACATTCATATATCTAGGATATCACATCTTTATATTCTACCAACATACCCTTCAAATTTTATTTTTTCACTTTCAATGAAGCTTGGGCTGATATTAACATATTGAGGATGTGTTCCAAAGTTTTATTTATCAAAATTAGATTCATTTGTCTTGGACTTATTTTGATTTTGATCCTATGGATCAATATCAAAGGCTCATGCTAACGAGACCATTCCCATATGTATATGATTTAATTTCAGTTGTAAGACACCTAAAAAATACTTTCAGCATGTTATAGACTAGTTCCTTGGCTTGAAGTCTTTTTCATCAATTATATAAGACTCAAAGTCTCTAGAATTACTCACAAACTATACAAACTATTTATCATCATCAAATACCTAAAAAATCCCCATCTTATCTGGAATAAAAGAATAAGAAACTAGTTCCAATGAAAACTTTTGCATCTTAGTTTCCTAGAGTGGTGCCAAGTTGGTAAATAAGGTTACCAATGAATTTTCCATTTGGTTTTCTTCTCTTGGAATAACTCTAATGTCAAAATACACAAAGGATTCAATCAAATCCAAAGTTTTTTGTTTATAATTCTTAATGTAAGCAAGCTTGCACTGATATTTTCTCTTGATCTGATTGATAACTAGCTCTAAATCATCAAATATCTTTTGTTATTTGATGTTGTATTATAGTGCAAACTATAAACCTAGAATTAGAGCCACATACTTAGTCTAGTTTTTGGTGCAATGAAATTATAGCCTATAGGTAGTAAGGGATTCATTACCATCTGGATTTGTCAGTTCAATTTTAATGCATGATACTTAAGATCTAGCTCCATCAAAATGAAGAGTCTATAATTATGAAGAACTTTAAAATTATCATTATTGAGGTTCATGTTCCATAGTGAACATATAGACAAACACATGTGAAGATGTAAAGTTAACCTTCTCATTCTTGGAATTATATTTGGTAATAAGATACTTCATTTTTTCTTCCCAATCAACTTAAATCTAATTGGCCACTCCTTTCCATAGTAGCCACATATGTGAAAAATATGTTGTTTGTATTTGTTCAGTGTCTTCAACGAATCACAGTCCAATAGCCAACAACTTTAGGAATGTCAAAGATCATAATGTCTATGTACTATTATGTATGTGGATATGAGGCTAGATGAATGTGTATGTTTGTCAATCCCCAACACATGATACAAATTATTTATACGGTTGTAGGACCATTCTTTTGGATTTATCTAGGGTCAAACTTAGCATCTTACATACAATTTTGGGCATCACATTGAATAAGGCACCTAAATCAACTAGAAAATTATGAAAATTCTTATTAAACATTCTAATTGTTAGTAGAAAATGCAATACCTTAGGCTTTTCTTTATAGATAACCATGTTCATGTGATCAAGCTTTGATTTGTCAGTGGTGGTGTTCCAATCAAAGCTTTGTGAAAATAATCTCTTTGCTCAATAATCTGAGTTAGATCATGAATACTAATATTCATCTTGATACTTTTCATATATTCGACTACATTGTATCTACTTTTTTCTCTATGGATTTATATTCTATTATTGATCATTTCCTTTTGGAGGAGGCATATTATTGTTTTTCAAAGGATCTAAAGAAGTAGTAACACTATTATTTTGAGGTATTGAATTAGTAACATGTTTCTTATTCTTCAAGTTATCATTATTCATTTGGAACTAATTAAATGCATGGAATTCATTAGTATTATCTTTTGGTTCATTCTCATCTTCCACTGTAAATGGAAAATAATATGTTTCATAAGCCATTTTTGTATTGGAAGAACCTAAAGCAGTGGAAGCAAATGAATCTAGATGATTAAAACACCCTTGGTGATAGTCCATATATTTATAAATGATCTAAAAGGTTGTGCAAATCTATATACATTCAAGCTCACCATATTGGGTTGTATTGTGGACTCCACACAAATTAGGTAGTGTTGCTTCCAAGATGTTTACTTTAGGCATATTATTGGGTGAATATTATTCTATGTGGTTTCCAAATTTATTAAAAAGTATGTTATATCTATGGAATGTAAAATTATGATTATTATTATGTCCCATGGTGTTTCCATCCACTTTTACATGCCCAAGAACTTATTTCTCAACTTCCTTACCATCCTCTAGATAGCATCTAATTATGCTTTTGTTGAATCATAAGTAGTATTTTATGTAGTATCATATTAATTGATATAAAATCTTGGTTATAATTATGATAATTAAGTGCAGGTACAAGATTATTTATCATTTGAGGTTTTGTTGGGTGGAACAGGGGCCATTGGCAATGGTGTATACACCTAGTTCTAATTAGGAGTCACAACATTCTAGATAGCATTTAGAATTAAATTACAAACCAAAAAGTTGAAACCTATATTAGGCATGACCATAACTTGTAACTAGGGTTTCAAATTCTTATCAATATTAATGGCTTCATAATAAGCTAATAGAAGTGAGGTAATACTTGGTGTTATATGAAAGAAAATAAATATTATAAAATCCAGAGCATTTTTATACATCTCAAGGGCTAATGCAACACTAGATTTATATTCATTATCAACTCAACTATACATATTTTAGAATATTTCATTAAAGGCTGCTCTAATTGGATAAATAGGGTTTCTCCTCATACTAAAAAAATGCTAGCATATAACCCTTGGACTAGTGACCTATCTGAATTATGCCAAAAATATTTATTAACACTATTTCGAAGAGGTAATTGAATATTTTGGGATGTTTAGAAATAGTCATAAGAAGCATCTTATAACATAAAAGGGAAGATTCTATAGGTCACATCTTCATGGGTTACATTAAAAACCCCTAAAGTAGTCTTGAAAGCCTTTATATGTTTTTGGACAATCCGATTTCCTAAAGGAATAAAGGAAGGAAGATAGTTTTTAAGGTTTCGAGGAAAATTATACATGTCCATAGGCACAATGATAGTAAAAATAGATAACCAATCTAGGGCCATTGTACATAGAAGGAGAAGACCCCTTATGATTGGGAAATAAGACCGATCCCAAGGTCCCCTTAAGATGACTCTTTATAACGTAAATTTTCTATGGATCTGTAAAGGGAAGAGAAGAAGACTTTTGAAGAAAAATAAAATGAAACCCTTTTAAACTACATCTTATATTATGGTTTAGTCAAGTATTCAGGTAACTAATTCTTGCTACAGGTTACTATTATCACACAAAATATTCAAACATAATTAAGAGTCCAAGAAAACAAAATACAATAAAATTTAATGTTAATAATCAAAGGTTGTTATGTTTGTCAGATTACAGTTACACGTCTACAAAGGGAAATTATGATTATTTAAACATAAACCATTCGAATTAACTACAACACAATATGAATAACTACATCTAATAATTCTTCTACACAACCCAAAGAATAAAATATGAGATTAATGGAACTCATTCACTTAATCAAAAATTTAGAGAATAATGAAGATTGCACATCAATAAAAATTTGTAGAATTTATTATTCATCTTAATACACAAAATTATACTCCCTTTGGAATCAGGAGGATACAAATATATATAAGCTTTGGCAGGGGTTGACTCATACTCCAAGAAAAGAATAATTTTATAATTTCCAATTATAGAATTCATGTGAAGCATTCATGCACATGATATAAATAAAGTGGCCTACCAAGATTGCATAATTATAATATAAATACATATATGCTTAAAATAGAATAGAGATCTAAATATTTCTTAAAATAAAGTACATGAAATCATGTATATACTTGTATTCAACTACGATGCCTTCTTGGTTCTTCTCGAAGAAGAAAGAGATTGCATGCTTGATGTAACGACTAAAGTAGTCAATGCCATTGTATGTGAAGCGCTAGTTGAGGCAGTAATAGACATTACCTAAGTAGAACTAGTGGGCCCAATAGGAATATGTATTATTATATGAAATGCCACCTAAGGCTGCATGCCTATGGTTGGTACTTGTTTTGTACCCTATATTTTATTATAAACTCTCTTGGTAGACTTTAACTATTTGTATAGTGAATATGCAACATTAAAATTAGTGTTAATTATTTCCAAATTTAGCATAAGTGGCTTGAATTATCACATAATTTCATCCTTTATAATTTTATGCTCAACTCTAAAACTTTTAATTTTTCCCTAAGGGCCTCAACCTTGGTTACCTTATCTTTGAAAAATTGATCAATTATAGAATTTATTGACTATTTTTATACACATTTCATTATACTTATGCTTTGAAGCTATTAGTAGCTTCTTTGAGTAACCCTTAAAAATTGGGCCTATTTTCTAATTTTCCTATAGAAGTGATCACACCCACTACCCTAATATCTTTCAAATTTTATATTCATTACCTTTAATAGAATACAAAATGTATTACCAACATGTTCATCTATTGGTTTTAGGTGAATGCATTATCTCTCTAAGGAATCACATAATCCAATGCCCACATAGCCTTTAGGGATAACATTAGGCTCAAATGGTTGTAGGTGCATTAGAATAATAAATTGAGATTTCTTTCCAATTCCTTAAAATTATCCATGAAGGTGACTACCCATACACAATGAGGTTAGGATTCATCCCTAGAAGCCCTAATTATGTTCATGACTCATATAACTTCTTGGTTGTATTTTGGACATTGTCCACTATTTCCTTTAGAGCTTGAATAATTTAGCTCTACAAGAGCCTTACTAGGATTGATCCTAACTTATATACATTTATTTCATGACTTCCCATATGGTATCCACAAAATAAAAAATTCCTTTTCATGTTCATTAGGGTCACTAGGGTATTTTTCTACTTCTTTGCTAGAGGAAATAAATTCTCTCTTTATTCCAATATCACTTTTTATACTCTCTTTCCCACCATTTTTATATTTAAACCCTTTTTATAATTCCACTTTTCTTATCAAACCATGTTATTAATTTATGTAATTATATAAGGACTAGGCCCATCTTATCCTTCAATTCTTGAGACTCTTTGACCCAAACTGGGACAATGATTTCTCCTTGTTCCTCTAGTTACATGATCTCCAGAGTGGTGGAAGGTGGAATGAAAACTATGGTATCATGGAAGAACCTATTTGGATAGTAAATTGAGGAAGTGTAATACTAACCCTACTCCAATCTAAGACATTCCTTTGGGGTTTAGTCTCCACCACATATTTTACCTAACTTAGGTTCCTTATGATAGTCATTACAAACGATTGAGTTTGATTGGATTGGGGAATAAAAAAGTCTAGCTGGGTGAATGGTCTAGGTGGCGTTTGCTGATTAAAACTGTAAATATATACCAAATGTTTAAAATTAAACTTCTACTTAGGGTTTTTGATTTTAACTATGATGGAAGGAATTAAAGAATTAGAGGTATAGGGATATAGATGATATTTATGGATTATGTATCACGTTAGTCTTATACACTTGTAAAAATTAGACCCTAGTTATTCCTCTCAGTTTTGGACCCTTTCCTACATCTAAAAGTCTCACATCTACTCTATCATATGCCCCTTTGCCTATCTCTTAGTCTGACCAGTCTTATGTTGATGGACCTAGCCTTATATCTTGCCCATAATGCTTAAAATGTACTTATATTCCATCTTTACAAGTTATGAACCTATACCTAATGTTGTCACTCAATTTTTCACCATTGGAGAGGTAGTTCAAGCCTACTCAAATAGAGTGAAACAATGGGACTACCCCTAGACCTGTGGGTTATCTATAATGGGGTAAAGCTCTAGATTGAAGGGCTAGTTCCCTTGATATATCTATTTAAACTCATCATATATGATACTAACTTGTTGAGATGAAAAGGAATAGATAAAAATGAAATAAACATAACCTAATGAGGTGATACATAAATTTTAACTACACAATACTACCATGAACTTTCTCTATGAAAGGTGATTCAACAAATTGATCTCAACAGCCAATGTTTCTCTAACATAAGTGTTTCAACATAGAGGTAAGATGCAATGCATTTCTCAAGGTGGATGAATAATAGGTATGATTTTAGACTTATATGAATCTTCCTCACACTTAGAAGTATACAATAACACTAACTACACTTCATGTGACCTATTAGACAGTAGACTACTTGCATAAAACATGAAAGAGTAAGCTGAACACAAAGATAGATTATTATCACTTGTCATTTAACTATAAACTAATTCACACTCTTAAAAAATAAGTTGAAAACTAAAAAATAGGTTTAAATATTTTATTTAAATGCACAATTAGTACTCAAACTAGCATGGCTTTGCCATTCTAGATGTTGATTGTTTACAAAGCCAAAAGTGGCTTCTTATATAGAGAATTGTGAAGAGAAAGAGAGCGACATAGTAGGAGAAGATTGATAAGTGTCCATGTGAGTTACAAAAAGAAATGGGTTATGGAATAGTCATAAATATACTTTAAAATCCATTTGTCTCTCTCCTAAATATGTTCCAACCCTTCATGTGGCATAGGATCTATAAATTAACTCTACACCTTGACTAACTTCTTGAAAACTACCCATATTTTCATGATAAGAGTGACAAATGGGATTATCAATCATGAATTCATCATGAAATAATATCAAACACCTAATTATACATGTACCATGCATTAATAAACTTCTCTGATTTGACATTCCATCATTCATGACCATAGGTTTCTTGAAACTCTTTATTTCCCACACCTAGCTTAGCCCAAGTGGCACATCTTGAAGTCACTCTATATCCATGGATGGTCTTTAAATATGTTATCATACCTAAAAAAAACCATTTTGGTTCATGAAACAACTCTTAAGACTCTATTTTGCTCCTCAATCCCTCAATAGGCCTATTTTCCTTGTATCCCTAGAAACCTGTAAACCTCTTTGTGTAGGAAAATGTATAGAGGTTAATGACAAAGTGAAGGCATATTACAGGGCCCAGTATGGCCTTACATCTTCATGTCAAATTTTGCATTCTGACTCTAAGTGGAAGTCCATTTTTTCCTTTCTCTCTCTTCAATTAGGCTTGAATTAAGCATTCTATCCTAGAACCTTATTTATGTGATTCACTTTCCCTAGGCTATCACCAACCTCCATTTCAATTTTTGGGTCCTAATACCCAGTGGAAGTATTAAAGCCATGAAATGGCCTTGCCACCTAGTCTCATTTTAGGCATGTTTGAGACTACCCTTGAAAATGAGCACTATTTAACCAACTCCATAATCTCCTATGCATCTTTTTGTAATTTAATAGTTGTGACACATCCCAAATGACCTCATCCAATGATTAGGAAGTTCTCCCTTTATTAAAATACCTAAAAAACATAAAAAAATAAAAAATTACTTTATTATAGTATATACAATTAAAATTACAAACAAAGTACATGTGTATAACCTCCTTAGAGTCCTGAATAACATAAAATAAGCTTTAAGAGAAAACTATGTCATTAAATGTGCTTTAGAGGTCCATTTGTTTTGCCTAGTCACTATCAGGGTTTTAGGAGGGTTTTAATCATGTTTCAATCTTAAGGATTGTTCATAAATAATAGATCCTATTTTTCTCTCCTAATACCACAAGATTGTTTTATGGGACCCCTCCAATACCTCTAATCACAACTAGGTCCCATGTAAATCCTCATGAAATTTATGAGTGTGAGAAGGTACTCCTCGGGTTATAAACAAGTCATTTAAGAGGATTAAATAGTCTTATCTATTTTTCATGCAGTTATTAGACCAAAACCATCAATTAATGCCTCAATAATGTTTTTTGGAGACCCTAATACTTCCTCAGAAACCCTCTTATCTCTATTATTTGGTTTATGGTCTTACCAAGCTGGAGAAGTCTATGTTTGAAGTGTAAAATTGCATGAAATAAGTTCAAGAAAGGGTTTAAGGACAAAATTGGCATTTTTTTAAGTTTATATGTTTATGAGTGATCCTAGAGACTCTAAACCATATATATAAACACCCTAAAACTTGCATACCATAACCTTACCTCTCAACAAGGCATTTTCTCATGACTGTACCTTATGGTCTATGAATGGTACTAGACCTATTAGGCATAAACATGGTCTTACATTGATTAAATTATTTATCAATAGATAATGGAGTCTTGTGGGGATCATGTCATCAATGTTTATTTTTAAATATACTTCAAACCATACTCCTTACCTTCAATCTCCATTCCAAACAAACAACTTTGTTTTAGCAATGCAAACAAGCCTGTGTGTGTCTTATGCTTCATTAGGTCTAGACTAAGTTTTGAGTATTTCACTTTTGTTATTAGGTCTGAGTGATTAAAATAATATGTTTATTTCATTATGAAAAATATTTTAAAATTAATTTCATTTTTTATACCTATTCACAATCCTTTACCCTTAATCCAAATAAAAGTTCTCATAAGTAGGCAAACCTGTAGGTTGATATTGGACTATAAATAAAGGTTTGGAACTTATTTTTAATAATCATCTATAGTCATTTGAACATGTTTCCTTTATCTTCAAACAACCATATTTATATTTTGGTCTATCTGAGGTATAACTCAGATCTTTTCACCATTTTGTGTCTTACTCAGGCTTAAGACCAACTTGCCTTGCCATATAGCTTGTAGGTGACCTTTTGGGGTCAAGACTCTATCTTTGTGTTTTGGAATTAACCTTAAAATTCATTGAGATTTATTTTAAATCCTAAACTTGTTTTAATTCGCAAGTTAGGCTTAGAGCATAATTTAAACACCTCTACCTCTTCTTTAATTTTAAGACCATGTATTCCATTAGCAACCTGTAGGTGTTAGAGCACTATTGGAGCATTAGTTTTGAATCTTAGTCCTCTCACTTTCCATGATTATTGAAGTATTAAAAACAAAATATTTTAAACCACTATATATGTAGAGTTCCTAGGCTTCTTATGATACTTTCAAACCCTTAACCAGATATCTCTATTTGATACACAATCTTGTAGGTAGTCTTTTAGGACTATCAACTTAGTCTCATTTGACCTTCATTGGATTTTCTAATTAATTATGTATTATTTTCTAATTTTTTACACTTTCTTCCTCTACATTCAAGTTAAATCTCCATGTTTTATTTTATTTTTTGTTGATTTGATGTTGATTTGATCCAAAATGAGGACCTATGGGCTTAGGGCCTGTAGGTCACTACTTTCTTGTTTAGGGATATAAATCCACTTCTTAATATTTTAAACCTCTCAATCCTATCAAATCCTTACACATTTCTTTGTCACTCCTCCAATATTGCATAGCTTATGACAACCATCATGTCACTTTCTTCAACTTACCTATTTGACTAATTTGTATGAACTGTATATAGTCAACTTAAGTGCAATGTTTGTGAGATAAATAATGTGGTTTATCACAAGTTTCATTCCATTTGGATGGCATAATTTAATATTACTACCTTATACTATGATATATCATTTGTGTTTGATCCAATTTTGACAATCAAACATGTAGTGGATTGCATAACACAGACCTTGTCCCTAAAGAGCATCACACTTGAAGACTGTGGACAAGAATCACATATTAGACAAATAACACATGAAATCCATGATTTTTTGGATCCTACATAATTTATGAAGCATTTTTAACCTCTAAAGATGACAAATATCTTAGGTAAACCAAAATTTGTAGAAGGATTGACTAAAATAGCTTGTACATCAAGACACTTTTCATCCAAGTGAAGGCACTTCATGGAGATGATTTGACTGATGAAACCACCATGAAAATTATCTATTTTACCTCCAAAAACATCCCTCTAAGTAATTCCTCTCCATTAAATTTTGAAGTTGATAAATAGATGCAAGAATAGACCCTACTCGGATGGATAGGACATAGTGACCTCTAAGATATTTTTCATAAATAAGAGGCCATAAATCTAAAAGATAATTCCACTTATTTCAATATTACTATGACCCCTAACAATGGTCAAGGTTTTATCTCTTAATTCTCTCTCTCTTTCCTAGTTGTACCATTCGATTCAAATTTGCCTTCTTGAGCTTGTGAAGGTAGTAATGGAGGAGAGAGAATGCTTGAAGTGTCAGTTCAACTTGAAAATTTATCTAAATATTTAAAACTAAGGGATCTCAAGTTATACTTAAAAACTATTACCAACTGAAATTTGATCTTGCAAGACCATATAAGTGCCCAAAAGTGCTTGTAAAGTTTTATTTTGCTTAGTTTAGGCATTGAACTATAGATGTTATCAGTATCCAACTATCTCTGAACATTTTCTAACCCATTTATGACATAAGGTACATTTTTAATCTTATTTAAATGTTTTTTTCTTGGAATGGTACATGAAACTCCTCCAAATAGGCTAAAAGGTGAACAAATTATCATTTTAGCATAATAAAACATAGTAAAAGGACAATGCATGATAATTTTAATTTAATGACATATAAATAACCTTTTATAGTGAATTTAAAACATACCAAACCTTTGACCATATTTGAAAATAACAAGACCTTGCAATTAACCCATATGACTAGACAATTAAGCATAAGACCAAACTTTGGATAATGTTAGACAAGGACATATATGACCATATGGAACTATTTAAGACCATGAAAAGTTTTTTAACAACCCCATGAGGTTTCAACCTAGATGGGGTGAACAAATTTGACTTGAGGTCAAATTTTTTTCAACAACTACTTTCCTACTCTATGGAGTTTAACATTTTGGATAGACACTAGCATCAATCTTAGTATCTAGACTCAAAATAAGTGTTTAGTGCCCTAAAGTCATCAATTTTTCAAATCAAACATATCATAATGGTCACTCTAAGTGATTTAATGTGTGTTATTTATCCAAATTAACTAATATAAATACAATATCAACTTTCATTCATTCCTCACCCAACATACATGGGAAAATACCTAGTATTCATACCAATGAGCATTTAAAGTGTATTCAATTGAGCAAAACTTCCATATTTTATCCTATTCTCATATCAGTCATAGTGAGATCACATATATAAGTCTAAAGTACTAAAATATTAACCCAAGAGTCCAATTTTCTAAGTTACAAGCTAATTCATTATTGTACTTGATTTACATATATTTAATGATTCACACATAAGCCAATATGTATGGGAGAACTACATCAGCCTGAGGCCCTCTTTAGAGTATTGGATATGTAGGTAGTTTTCACTAAAAAAAGGGTCTTTAGGGTGAGATCAAAATTATATTAAAACTAATCCATTTTACCCTAAGTTCATTATGAATATGAAAAACTAAGGTTTTTCAAATTCATGAGGAGTGACAATTCATGACCCAGATCTACATGCACTAGAGTAAAGGCAAATTCAAACCTATAATCATCCAAGTGGTCACATCCTTTTCCACTAGGCATTTTTTACATAATACTTTTGTCTAACCTAGATATTAGCATCAACACAACTTTCCCAAGATGATGTTGGTGTCTAGAGCACTAGAAGCATCAGATCTAAAATCTAATGATTGTTCCAAAATAGTATTCCATCCTAATTTATTCCTATTCTAAATCTAACATTGGGTTAGCATCAGAACTAGAAAATTATATTACTTATTTATCATTTACATACATATGTTATTTTTACTTTCTATATTTTATCTATTCTTAGCATAATAAATTTAGCATATGTTTATATCTGAGTTTAACACCCAATTGGTCTATTGTATATTTGATTATCACCCTTGTGCATTATCATTTCTATATAACCCTTTAATATTAATCTAATGATAAATCCAAAAGACTTTAGATTCCATTTTAGGGTTAAATATTTAGTGAACCTAATGTTTAACTCCTACAATAACCCAACCAAACTATTAAATATATTGTACCAAAAAGATAGTTCTCACATTTATCGAAGCCATCAACTTCATTACTCCTATAGACAATAGAGTATATGCTTATATCTCTCCTTCATCCTAAATAGGTTGATATGATTAGACCTCTACTTAAAAGATATAATGTGAATACTTATTTTCATTATCATCAGGGACTAGGTCATTATATGAACAAATGTTTTATCTTGAAACATAAGATCCAAGATCTCATTGATGATAAAATGATTGTACTTGATGATCCTCCAAAGGAATTATGTTCACAAAAAATTTATGAGAATTTAGAAATAAAATTACAACCACCTTATTCATGTTTGGTTCTTACATTTTTCATAGCCACATTGATCCTACACAAACAAAAACCACTTTCCATATAAATCATTTTTAGCAACTTGGTTTTGGTCTACAATAATTACAAAAAATATCAGTTGGAGAGACTCATTAGCCAACATAATAATACCAATTGATTTTTTTCCTAAAGTAATTTAAACAAGGGTTTATGTTATTCCTACCACATATCCATATGCACTTACATTATGAATTATTTGGATATACCAAATTGAAGTAAAAATTTATCCCAATCGATAAAGTACCTCCTTTCCTCATGAAGGTAAATTAATACATATTCCAAATGATAACATTACTTATTCTATTACACATGATAAATGTGAGGAGGAACATGATACATACCTTATCAACCTATCCAATCATGATGAAAAAAATGTAAAAGATCTAACTTAAGGTTTTCAGGCACCAAGTGGAGGGAGATACATATGACCATCCATTGGATGAGATCATAGAGTAGTCTCTTCAAATATTCAAAAAATACCAAAAAAATGAAAAAAATTCAAATAAAAAAAATAAGCACCTACATGTTATATTATCTCATTGGAATTTATGTGTTACATCCATGTTAATGGATGGCATACTCAGTTCCTTTTATATACACACATGTGTGTCACACTTATATTTGAGTGTGATACATGCATACAAAGATACATGACCTATTCTTATTTCAGATGTTGGGTCTTCTCTCTACTCATGTCATGTAGACATTAGGGGCATCTACTTATTTTATATTAATACACATATGCTATATGGTTTTATAATCATATTTCATTATCATGTTTGAGCTTACATATGTACTTACGCATGCCTTTATCCATGATTATATCTTACACATGGTACTTGATATGATATACACTTGACATTTTTCTTGACATAGTTGATCTATGGGATACTATGACATGTTTATGATTTTTTCTTATACTTTACTTTATGTACTTCCTTGAGTGTCTTACCTTGCTATGGTTTTCCTTGTTAGATCATTTGAATATTCTCATTTTCTTGGTGTGTGTGTGTGGGGGGGAGGGGGGGGCATTCCTACTTATGCTTTCTTTGACATTTTCATATGTCATTATTTTTTGTATGGACATTTGAGTATGTCAATATTGTTTTTATGGACATTAGACTGAATCACATCCCTTCAATTGTGTGATATTTGAACATGCCTCTTGTTTATGGTCTCCTTAGACCATTACCTTTTGACTTGATTTCAAGTGATCTTATGTGTGTGCACATTTGCTTATTGATCTTGTACTACTAGTATCTAGACATTATCATTATCCTTATCATGCATCTTAAGCCTACATGTGATCACATTGTTTATATCCACTTTAATGTCATATCTACCTAGACTTGTTCCTTATATATGCTACATGGTTACATTCATAAAATATATAGTTGTTTTAGCATTTTGAGGTAAGGTAATTACTAGTTCCTATCTTTCCATCACCTCAAAGGGGAGAATACTAGTAGGGGAATGTCATAGAGGAATGTTCTCCACACTTTTCATATTGTTTAGATTCAGTGTGGGCATGTCATATGGGCATGGCTTCCACACATTCACAGTTTTAAGATTCAATGGAGGCATTCTTTGAAAGCATATTCTCCACACCTATTCAATATTTAACATCTCCAAATTATAGTGGGGACATGTTTTGGAAACATGTTATCCACATTTGTACTTATATCAATTTTCATATTTATCCATATATAGTGGATGCATGCTTTGGAAGCATGTTATTAATACTTACATAGTATTATGAATTGGCCGAAGCACATAGTTATATGATTCATATTCATAGTTGTGTAAAAATTATATACATTGGTACCATTATTATACATAATTTCATCATGAGACATATCTAAGGTGCATATGCTATGAATTTTTTTCTTAATATTGTAAAATACAAATTAGTTTCATATTCCAAAACTCTTAAATGGATTGTTACCACATCATGGACCTTTACGTACTAATAACCCAATCTAACTTTTATATACTTCATTAATACAATCTAATATAGTATTTTATTTTCTTTTTGGTATAGTTAAGGTGAGTAAATCACTCGATATTGTTAAATTTTTAGGTTGGACTTGATTATATCATCCAATAACACTAGGTTATAATTATCATTGGGTTGCATGGTTGAGATAATCTCAACTACCAAGTGGAAACTCACTTTTGCTCCAAAGTTGGGGGTATGTGCCTTTTTCTATTTATCTATCTCTCTATATCTATATTTGTCCTAATCTAAGTTTTAGAGCCTTAGAATGATATATATGTATATTTCAACTCAAATTGATAATATGCAAGGTAGTTACATTAACACATAGGTGTACTCTTAAACCTTGTTATCTTAATTTCAATTCATTTCAAGTACATTCAATTCAAGATTATATGCACTAATTATATACTATAACATGCTCTTATTTTTAGGTCAGTCACAAATAAAGCACTCAAGTTGGGCACAGATAAAGATAAGGTGTGTTATACACATCTAGGTACACATTTATTTCCTTTAAATTAAAATTTTCATTACTAGATTAAAGAGGGGAATTGTAGATGATATTTGTGTATTATATAGCACATTAGTCTTTTACACTTGAAAAATTTAGACCTTGGTTATTACTCTCAGTTATATACCTTTTCTTTCTTTCATAATTCTTACATCTACTCTACATTATTTCCCTTAGCCTATCTCTTATTCTGACTAGTCTTATGTTGATGACTTAGGAATGATATTTTACCCAAAATGCTTAAAATGTACTTATCTTCCATATCTATAAGTTTTAAACATGTACCTAATTTCCTACACCATGGACACTAATGTTCAAGATAGACGCTAATGTTGATGTTAGTGTTCTAACCCAATGTAAGTATCCAATTCCCTAAATTCATCTATTTTGGAAATGAAATGTATCCTAATGGTCGGTCTGAGTGATTTAATTATCCAAATATATTGATATAAATAAAATATCAACCCTCATTCATTCTTCACCTAGTTTACACATGAAAATACCTAGTATTCATACCAAAGAACGTTCAATTGAGGAAAACTTCCCTATTTTATCCTATTCTCATATCAAACATAGGAACAACACATCTATAGGTCTAAAGTACTAAAGGATTAGACAAAGAGCTTAATTTTTCAAGTTACAAGCTAGGTCACTATTGTTCTTCTTTTACATAGAATTTATGATTCACACATAAACCAATACATAGAGGTGAACTACATTGGTTTGAGGACCTCTTTAAAATATTGGCTATGTAGTCATCACTCACTGACATAGGGGTATTTAGGGTCAACTCAACACTATGTTCCCACTAACTCATTTTTCAATAAGATCACTATGAAGATGAAGAATTATGGCTTTACAAATTCATAAGGAGTGACAGTCTATGACCAAGATCTTGATACACCAGAGTGAAGATGAAGTTGAACCTAAAAGCATCTATGTGGTCATATCCTTTTCTAATAGGTTTTACACACAAGATACTTAAATTGAACCTATATAATAGTGTCAATGCAACTATCTTAGGCTGAAATTAGTTTTTAGAGTGCTAGAAGTATTAGATATAGAATCTTATGAATGTTCTATAACTATCTTCTATCTTGATTTCTTCATGTTCCAGATCTAGCATTATGTAAGCATCAGGACCAACTAATTATATTAATTATTTTTAATTTCCGCATATATCTTAATTATAATTTATATATTTAGTCTATTCTTAGCATAAAAAATTCAATGTGTTTTTATATCTAAGTTTAGTACCCAATTGGACTATTATTAATATGATTATCACCCTTGTGCATTATCATTTCTATATACCCATTTAATATAAATCTAAGGATAACTCCAAACAACTTTAGATCACATTTTAGGGTTAAAAAAGGGCCTAGTTTTCTCAATGTGAGCATAGGCATAGAATGGCTTGGTTTCTTTACAATACTTATGCAAGGTCTCAAATAGAGAAAGAGGTGCAATAGTTAAAATTTCAAATGACAAATTGACCATATGAGAATCCAAAATTTTAATTTAATAAGTGAGGGAGAACACTACCTTATTCAATGCTTAACTTTCTTCTTCAGTAATACTATATGTGATGTGGCCAGTATCTAGTGCATTTGACTCTAGTGTCTTATCTTCCTTCAATAATCTAGTGGATGTTGAATCATAAATTTATTGTCCCACTCATATTTATATCTCTATATTCCTATTCATATTTTTCATTATTAAAACTATATTTCTTATTCAAGATGTGTATCCTCTCTAGATACCCAATCTTCTTCAGTTTCATATTCATTTTTGTCATCACTATCATTCACTTGGATGATTTCCACTTCTTTCAATTCTTTTTTGGTTCCTCATTTTCCTACTCTGATTCCTCATATAAAGGACCCATTTTGTTAAATGGGAATTTAATATATATTTATTATAATGGCACACTTTTAGGAGATATAATATAAGTCTTGTTATTTCTCTTATAAGTCCTAATGGGTGGCTAGGTAGGAATCGGGCTTGCCATGAAATGGACGGGATGGGAGATGTAGGGCATATTGAAGTGGAAGGTGGAGGTAAAGGAATTGAGACTATGGGTGTTAATTATGGAGATTTTGAAAGATCCAAAGTTGAAATTGTAAGTGCAAGAGTAATAAAATATCTTTTTAAGAATGTAGGAAGACTTACTTATTTCACTATGGTTAAGGGGGAAAGAGTGCTAGATAAACTACTACTACTTTCCATTTTACAAGAGGTGAATTCCTTGTAATTTTTATGGGAGGTTTTTGAATTCCCTTAAGGATGTTATTACTAATATAAGGATCCATCTCCCTTTCAGAGGCACCTTACTCTGATAAACCCTCTTTTGCTTATTGTGGAGAGGAAAGATGACCATGCTCTAATGATAACTAAACCTATGGTTGTGGCCAATAATGGCTTACATCTTTTTTTACCTCATCCAATATATTATCTTCATGTTCTCTTGTGATTGAATGATCATATTGAATCACCTGGTCTACTACCATTATCATATTACTCCTTATCTGAGTATAAACATCAAAATTATCTATAACATTGATTAAAATTAAGTCATGTTAATAAATCTTATGTCCATAAGGGATGTGGACTCCTTTTTTTCCTAATGTCATTGATTTATTATTTCACTCATGTTTTGGGATCCCAATATCAATATTATACTTGATTTAATCCATAGTTAACTATGATCTTTCCAATTGAATTGAGGTGACTCCTTAGTGGATATTACATTTAGGTAATACTCATAGGGGTCGTGTGATATTATCCTTGGTGTCTTTCACTTATATAACCATTTATATAATTTTTAATTTAAAATCTCTCTCTTTCTCTGTTATTTTATAAGGAAAAAATCTAGATTTAGAGAAGTATCCTTAGTTCCCTCTATCTTGGTTACAGTGCAGTCAAGATAGTACCAATAGTCTTCCATATTCACAATTATCTTCCTTATGTTTTTATAAATCCTAAGCATGGAGTATGTATAAATGACATGTTAAACTAATGGGTATATCTATTTAATAAGTTTTTAAATTTCCCTCCTAAATATGTAGACATGTAGTATATAAAATTTATAAAACACTCTATTATTCACATATTTTGCAGATGGTTCTTAGGGTTATCCATAAGTTGTGTACATTATCCCCATGATTGCATATAATACATTATACATCATGTAAAAATTATATTCAACTATAATTTTATCAACATTAAACATCTATGTCCTAAACTAGATACTGATAACCTCTCCAAGTGCCACAATTTTATCAAAAGTTAGAATGAAGTCTAACAAAGGTACCCATGACTTATGCATGTAAGTAATGTTATATAATTGATATAAATTTTTTAACAAGGCCCTATATATTTTAATACCTATCATAAATTTTGCTATGGGAATTAAGGAAATAGAGCCTCAAATATTCAATTTTTTTCCTTTCACCAACCATTGCCTGAGTTTACCCTCAACTATGTTATAGTCAAAATAGGATATTGGTTGTGACCTAGTTATGGATGATTAAATCTAAAATAATTTAGGTGGTCTTATTATTATCCATATATTTTATTAAATGGGTGTATAAAAATGAAATGGCATAAGAATTATGATTAGATATATAGTAGGCCAATTAGATGTTAAACTCAGATATAAACAAATGCTGAACTCATAAAATTGAGATAGTTTAAATATGAAAAGTAAAAATATGCTATATACAAAAATGAAAAAGGAATTAATTTACATAGCTTGGTATGATGATAATGTACTTTTGGATTTGGAATAGGTAGAAAGTAAAATCGATTGGTATGATGATAATGTAGTTTTGGATTTGGAATAGGTAGAAAGTAAAATGGAAGATGATTCTAGAATAGTCATCAAATTCTAGATATGATGCTTCTAGATATTTGGACACTAACATCATCCTAGAATAGTTATGTTGAGACTATTATCTAGGTTTGATGCAAGTTTCCTATATAAAGTATCTATTGGAAAAAGTTATAACCACCTAGATGCTTATAGTTTAATCTTCACCTTTTCTCTAGTGCATTCATATTTGGGTCATGAATTTTGCTCCTTACGAAATGGCAAAACCCTAGTTTTCAATCTTCATAGTGACCTTGGGGAAAAATAGGTTAGTCGGTACATGGTGTTGATATATCCCCAAATACCTTGTTATTAGTGGGAACTACTTACATAGATAATACTCTAGAAGAGTCCTTCAAACTCATGTAGTTTTCCAATACATATTGGATTATATGTGTATCATACAATATGTTCAAAGCAAGTACAATAGTGACTTATCTTGTAACTTAGAAAATCAAGCTCTTGGGATACTCATTTAGTACTTAAGACCTATATATATATATTACCTATTATTAATATGGAAATAGGGAAGCTTTGTTCCATGGAATGCTATTTGAATGTTATTTGATAAGAATACCTGGTATTGTTCTCATGTTTTTAAGTGAGGAATAAATGAGGGTTGATCTTGTGTGTGTGTGTGTGTGTGTGTGTGTGTGTGTGTGTGTCCCTTTGGATAAGTAACTCATATTAAATCACTTAGGATAACCATTATGATACATTTAATTTATTAATTAAATTAATTTAAGGTACTAGACACTTGCATCCAGTTAGGACACTAATGTTAAAATTAGTGTATGTCATGGATGTTAGTGTCCAAGAAGTAAAATAGTATGTATAGGTTAAAAACTTGTATATATGGAAGATAAGTAAATTTTAATCATTTTTGGAAAGATATAAGTCCTAGTCATCAACATAAGACAAGTCAAACTAAGAGATATAGTAAAAGGGGCACAAGATACAACCAAGATCTAAGTTTACCCAAGTGTACAAGCTTAAGGTTCTATATAATCCATAAATATCATATACATTTATGCCCCTTTTAATATACTAACTAAACTATTAGTTTAAATTAAATTAATGCATACCTAGGTGTGTATACACACCTTGTATTTGTGTTTTCCCAAATTGAGTGAAACCAAGAGCATGTTATAGTGTATAATTAGTACATTTAATCTAGAGTTGATAGTACTTGAAATTTATTGAAATTAAAATAGAAAGGTTTAGGAGTACACATGTGTGTCAATGAAACCACCTTTATTATTAATAATTTGATTTAAAAAATATGTATCATTATAATGATCTATGACTGAGATTAGGACAATTATAGATAAATTTTTTTAAGTGCATATATCCAAGGAGATAGAGAGAGAACTAGGAAGAGAGAGATGGTTTGAAAGTCACATACCCCCAACTTTGGATCAAAAGTGAGTTACCACCTCAAAATTAATATTATCTCAACACTGATAACCTGATGAGGTTGGATGATACAATCAAATCCAACCTAAAAACTTGTAAATATTGAGTGATTTAATCACCTTAACCATACCAAAAAGTGAACCAATTATTGTAGTAGATTGACTCAGTAAAGTCCATAAAATTCTATGGTTTATTAGTACAAATATTTTTATGATATGGTAACAATCCATAAAAAGGTTTTGTAATCTGAAACTAGTTTGAATTTTACAATATTAGGTACACATTTCATAGCATATGCACCTTATATATGTCTCATGTTGAAACTATGTATAATAATGTAACAATGTATATAATTATAACACAACTATGAATCTAAATCATATAATTATGTGTTTTTTCCAATTTAAATAACTATGTAGGTATGGATAACATGATTCCAAAGAATTCCCCCACTATACATAGAAATATTTAAAATTGATATAAATACCAATGAGAATAACATGTTTCCAAAACATGCCCCCACTATAATCTAAAGATGTTGAATACTAAATAGGTGTGGAGATCATACTTATAAAACATGACCCATACTTCCAAATCATGCCCCCATACTTCTAAAGCATGACAAAGAGTTCATAGTGTAATCACATGTGGAGATGTGGTAGGCATAACCCAAACTCATGTTTGAATTACCTTAGGACCATAAGAAATTGTTATTATTATATTTTCCAAGGAGTTTTTCCAACCTCCTTTAATTTTTAAGTTTTTTATATTGAATCCAATTTATTGTAAGCATCTTACATTTCAAGTAGTTTTTTCTTGTGTAGGATCAATATGGTTATGCCAAAAATAAGCACTACCCATTTTGTTATGTAATCAGTTAGGTGTGTTTTATTCATAAGGAACCTTAATTTATATGATTTTATTATAACATGAACCTTATTATTGAGTAAATAATCCCATAATTTTTAGATTGTGAAAACCAAAGCTAAACTTAGTTTTTCTATTGTTTTATATTTACATTCATAATTGACTATATGGAGGTTGATATAATAGATTGCATATTCTTTGTGATTATCATATTGGGTTCACCAAATTTTTGACCCTAAAATAATATAGGTGATCTTATTTCTATCTCTAGATCAAATTAAAGGGGTATATAGATATAAAATGGCACAAAGCTGATAATTAGATCAATACAAAGCCAATTAGATACTAAACTCAGATATAAACATATAATGAATTTATAAAACTAAGATAATCTAAATATGGAAAGTAAAACTATGATAGATATGGAAATGGTAAAGAAGTAATGTACTTATGTTGTTCTAGTGACAATACATTTATGGACCCAGAACATATAGGAAGTAGATTAGAAGAAAATTCTAGAATAATCATCAGATTTTGGATGTGATGCTTCTAAAACTATAGATACTAAAATCAACTTGGGATGGTTATATCGATGCTACTGTCTAGGTTTGATGTAAGTGTCCTATATGTAATATCTAATGTAAATGGATGTGACCACCTTTATTCTTTTGGGTTTGTCTTCACCTTCACTCTAGTGCATTAAAATATGGGTCATGGACTATCACTCATTGTGAAAAGGAAAAACCCTAGCTCTTCATCTTCATAATGACCTTGTGTGAAAATAGGTTAGCGGTAACATGGTGTCAAGTTGACCCCAAAGAATATATTATTAGTGGTCATTTCGTACATATCAATACTCTAGAAGAGGGCCTTAGACTCATGTAGTTATCTGCTATATTTTGGCTTGTGTGTGAATCATATAATATATGCAAAGCAAGTACAACACTAACCTAGTTTGTAACTTGGAAAATTAGGATCTTGGGATTATCCTTTATTAATTATGACCTATACATGTGTTTTACATATTATTTTTACATAAATATATAAGCTTTGTTTAATTGAATTCTCTTTGAATGCTCTTTGGTAAGAATTCTTTGTATTGTTCTCATGTTGTTAGGTGAGGAATGAATGAGGGTTGATATTTTATTTATTTCAATCCCTTTGGATAATTAAATCACAATAAAATACTTATTATAACCATTAGGATACATTTAATTTTCAAATTTGATGATTTTAGGTCATTATACACTTGCATCTGGTCATGACACTAATATAAATGCTAGTTTCTATCATGGATGTTAGTGTCTAGGGAGTAGAAAAGCAAGTATAGGTTAAAAACTTTCAACCATGAAATATAATTACATTTTATGAATTTTTTACAATATATAAATCTTTTGTCATCAACATAATATTGGTCAGGCTAAGATATATAGGCCAAGGGGAACAAGATAGAGTAGATGTGAGACTTGAAAAAGTGGGAAAAAGTTTAGAATTAGGAGGAACAACCAAGGTCTAAGTTTAACAAGTTTACAAGATTTAGGTGCTATATAATCCATAACTATAATCTAAAATGGATAATTTTTGGCATTAGTAGGTGCATATAATTATAAAAAAACATCGCCATAAATATAATCCACCACATTCCTATGAAGCTTAAACTGGATATAATCTTTAGTAATGATTCCATTAAGAAATAAATCTTATAGTAAATGTATACATGACATTACCTTATATTTTGCTACCACATTATGTAAACCCATTGATTTTATTGGTAATAGATCATATATGTATCTTTTCATGTCTTCATCTAGTTGGTCTTGGGCCAAATATGGTTTGATGTTATCTATCTCATCCCAAAGAGAAGTGTAATGGGGTACTGTTAAACCCCTCTATCAAAAATTGTGTCCAAGTACTTGGTTCCTCTTATAATATAATATCAAGAGGGAGGCTAGTTAGCTACTTAGGATGAGGAATACATTATTATGTTGTATAATTTTTGGAAAATGGACTAGGTTAATTCATAAATTCACTTATCATGAAAATTATGGATTTTGATAGGTTGGTGGCTAAAATTCACAATTTAAAGCTCATTGATTAATGTAAAGTGAATTGATGTTATCACGATTCTACCTATATAGATTAAATCTCAAGACTTTAATGCTCAATTTGTGTAAAATTAATGACAATGGCTCTTAGCTTTGCTACCTATTTTTTATTTTAAATTTATAAAACAATTTTGGTGGGTGTATTTTGCCATGCAGTAACTTTCAATCATTTATGAATGCTTAGTAATCTTCATTATCTAAATGTCCTCTTCCCATGCATTAGCATTCACCTAGTTTTTAACTCTTACATTTGTATTCTGGCTATGCATCTCTAATATTATGATACTTATTTCAATCTTGCTTCTTTGGGTATTTATCTTTATATTCCTTGTGGGCTACAATTTAAATTTTTTTTCCACCTATCATGATCTCATCTTCTCATGGTTATTCTATAATTTAAACTGTGTACCTCTTTCAAGAAGGTTATATATGTATTAGATGATTCACATGGAGCAATCCTAAGATCTTATAAAAATTATTATAATTTTCTTCTATACCTTCCTCTTGATAATTCCTAAGTTTTTGAGATGATGACACATGGACGCCTCTCAGAAATCTAGAGAAAAAAACACTCTAGCTATGTACCTTTGAATGATGAGTTTTTAATTGAATATATCACACCATGTGGATGGGTCTCATCAACCTATAGACTTGGAACTTTTGACATTGTACTTTATCTTGGTAGGGTCCTAGATTATTAGATGATGAAATGTGGATGGTTCTCATCAACCTTGAGACTTAGAACTCTAATAGTGTATTTTCAACCAATAAGGCCTGAGGGAATGGGATTATGCCACCTATCATGATCTTATATACTTAGGGACTTTGAATGTATGTGACTTACCTTGATCATCTAGAAAGGCTCCATGTCAATTGGATTGCACCATGTGGCATACTATTAGAGCTTCAAGAAGCTTTAGAATGTAGACTTTATTTTTTTTTCTTGTAGATTTTGAGTGATTGAGATGTTACCATGTGGCATGATCTCAATACTCAATGGATTTAGAAAACTTTTCATGAAAATTGGTTGCATCCTGAATTAACAAGGTTTTGACATTTGGATGACTCAAAATGACTTAGGAAATTTTAATGTATTTTTAAATCTAAATGTTGTGAGTGAATGAGATGCTTCCACATGGAATGATATCAAGAAATTAGATGTTTGGGAGGAATTAAAATAGATTGTTTATAATCATAGGTAGTTATGAGTAAATGGAATACTAACAGATGTCATGATCTAGAAAATTTTATGAAAATTGGAAGCTCCAGAATGGGATCCTACACATCAAATCTTGAATACACTTGAAAAAATTTTATTAGTCATGTTAGTTAATAAAATAAAACTTGACTTTGAATATGTATTTTAGATAGAGAAAATAATCAAAGGTGGTAAATAATTCATGAATGGTGTCCAAGTTTTTATTTTCTCCCTTTTGAAACTTCACAATAAAACTATACTTTTAAAATAAAATCATGATTGTGCATATGATATCAATATTATAATTCCTAAGGTTGGTATGGACCATGAATAAAGATTTCTTTAAAATAATGGGTCCTTATTATAATTCTAAAAATGGTTGTGTTGGGGCACAACATAATTTTAGAAACTAAAATATGGTATTTTACACTTGAAAATGTAAATTTTAACCTACACTTATCCTAAATGTCTTTGGCATATGTAAACATCCTTTATTTAATATTTGATCAAACCTACATGCTAGTTATGAGCATGAACCATTATAAATTTATATGACTCACCTACATGAACCTTTTAATTTATTCTAAATTATTTAAATATCCTAATCAAACATTCACAAATAACCATAATTTCATTCCTATCTCCCAAACAATAACATTGTACTCAGATAGTAACATTGATGCTATTATCTCAAGGCTGATGTTATTGTCTTTCATTTAGGAACAACTATTTTTACAAATAATATAATTTCCATGGGTCATACCATTCACTTATTGGGTTGATGGTGTGGTAAGTAAACCAACTGAATGCATATAAATATAAATGAAGGCCATGCTTATTAACCATATATCATTCCTCAAGTAATTATCAAATTTACTACTACACAATGAGCAAAAATTCCCTATTCTTTAAAAATTAAAAATCAATCATTGGGAGCATTCACTATCCAAGTCTAAATTCTACCAATCCATGTAAAGAATCAAATTTTTTGATATCAAATTTATATTTCTAAATGCATTTATATATAAAAATATCAAAATTCCATAATCACATTAAGGGGAATAACTACATGTGGCTTAACTTCCATATTCAAAGTATTTGATACATAGGTAGTGGTTAATCATTAGTGGGATGATTAGGATAAACTTATCCCAACTACACTTCCTCACTTTTTATAGGTTTTTTCCTTCACAAGTTGACATAAATTTTCATAGAGAATGAAGTTAATTTTTAGAGTTGTGCACATTCTCAAGGATTAAAAATCACATACATAGAGACATGTCAGGAAAGCACATCATAATGTATGGTCACAAAGAAGAAAACTTTCCAAATAAATTAATGTTAGAATAAATTCATCTATGTTTGATTATTTTTTACCAATCTTGACATTAGTGAATCTACATGCAAAAATATAGTTCTAGATCATAAAAAGCACAAAACCTGGTCTAGTCCATTTCCATAATGAGCAGTAAATCACAACCAAATAGTCAAATAGTAAATATAACTATATTTATCCTTGTATTAATTTACAAATATAGTAAATTACATTATTTGATCAATATTAATAAATTACATTTGTATTTATGATTAAATTTCATACTTTAAAATATTAAAAAAATCATTAAAATTTATCCTATTATGATTCACATTAATCTAAAAATATTGGTTAACTTGTATATTTATTGATAATATCCAAACCCTAGGTTTCCCTTAGGGTTTCATTCCTTTTTTAAGGTTTTGAAATTTTTTATTTAGGGTTTTATTTTCACATATGATTTTTAATTTTCCCTTACAATATCAATTATATAATGCTTTAATAAATGGAATTTTTTTCTATTGGTTGAATCAAGTCATGATTTTAATCATTTCATATTGTGATACTTTTGTATGAGTTATTTATATTAATTATGTAATCTCAAGGATAAAGTCTTTATACACTATAAGATGAATAATTAACTATCCTTACCCTCCATTAATAAAACCCCCTTGATGGAATTATTATGATGGTTGAGACCACAAATATTCAAGGGGATGCTAGCCAAATCCATGCTCATACAAATATATTTGATGATAAGGATGAAAATGAATTGACACAAATAAAAATCTAAAATCATATGATGAAATGGTGTATGTGGCATATAACAAACAAAAATGTTACACCAAGATACTACATTGTGGGAATAATATGACCCTTTCTATGATATAAATCGGACCATTACTAAAAATATTGTCTCTACACCTTCAATTACATATGTGATGTCCACCCAATGTGTTGGGGAAACATAAGGCCTCCCACTAATTTCCATGCCTATTCCTATGTAGGAGACCTATTCCAAATTCTTTGATGACTACAAATACTACATCATCTATAATGTCTAATAGAGACTCTATTGAATATACTATTACCTTTATTTGAGATAAATTATTATGGTTAGATCAAGGTAAATATTGAGCTAGTCATTCATTGGATTTACATACTTTGATCCGTAATCAATTATCTCTCAAGATATAATTCTATCCCTTACCTTTAGCATTTATAGCTTCCAAACTCCAATTATATGATTAAAAAAGGTGACCTTGAACTATACCTTTGATCCTTTCATGCATCATGCTTAAATTACATAACTAATGGCCATTTTTTGAACAAGTTATTTCTTAGGAGTCTCAAATACTATGCTTTATGATGATTATATTCCCTTACACATCAGTCAATTAATGACTTCCTTTAACCAATCATTTTATGGCACATTTGTTTATCAATGTTAATGAGAATATTTCTTATGGGAAAATTTCCAAAATCAAGCAAGGGTTCAGTGAGCCAAACATTGAATATGTACTTAGATATAAGACCATGCTAGATAATATTACCAAACCTATGGAAGACAATGAGTTTCAAGATATCTCAAAATAAACCTTGCTTGTATCACTTCATTGGTCCATATTATTTAATAAAATTAGATATTTTGATGAGTTATAACATACAATGAGTGACCATCAATTCAATATCCTTGCACTAAATAAGATTGAATACACCATGAATAATACTACTTCAAATGCTAGGTTTCAAATAAATGGAAATTAAAAGGGAAAATAAAATGAGAACAATAATCAAGTCAAGCTTACAATTGATGTAGTATCACAACCTAAAAATAGACTTCTCTTACCTTCCCCATAGAAGAGGAATTTTTCATGCTTACCTAAACCTCAAAAATTTCCACAAAAAATTACTAAGTATAACCTTTTATCTCTACCCAAGCTTATAGATAAACATAAATGACTTTTACAAAGCTAGATGCTCCAAAAACAATATGTATTAGTGAAGGGTATGAATTTTTAGATAATTAAATGGATTCAAACCCATTGTATACACATAGTATTTTCAAACTTTATCAATTATTGATGTTTTTCATCTTATAAGAACCTATCGAGTCTCAACCTCTCTAAGTACATGCCTTAATGGGTACATTAAGAAAGGGGTGGGTAGACCATTGGTGCTTTGCAGGATTGTTATCCCCTATACCACCACTTACTATCTACATAACCATCTCCTATATAATTCCTTAATATTTTACTCCTCTCTTGCATGCTCTTCCAATAAATTTACCACTTTAATTAGTCCCTACCTAAGCCTAAAGCCCTTTTTGACATTTATCAAATAATGTCAACATGGGCCAACCCTATATTCTAATTGATATTTTCACATTATAGGTCTAGGTTGGCCTTGGCTGACTTAGACTGGGTCCTAACTTATATTTATCAATTAACGATACAAATTTAAATTGGGTGAACCTTATTGAATAAACTTTTTTAAATTTTTAGGGTTAGATTCAACTATATATACACATCCATTTGCACCATTTATTAGGAAAAGAAGAAGAAGACTACTATATGGTGCATCTTCTTATCCACCATTCTACTTGAGGAGCATTGCTTAGGGTTTCAATACTTTATTTAGAGATAAAAATATTGTCTTGTGGATAATTATTTTTGATACATAGAGAAGTTGTGTAGCCTAGAGCTGACTTATCCTTATTATCCTTACATATCAAAACAACCTATTGTGAAACACCTTGGCTAAGTGGGAGATTGAGGCTTGGCAAATTCATCTTCAAAATTAAGTATTCCTAACTTTATTCCTCCCTTATTAAGTTAGATAGATTTTCATTGGTACTTCTCTCCCATGCCTTAGGATTTCCTATACATTAACTTGAGTATAGATCATCTATGCATGTTTACTTTTTATGTTTATAACCCTGACTTTGTTCCACAAGCTTTAGTGAGCACTAGATTAGAATTTAATTTAATTTTCATATACTTAGTGAATATGAAACCATATGACTTAGATATGGTTATTACATGGTGTTACTTGACTAGAGGCTTTGGAATCCTCTCTAGTAATATTATTGTTGTCATACACCCCTTAGTTAGGTCTACTCATTAATAACCTCTCAAAGATTTCCACCAATAAAAATATTGTTAAATGATCTTGTTAATATTTTCTATGGTTATTACATGGTGTTGCTTGACTAGAGGCTTTGGAATCCTCTCTAGTAATATTATTGTTGTCATACACCCCTTAGTTAGGTCTATTGGATCCATCTTGCTCATGACCCTGAATATATAATGTATCATAAGTAGGATTTATCTTCTTAGAGGTAGGATTGATTAATAAGTTATCTAAATTTTCCTTTGTATACATTTTGGTGAACCTAAAATGAATCAAGATCTTGTAGGTTTTATTTCATGCATTCATTTTATCATCATATTACATATTTTCATTTTTTTAGTATAGTATCAAACTTGATGATATAGTTATAATAGTTTGTGCATAGGTTTAACACACATTCACTACAAAATGATATCTTCTATCTAATAAGGTCTCCAAATACAAATGACTAGGTCAATCATATTGGCATAGTATTCTTATTCAATTATAGGATTGCATACATAGTTTATCCCATTGACTCTATCCATATTTAATCTTTTTTAGCATATAGATTTGCAAACATAGTCTAGCCAATCAACTCTATTTGTATATATTTTTTAACATACAAGTTTTTTAGACTCTGTCAATCCAATTTAATCTATTTATAGAATATTTAAATTATCACTTGAACAACATAACATAATTTTTAAAAAAATAAGCATCTTCAACACCACCAAGGTTCATTCTTACCTTCCTTATAATTTTAGTTTTTCATTTATAGTACTATTTTTTACAAGTTTGTAGTCTATAAAACTACAAGAATACAAAAAAATGGATTGAATAGCTCAACACATTTCTATAGCCTATCTTCTCTCTAGAAGACATACTCAACCTATTCAACTATTTTCTTCTAGATCTTGATTTCGTAAAATAGTAGAGACCCTATCAACTCTATTATGTATTGTTTTCATATAGTATCACTTGAACTGACTATGTACTCTTCACAATCAAAGTAATTAACCTATTTTTTTAGTAATTAGTTCACTTTTAATTTTATTTACTTGCATGCTTAGAGTAACAAATAGAGACTAATTAGGTGGCTTTTTAATTTACTGATTTAGTCACATTGTTTTTATTTTTTTCACACACTTCCAAATCACTTTACAAAAAAAATCATTAAACATTTTTCTTCTCAAGATTTACCTACTTTAATTTCATCACCAAGGGGGAAGTAAAATTAATTGTATGGCCAAGTATAAAATGTGGTTGATGGTATATATTGGTAGAGCACCTGATACCCTTATTATAGTGGGATTGTGAAGTGAGGGGTAGGCCCTAATACTAATCTATTACCATCACCAATATAGATCCCTTTCAGCCTAAACTACTTGAAACTATCCATAGATTGATTTCTAGTTCCTTATTATATCTAAATTCCCATCACATTAATTTTAAAATTTATTATAACTTAAACACATTTAGGAATGACAAATTAGTTAACACTTAAATTCAAGGTTTATGCTTTCTCTTTGATCATGGTATTTTGTATTGCAAAACTTACATTATCCAATGTTAGTGCAAGGTTTATGTTGTGTGTTCTAATTAGATCAATCACATTAATCTAATTGCATGTGTTCTTTATTTTATTTTTTTAGATATTATATTGTAAACATTTTCCATATTTTTAGAACACTATCATCCATGTTAACTCAGTCTCTTACAAATGGTTAATCTTTCTTTCCTTCAATACAAAATTGTCTTATATGGTTGTGTATCTTTTTTAGCTTATTCAATTTCACCTTCTAGAGTACACAGTCGACCTCTCTAATTTTTTATATTTTATACCTATTATATTTCCTATCTTGCATTATATATTCAATCTATATGGTTTTTTCCTCTTTTAATCTTATTTTATTTCCTATCTAGAAATACACAGTCGACTTGCATGACTATGTCCCTTTTTCCCTTATGTTGTTTCATGTTTTGTAGAACATTGTTGATTAACTCGATTATATATATCCTATTAATTGATTCTTCTTATTGTAAAATTTTTAGCCTATTTTCTTCATCATTAATTTCCTATTTGAGGATAATATGAAGTTAAATTAGATAAACGTGATGAGTCTTACCAATCCTACTAAGTTTCCCAAGACACAACTTATGGATCCGAACTTGGATGAAAGCAATGTCCATATTTCCACTCATAATACTAATTATATAACTCCTCCCCATTATTCCTTAGTTCATAATACTTTGTTCTCCTTAGAAGATGAGTGTGATTTTGAGTACATAGCTAGAATGCTTTTTTTCGTAAACAAATTTCCTCAACATAGAGTAAAAGACCCTTCAACCATTTATAATCTTATGATAGGTCCTCAAATATAATAACCTCTTTCACCCTCCCATACCTTCTCTCAAATATTTAGGGGAAACAGTTTATTTGCTTCTCAACCTTTTCCTTCTATTATGTCTCCTTCACACACCATGACATCTTCTTCTATGACTTATCAGCCTTCATGCTAAGTATCTTGACTAACATGGGAAGCTCAAATTCTAGTGGACCTCTTCAAAAGACCCTTTCCCTTAATCATGCCACTAGTGCATCTTTTACTACCAATTCTAATCATGCTACTATTGCTTATTTTTCTACCAATGCTTCTCACGTCACTAGTTCAATTCATGCTAACACTTAAAGTGCAACTCAATCCATTAATACTAATACTAATGCAGCACATGATGCACACACTAGTTAAAATTATTGTCCAAACTAATAAACTATTATTATAAATACTAAATAAGTTTCAAAATAATAATGAAAATCAAATGATTAAGATGCAAAACCATCTCATTAAACTTCAAAACCAACCTCAACAAGTTTCATGGGGAGTGAAAATTCAAATCCCCCCAACCCCCTTAAGGATTCCTATGGTAACCTTATTCCTCAACACCCCTCATAAATAAAATAGTCAAACATCTATAAAATGAACCTCTTATACCTAAAATTTTTAATATTGACATAGGGGGTATCACACTTGTCATTACCTATAATGAGTCCACCAATCCCACATTACACTTAAAGACATTTGGTAACCTTTATAAAGATTATTTCAAACTTATTACATTTTCCTCTACCAAAATATTAGCTAAGACACTCTGAAGAGATACTTTAGATTGGCAAAATTGATTAAAACCCAATTATATCACTAGCCTTGAAGACTTAGTTAACTCATTAGTCCAAGAATTTCAAACTAGTAATCTTCTCGAGAACAACTTAGCTTACTTTATAAATTGTAAACAACTTGAAACTAAAATGACATAATCCTTCATAAAATAATGGAAGAAATTATCTAATAAATGTGAGAATAATATGGTATATGACAACCTCTTCCACCTATTCACTAATGCTCTCTAACCCAAATTATAATATTGAGTTAGAACTCTCTCTCCAATAACTTTGGAAGAATCCCTTGACCAATCTAAGTGACAAGAATTCCCCATGTGTGAATTTTAACCATATCAACCTACAATGGGCATTTGTATGCTCATTAAAAAAAATTGGCATGTAAATAATGATGGCATTACTAATACCTATGACATAATTCACAACATTCAAACAATCGCTCCAAACAACACTATAGAGAATGTTCCCCTCCAAACAACACTCATACTCCTACCTTTTCTCAAATGAACAATGCTAATATCCATAAAACATTATACTTATTCAATATTCAAAATCATCTTCCAGGACCTCTACCATAAGATCCTAAGCCCAATCATCCAATGAAATCATGTTATGATCCAAACAAATTTTTTTGGTTTCATGTAAGTTGGGGCCACTCTCACAAGACTTGTAGATAATTACACAATCTGGATATGGATTTTCTTCTTGTTAAAAAATTTGATCATGAATCACTTATTCTCAAGAATCAAGTATATGACATAGTTTTTAAAGCCCATGAAATTCAAAACAAAAATCAATCTTTAAATCAAGCTAATGTTAATATTTCTATATACAAATATCCTCTTCCCAACCATCAAGATAACACCAACAAATATACTCCTTCTAAATAATTTTGAAATTCTTATAGACATAACTACTAATGAATAAAATTTGGCTCATATTACTAACATGTGAAGAGTATTTGCTTTTATTGACTCTAATCCAACACCCACATATCAATCCTCTTAATTATTTTGCATCATTCCAAAAAATTCCTCATCCCATCTAATGGAGTTAGGGCAAGAGGACATTATAACCTTCTAAGTACCATTCTCAAAAAATCAACTTGATTATACCTCTCACATTATCTCTACTCTTCCCCAAACATGCACACACCAAGACAACATTCCCCAACCTTCCAATAGTATTTTTTCAACTTAACCATAATAAAACATCTCTAGAAACCATCCCACCACCTCAAGTAAATCAAACTATTTGTACTCAACCCTAACCAAATACACCTTATTAACAAAATTTTAATTTCACTTCCAACCCTCCTTCATAGGATATATTGCAACATTATGTTCTTATATCTAGTAATCATCCCATGGGTTATGATGAATAGGACCCCATTATAGAACTTTATCATCTTCAATCCCAAATACCTTTCCTTGAACTAATGCAAACTTCCCCTCATCATCAAAACCATCTAATGGAATTGTTGTTTGAAAGAACATCCCTCATACTCCTCTAGAAGGATGCAAAGCTACCTTGTCTAGATCTTAAGATAGTATCCATAAATAATGAAAAGATATGTCCATACATGATGAAATATTGGACAATTCTCTTTCCCTTAAGTTTCTTATAATTTTCATGATTTCCGATGAGATTCTGATTCATGAGAATGATCTTCCTCTATTTATTAGCATCCAAATTGGAAATATCCAAGTTAAGCACACCTTAATTGATGAAGGTTTAGGTCCTTACATTACCTCCCTTGATTTCATTAAGACACATGGATATTTAGAATGTAACCTCAAGTCTACATGTATCACATGTCAAGGATACAACAGAAGGAAAATTCCTCCTCTAGGTTATGGGTGGTTTCCCATTACCATCCCTCCTATAAAATTTCACATGAATGTTATGATATTTAAATTTGATCTATCTTATAACATCTTGCATGGTATACCTTGGACTCATTGTATGAGAGAATTCACCTCATTCCCATGCCAATGCATCAAATTCCACCATAATGGCATAATGGTGTTATTTACAAGATTTAAGGAGACACAAACCCTTAGAATTTCAAATAATTCCAAGAATGTGGTGTATTTAAAATTCCTACCCTTGAACCTTTTCCTAGTATCCTATTTAGGGAATCTCAACTCTTTAATTATCCCATCAATTCTACCTAATGTTATAACGGTCACCCCAAACTAACTGGGAACATGCCACCTAACCTCATAAATTTTGATGATGATGAGTTGGATGAGATTAGCCTCAAGATCAAAACTTTTAATCTATCCCCTCATATCATTGCCCAACTTACTCCCTCCTTTCAACCTTTATCCCATCAACCTCCTATCAATGATATAACTCTTATTTTAACCAAAACTAGACATTCTATCCATCACATGTCCTCTGATGACAAAGTCATACCTACATATACCATCAACTTACATACACCCAACTATGATGATAGTTATGTCTTAGATGACCCATTATCTAGACTTATACAATATAGAAATGACAAGATTATCTGATATTTCACTTATGTATTTCCATCTTTTCATTCATATTTTATCATTCCTTCCTTTATAGTACCTAATTATAGTATTCTTTCTATTTATCATAGGGTAGAGATGGAGTGCTCAAATAGTACAACTTTAGTTTCTATAGAGCCTCTTTGGAGCATGTTCATGGATCATGACATGATCATTCCTTACCACTTTTATAAATATCAAGATCTCTATATATTTATTCCATTGTAGATGCTAGCTATTATTCTTAAGCCTTCTATGTGACCAGACTCACTTTTAGCTAAGCCTCATCCAATTTCTACTCCCACTTTACATTTAAATGAGTGTATTTTAGTTTTTATTCTAGCACCACATTCACTTGGAGATGGACTTATTCCTTTGTCATAGCTTGATCCCATGCCCACCTAACTGGCCAATCAACATTATTGTGATATCTATAAAGTTTCCAGTCATTAAACTAAAAACTTCTAATTATATTAGCCACCCCTAGATTATCCTTCTACCTCTTCCATTAATAAAGCATAAAAGTTTACTAACAAACATATTTATTACTTTTATAGGATAGATAATCACTCTTCCACTCATTGATAAAAACCTAAGAATTATATTGAACATTGCTTCCCACCACTACTCAACTTGAAGATAAGGTTGTACCTCCTCCTAAGTTGTTACCTAAGTATATCCCTAAATATGGGGAGGTGTATTATCTTTGGCACTAGTGTGGTACCCATCACACTGATCATTATCATATTCTCTATTTATATCTTTATGATCATTCTCAATTGACATCCACATCATCTATTCCTCCTTATACAAGTCACACACATAAGAAGGTTCTTTTTTCTCCACCAGTGGCACCTCCTTCCCCATCAATGGATCCTCCTTTTCCATCAATGGTGTCTTCTTCTTGCCCTATAGATATTATTCCTATTCAATCACATATTCCTATCATTGATTATCCTATACATGAGATCCCTCATAATCATGATCCTTCAACTATACCTATATTTTCTATTGAGGATATTTATAAGGAAGTTTTTACTCAAATTTCTATGAAAATTGATGAGACTCTAGTTGTCGTTAGGATCCAACTTCATAGAGATGTTTCTAATGTCATGGATAATATTTGTGGGTAAATTTATTAGTATTTATGAACATGGCATGGTGCTCTTTCAAATTATTATTCATTAAGATTTTGGATTGTATTTATGATCCATTTTTATATATATCTTATACACTCAACTATGCATCAAATTTAGTTTAACCCATCTATTTTGTATGGATAATTATATTATGCTTCATATTTTTATATGGTTTCATTTAATATCCTCTTTTGTTAAGAATTATTATCATTCTTTTCATGTTTTCACACTTATGTTTATGAGTTCACTTATTTCATGGATTCTTTTTATTTAACAATGATTATTTGTTATCTTATCTCACAAAAATCAAATAATTATTATTGTGACTTAGTTATACAAACCCTGATTCCCTTAATAATATTTATTTACCATGTGATCAGTTAGCAAATAAGAAGTCTCATTGTACTTATATTTATTTAGCTACTTTAGATCTCCCTTAATTCCTTTATATTCCTTTCACATACAGTTGAAACTTGAGATTACATATTGGTTCATAGGTAAGCCTATGTGTTTAGTCAATCATATCTTTGGATACTTAGTTTCCTTTAATTAAGGGCTAAATTACAGTCATCTGTATCACTTATATCACTCATGTTGATTATTCCAAATCTGTATGGAGGAGGAATCATAAAAGACATAAAAAGGTAAAATCCAAATCATTTAAATAAAAGGCAATGATTCAAAAGGCAACATACAAATTCAATAATTAAATCATGCTAAAAGACATGATTCATAACACATATCTTATTTATAGTCAACTCCCAAACTTCAAAGTTGGCCTCATGATATAATTGAGGTCTATTAGGGTGAAATAATATAGTAGATTGGGATATGAGAATATAAAAAAATCTTTTAGTCCTACCTACTTTCTCACACAAGTACATAATATTTGCAATAGATTGACAACTCTGTAAGAGGTCCCAAGGAATGGGGAACATGTTTTGGGAAGGTAGGTCCATTTTAATTTTTTATTCAAATAAATAACATGA
Organism: Torreya grandis; assembly: GCA_037957365.1. Taxonomy (NCBI): domain Eukaryota; kingdom Viridiplantae; phylum Streptophyta; class Pinopsida; order Cupressales; family Taxaceae; genus Torreya; species Torreya grandis. The sequence continues at coordinate 3,182,214 of JARHVA010001202.1, forward strand.
GTTGACCTTAGTATCTCAGTATCTCACCTATTTGCCTATATAGTTTTGTGTTTATTGTGAGCATGTATCCTTTGTAGTTTGATGGTCACTATACTCTTAGTGTCTCTCCTTTGTACCTAGTATGCCTCATGTTTTCTAACGTATTCTCATAGATGCCTATGTCATGATTTTTGCATTACATCTTTTATTATAACATTCATAATATTTCCCCTTGAGAAATATCATTTTTTAAACTTATCATTCCACCTAGGGTTTCCTTTTATGAGTTACGGTGTAAAACCATGGATAGGACTAGGCTCTCCTCATAGAGTACCATAATAAAACATTATTTATTTCTATTCACATCATTGGTGTTCCCTTTGTGAGTTATACTGTAAGACCATAGATAGGACTAGGCCATCCCAAAAAATTACCACATTAAAAACATATTTTAAAATCATTACCTCAATCATTTCCATATAATTGGTATTCACTTTGTGAGTTGCAATGTAATACCATGGATAGGACAAGGCCCTCATAAAATATTCCAATACGCAATTCCTACTATAAATAAGTTACAATGAAATTGCATGTGTTAAATTTGAGATAAACAGTTTTCAATTATGAGTTACACATCATTTACATACTTCTCATCTTGATCTAGTAATTTTTATGCTTACTTCATAAGTCTTTCAATTTTATCTTCTTATATTCTAATTACATGTATGTTTATAACCATTTTATTAAATTTCTCATACTTCCCAACTTTAATTAGTGTGATTAATTTTATTTCCACTTACATTTTATTTTTCTTTTCATACTTTCCAACTTGATATAGTATGATTGATTAAATTAATTGTCTTTGTTTTTATACCATTAGTTTTTCATGTGTCTTGCATTTTCTTAAAAGTTTTCATAATTCCCAACGTGATATAGTATGATTTTTATTTGTTTTAATTTGGTGTGAATATTTACATGGTTTGAAATCATTTGATACCCTTGTTACCATTTTTTGTTTACTATAATTATTCATCTTTTGTTATAACACATTTCCCATCATGATATAGTGTGCATTACATTTGTTTTGACTACTTATACGTTTCCAATTCATTTTTTCCTTTTTATTTTTAACCATGCATGTGTGTCACATAATGTTAGAAAAGAAAACACCCATCACATATTTTCCATAGCATATATTAAAAAATCAAAATGCATGTGCTAAAAATAAAATATATCCATTCATCTAAATCCAAATCCAAGTACAACTCGTAAGATCAATGAACTGTCAAAATCAATACATACATACATACACACACACACACACACACACACACACATATATACATATATATATATACACATATATATATATATACACATATACATATATATATGTGTGTGTGTGTGTATATATATATATATGTATATGTGTATATATATATGTGTGTGTATATACATATATATACATATATAGACATATATACATATATATATATATACATATATACATATATATATATATATACATATACATATATATATATATATATATATATATTGATTTTGATGTTTCATTGATCTTACGAGTTGTACTTGGATTTGGATGTGGATGAATGGATATATTTTATATAATATCATCCAAATCCAAGTATAACTTGTAAGATCAATGAACCATATATATATATATATATATATATATATATCATTTGTTCTATATAATAGCTAAAGCTCTAAGTTTATGATCCATCATGTTTATCATATGGCCTAGCCACACTACCCATGGATGCTTGTGACTAACCCCTCTAAATGGTACACTATAAAGAGGTAGTCTAAGATCTCAAGCCAATAACCTATCCCTTTAAGTTGGCCACCTAGGCCTATAACTATCTGAGCTAGACCATAGTCACCATATGTGCATCTCTCTTCCATGCTAAGGCTTGTTAGGCATGAGCCTATCCAACTCCCACCCTTGTCATTAGTTATAATCCATTACCTTGCACCTATAACCATCATGCAACCTCTCCCACTAGCCTAAACTAGCTCAGCTTATCTGGGGTTTATGGAACCACAAGATCATCCAAACTGGTAAGATAGTACAATGACAACACCCCATCCAAAATGTCATAATGAATATCCATAAAAAGGTTCCCCATCTGACCTCCTCTACAACAATATCTACAAAACCAAAAACTAGATATACATTAGATCTCTTACACACACACACACACATACATATCATAACCAATGATGCAACTAATGTTCTATATCAAATACTTATATCAAATTAAAAACATTTCTCACTAGTGCTAATATCACCAACCATAGTCTCATCATTTGCTCACCCACCAAGCACCTCCTCCATCAATTACCTCTACACCAATGTAAATCCAAAAATCACCTCCTAAGCCTACTATGTCCTTTCTTATATGGTCTCTCTATGGACCAACTATGTCCTTAAACTATTTTAAGACCCCCATACATGATAGCTAACACTTGTGTCTCCTTGTGTTGATGGTGTCTCCATATTTGATGAGCTCATGGGGATTATTTCCACCTCTAATGTGGTGCCTATTATGTTCCCTCCTCCCCTAAATCCTCTCCTCCTAACCCTGATACTTCTTATTATCATGCTTGACCATCCCATGGTCTAGCCCATTGAGGCTTGATCACTAGTACCTCAACAAGTACCCCTCCACCTCCTCTCCATATTAACTATGTAGCATGTGGTACCCAATAAATAGGCACTACTAGAGGATCCATAATATTAGGAATTCTTAACTATCTAGGTATATGATCCATTAGATGAGGCTCCACCTATAAAGTATAGGTGGGCCCATGATCTGTACATGTGTCAGACTTGTAGCAATGGTATCCCAACTTGACCATATGGCAGTAATATGAGTGTATGACTGCCATATTATCTACCCTCATGTGATGATATATAAAGATAAAACATGGGGAATAATCCATGTTACATGGCCTTGACTCCATTAAACACCCTAAGCCAACATCTTATTGACTGAATGGGGTAACCCACCTAATTGATACATATGGAGCCTCTCATATATCTATGCACTCAAAATAATAATAGGTCCCATTGTCTTCTATCCCTAGGATAACATCCCATACATATCATTCATGAGATGAACCAAGATGATAAAATCAAAATCATATAGCATTCCCTAATCTAAAATCACTTGGCACAAGGATATCACATAAATTGGTACCTTGTCATCTAAATTATGACACAACACTCATGTTATCATAAGTCCTATCACAACCCTTTGGATGTTTATAATTCCCATGAGATAAACATAAAAAAAACTCATGTGTGATCCAAGATATATCCTGTTTGAGCATGTATCCCATTGGGCTAATAAGACTCATCTCTCCCCTTTTGACTTTGGTGTATCATAAATCATTAGTGTCCCATCTATATGAATTCTAAGTAATGCATGGACATCCTCCAAGGTAATAGCCATCTCTATGGTATCTCCCTCCACCTTCCATTGGAAAGTGTTGTTCAACCATTTCCATGCTCCTAAGAACTTGATAATGAGATCAAAACATAGAGGTATCCATCTTATCTCCATAATACCATCAAAATCCAAGGTGACCAATCAAGCCATATCCATGTCTACCTATCACTCTAATAGATTTCATAATCATAACACATCCACTAGGCACCAAAATATTTAGTGTATCTATAAAATATCTAATAATAGAAGATGTATGAGATCTTGATGTCATAATAATTAAAATACATTCTCAAATATTTTAAATTTTTTACAAACTAACTACTTCATCATATTGTTTGATCTAGTTTTCTTATTTTTCTACATAATCAACCTATTTGATACTAAATCAGCTCTATCATCATTTTGGTTTACTACATCAGCCCACTGGTACACATTTGGCCCTTTTATTTCATACTGTAGCAGCCTATTTGATATTAAATCAACCCTTTTCCAACTTCACCATACTGCATCGACCCTCTGGTACACAGTCAACCCCATTTTAGTAAATTATATCAGCCACATAGTATAAATTACGTTGGCTAGAGGGAACTATTTCAACCATATTATTATTTTAAACTATATCATCCTACTTCTACATAGTCAACCATCTTTAGTGATACTATATCAGGCCACTTCTACATAATTAACTCCTATTTATCTCTTACCTTATAAATTGATTTGATGGGTCGACTCTATTCTTTATCTGTGATGACTATTTTACCATTTACCATAAATACCTTAGGTATTTATTTGTATGATCTTTTCCTACCTAGTACCCCATTCTACCATTAGTCTACCTAAAAATTTCTTAGGGTCAGTTTTGGTGTTTATATTTTGCCTACCATCCAATTTTCTATATTTAGCTTAATTTCCATTAAAATTTCTTAAAATGTTAGCCAAAGAATGTGTAACTAATCACTTACATCTATGAATGTGCCACATGGATAGGGACCAGGGTTTTTTGGTTAGCAATTATCCTACATGATTGTTATGAAGTTATTCTATTTTTGTCTAAGATTAGGTACATGGAATATTTATCAATAGAATACAAGTTGACATACCTAGATGCCAAGTATATACTTATTAGTTATAATAATATTATTTTTAGGATTATATATTCCTACAGATTGTATTAGAATGGGTTAGATAGTGTTAGATAAGTATTGAGTAATATTGCATTTGGGCCTTTTGAGTAAATCCTTGGATTTATGGATTGAAAGCACAATGATTTTTCATGATCTAAAGATTTATAAAAGTTGAATATCAAGTAATTATTTTCCTTTCCCATAAGCTCTCATTTAAAATCATAGGAGTTATCCCTGTAATTATTATATTCTGGTGAACCTAGGAACCTCTACTAACAATGGTGTGGTGAGCATGGAAGTCACTATTGAGGATATGCTAAGGTGGTTACCTAGTCAAAGAGATATGTAGCATTGGCTAGATCATAAAAAAATGAGTTTGTAGAGAATCAATCTTAGAGAATAGGGTATTATTAATAATAGATTATAAAGTACATATTTATGGTGAAATTTATGAGATATTTTGGTGTGAATTACCTATATTGACAACTGACTAGTTGGCTCATTTAGAACATTATTAATTTAGATCCCATGTGATTGTTGACATTTTGTTGTCTAAGGAGAAGATAAAATAGCTTCATACCTTAGACACTAGTTGGACCCATGCAATAGACCATTGGTTGGATTAGACCATCAGTGGGTATATCATAGAGTTCACAGTATAATGTTATATAGCATTTGAAGTGGTAAGGGAAAATTTTATGAGAGGGATAAAAGGAAAATTATTATAGTGACTTCCTATGCTCATTAAGATGTTGGCTATTGAAAAATCAATGGTACCTATTCCTTTCCATATTGATTAGGTTATTTAGGCATCATGGGGGTGTGTGAAATATAAGGGAGATTGAATAAAATATGAAAAGATAGAGTTTGAACCTGAGTCTAGCATGGAGAATCTAGAGGAAAAGGACCAAAAAAAGACTCTATATTTATAGAGTTACAACAACATAGGAGTTGGAATAAATAGAGTGTGTTTTATGAGTCTACAAATAAAATGAGTAGTAGTAGTAGTAGTATTTATGATTTGGATGAAAAGAGATGACAAAGAGAAGTGTTCAGCAAAGATAAATAGACTGAGGAACCCAGGATAAGTAGAGATAGAGAATGAGGAAGTGATGAGGATTTAGAATGGATGAAAGAATAAGGTAGTAGTATATACGTAGAATAAATGGGTAAAAGTTTACAATTTCTAGGAAGGTTATCCTAGAAATAAAATCAAGGATTACCTTATAGGTGTAGACACAATACATGTTTAAATTTCAAGAGATACATCTTTGGAGGTAAGGATCATTTCCCAAGGATACACACATCCCTTAAGCCCATTTTTTTTCAAAATCATATTAATTCCTATACAAATTTAAATGATGACACTTGTCAAGGACCAATTCTATAAGAGGTTCATAGAATAACCCTAGAAGTATAAAGGGATGCATATCATGAAGTTGAATAGAGTTTCTTCGACCAATAGAAGAAGAAATTAATGACATTATTTTCTATAGAGATAGATCCTCTAATTGCTACACAAGCCAAGGATTTCATTATACATCTTAAAATCTTAAAATAAGAAGGAGATGATAGATATATATCTATAACCACCACATCCATAGAACTAGAGGAGACATCACAACCAACACCAGATCAGGAGGCACCCTTAATTACATAAAAATCTTTGAAATTATAATTTTACTTGACACTAGTTGAAACCAAATCAACTATGATACCTATAGAAAACCCCACTATGGTATCTCAATTGGGAGTACTAACCCACATGGATCCTTATGATGGATCTGTAGACTCAAAATAGTACCTACTCACCTATACCATGAAATGGTAAGATAAAAGAATCATAGATAAAGTAGTGATGAAGTGTGAGTTGATTGGAGTATTGGTTGGTAGAGAATTAAAATTTATATTCTACAAAGGTTTTTACCAATCTACATTACAAGAAGTCAAAATAATGTTGATCACATAATTTAAATTCCATAAATGCTCTAGTTAGACCATATAAGATCTCAAAGAAATTAGGAAAGGAGCCAAAGAGACATTTTGTTAGTATGATCATATATTTTAAGATGTAATGAAAAAAATTGAATTTGTTATGGTATATGAGGACAAGGATGCTTGGTTCATAGAGGGACTGTGACCATGGATAAGTTTTTTTATTATGAAAACCCAATTTGGTAATAAAGCATAAGGTAGAACATCTTCAATCCAAATATAATAGATTAAAGATTACGAGGGAGCTTTAGTTCCTAGTTCATAAATAGATAACACCTTATAACTCATAAAAAAATTTAACAACAACAAGAATCAGCATAGAGACCTTGGTTAGATCTGTGGTGTATAGAGTGCAAGAAATAAGGGCACCATAAAAATGAGCTCCCAAGAATAAATACTGAGTTCTGTGATATCTATCACATAGTAAGACATGTGACATCTCCTTGTCATTTGCTAAAATAGTATGTAAGGCACTTGTAGAATTTTTAATACAACTTTTACAAAGTGCACAATCATAATGAGAATAATTATTGAGAATTACAAGAACTAAGAGAAGATGTCACCAAAAATGTCTTTATAGTAGCTGCATAGAAAGCTAATATGACACTATAGGCTATCATCATATTTGATGTGAATAGGTCTAACATAAATCTAGTTATTGTACCTTGGGAACTTATAATATTAGTTTACCAACCTATGGATGCACCTAGTTGGAATCCACCTATTAAAAATTAGATAGCCCTTGTGTAGACTTGGAATTTATGGAATTCTATGGTCCCAAAGCTAACATAGTCTAACTAGGCATTGCAACTAACTTAGGCTCAATATGGCAGATATGGGGGTAAATAAAATAATGTAAGGGTGGAACCCTCAACATAATTCTTTACACTGTAGACCATAATAGTTTGGTAACTATGGGTTCCAACCAAATAGAGGAATATACCATGGAGGAATGAGGGGAGGCTTTCAAGGAGGACAACAAGGAGGTAGAATAAATGGACCTCAACCCCTAATTTAGTGTTATTCTTGTAGTGAATTAAAACATGTATAAATGAATTTCCCTATGAATCCATAACAACAATCTTATTTTACCTATTATAGGGTTTTTAAATAATGCAATTTAAAATTCTATCCAATTTTGGTAAAATAATGTGAGGACAAGGCTATGAGAAATGTAAATATGGTAACTACACATCCCTAAGAGGATATATTATGGCAAGCTGTCACTCATCGATAACATGTAGAACAAGGATTAACACTTTGGAATTACCATAGGACCATAGGATCAAGAAAGCACAACCAGACAAGAATCTAGAGCCCACCATAAAGAAAGGGTTGATATACAAAGCATCTCAAATTTTTAAAATGATTCAGTAACAAGAAACCACTAAAGATGATGTTATAGACACAAATGGTAAAATGTATGGAAAAATAGTGTGCATCATTTGAAAAGATGGTGTTTTCAGCACCTTGATGGATTTGATGAAGCTCCTCAATATCTTGTAGAATGAGGACATCACATATAACATCACCAATTTGCTCTATAATTTCCTAGAGTGTGCAAAAAAGGTCCCACAATGAGCTAATAGGATGATATGGTATGTAAAAACCATGGGATGTTGATTCAAGGATGGGAATATAAATTTTAGGGCATGAGGTACCCAATGCAGTGTTTAATTTTGGCCACATTGTCAATATGATTCATCAGTCCACGTGAGTTGATATTAGCTGACCTACTCCAAGTTACAACCCAATTAAAATGAATCTTGTGGATTATGGGTGTGTTAAACCAATTGGTTGATTGGAGGATGTGGATATCAAAGTTATTACATAACTAAACATCCATGGTGATTTTGAAGGCATACATATGAATATGAATGAGACACATTATCCTATGCTCATTAGAGAAAAATGGGCCTATGATGGTCAACTGACCATAAATACAGTAAGGAACTAGTTAGAAGCTCATCAAGGAGATAATATTATAGTGATTACTTTAAATAAGGATGGACAAAAAGCATAATGTATTCCAAGAGAGTCAAATTGTCCCTATGTCTACAGTGACAACAATTGGATGAAAGTGACCATTGAAGACATATGATAGGCCTTGTGATTTGTTGAATGTGACTTCCGCTATAATCACACAAACCTACCCAAGGTACCTTTGCAATTAAAGGATTTACCTCTCAAGTCTATGTTACCACAAGTGTAAATTCCACTATTAATGGTATATGATGTACATTTTATTTCCATAAGGTCACCAACTCAGTCAGACATAGATTTTCTATATCACACTAGTCAAATAGATCAATATTAAATATAAATAATGAGATAATGCATTTTAACTTAGGAAAGGGATTCTTAAATTAGTGTATATTAGGACATTCATATTCTCAATTAGATGAAGGATGGTCATGAGGTTTGAACACTATGCATGGTTTTTATAATAGAACACCAACTACCACACTATTTTACCATTGAGGATGTTGGTCAATTTATAATGCAATTCCAATAATATGTACCTGACATCAACCAAAGATTTAATGTTATAGCACACTCATTGAAGGGGATTATTTCAAACTAGTGGTTTGTATATAATTAATAACCTATGTAATGGGATCAATCTTATGAAATCCTTCTATCTTAATTCTAGTTACCATAAGGATTAAGAAAGGACTAGCTAATATTTCATGAAAGAGATTACCCTAAGCTTCATATTTACTAATGTGTTGAGGTCTGGACTATGGAGGTTGTCATTCTAAAATATTAGGTACATATCTTCCATTACACTTTGGGTATCCTTCCTACTGCTTGGTATATCCACCAAGATCATAGAAGGTAGACAAGACATTGGGCACAAGTTTAAATATATTTCATTTAGACCTTTATATTTAAATATTACAACCCTTTGACACACAAGGCATTCTAAAATATATAAAAAATTCTATGCCATGGGAGGATTGAAGACTTAGATGGATTAATTTATTCATCATCCTTTTACAATATAGCTTGCATTTTAAATTAAGCTTTATAGGCCTATAAATTAGTTAAGGACAAGGTAAAGGTATCTATTCAACCATGTCATAGAATACAAGATGAATATTAATGGACAATAGGTTCATATAATAAGGATTATATGGCTCTCATATAATTGTTCAAACAAGAATGGGAAGTTAAGACACTTGTAGGTCCAATCGTAGAATCATTTAAAGAAGAAAGGTTGTGGCATAATAACATTCTAGAATGGGAGGCCAAACAGGTACTACATGATTCCATTCCTAAGTAAGAATGTAATATTTACCATTAACCTTTAAAATATCACATCAAGAACATTGGGGTTGAGAATGTTCTAAAATTAGCATATATTAGTGATTATTGGTCACAAGAAGACATCTGTGAGGTACTACAATTTATGTGGGATTATCAAAATGTCTTCCCAACTAAGTTCACTAAGTCAAGGGTGTGGAACCATCTCTAGGAGAGATGTGAATTGAATTTAAGTAGTTTGAATGACCAATTAAGAAAATAACATACCATTTGAACCTAAACATGAAGCTAGAGATCAAAATTTAACTGGACAACATGCAGGAAGCCAAAATTATTTTTCCTATGGAGAAATACAATAGGGTGAGTCCTATGGTGGTTAAACTAAAGAACACTGGTGAGATAAGAGTTTGTGGAGACTAACATATTTTAAACGATGCTTTCATTAATGACCCTTTTCCTATATTGTTTAGGGATGAAGTTATGGAAATAGTCATAGGCCACAAGGTGTATTCTCTTACTGACAGTTTTAGTGGGTACCATTAGATTCCAATCATAATAGAAGATAGAGACAAGACAACCTTTGAAACATAATGGGGTTATTTTACATATAACAAAATTCACTTTGGACTAAAAAATGCACCTATAGTTTTATTAAGAGTTGTTTTAGTTGTGATTAAGGATTTCATCTATGATTTCTTAGAAGTCTATTTGGATGATTAGGTAGTCTTTTAATTGTTTAAGAATCACTTGTCCAAACTAATATTGATGTTAGAGAGATGCATAGCACTAATTATAGTTCTCAATTTTTAAAAATATTTATTTTCACACCCTTTAGGTTTTTTTTAGGTCATGTAGTTTGTAGCAAAGGTATCTTGGTAGATGCCACCAAGATCACAATAATTGAGGCAATGCCACCACCTAAAATTGTGATAGAGGTGAGATATTTCATTGGACATACAAGTTACTATATAAATTTTATTAAGTGATATGTTGTAATATCTACCCTTTTATAAAAAATATTAAGGAAGGATACACAGTTTGTCTGGATAGATGAATGTTAGTTGGAATTCATTAATTTAAAATAGAGATTGGTAACTACACCAATATTTATTTTTATATATTGGAGTAAGTCCTTCCATATACATGTGGATGCATCAAGGATCATATCTGGCACTATGTTAGAACATCCAAGATAGGGTGGTTTAGATCACCCAATTCATTTTTCTAGTCAAAAATTGTTTGTGGCTAAAAATAATTACACTACTAATGAGAGTGAATCCCTTGTGATAGTATGTTCACTATAGAAATTTCACCATTACTTATTAGCTACAATATTCAAGTTATTTACCAATCATCAATCCCTGCATTACCTGATAAATAAACCTTTGTTGGGAGGTCAAATATATTGATAGTTAATGATTTTTAAAGAGTTTTAGTTTCATATTAATGTCAAACATAGTCAATAAAGTGTTGGACCAAACCATTTGAGTCAACTCCAAAATGGTGAATAGCCAAATGAAATTCTTGATGAATCACCTGATGCACATTTATTTTGGGTGTCTACAATTCTTGAATAATTAGAGGAGATCACATAGATTTTGGAATAGGAGAAATTTACAAAACACTACTCAAAGTGAGAAAAGAATTAGTTGATTACTAATGCCATTCCTTTTATTATCATCTAAGTATTTATATACTATCTAGGTAAGGATGAATTACTACATAGAGTTTCACTTGAGAATGAATGATGTCAAGTACTTGAAGAAGCACATCAAGGTATTACTTGAGGTCACTTCATTGGGATGCTATATCAAGAAACATTTTACAAAGTGGAATATGGTGGCCTTATTTAGTTAAGAATGTGCATCAAATCACACAATAGTGTGATATCTTTCAAAGGTTGGGAAAGATGAACCATTGATATGAAATATCACTCTAGCCAGTGATTACATATCATCCCTTTGAAAAATGGGGGATTGATTTTATAAAACCTATCAATCCACCTAGAAAATGCAATCATTCATGATATATAGTCACTATGACTAACTATTTCACCAAGAGGGTTGAAGCTGCTATGACAACTAGCTATGATGTAAAAGACATAGCAAAGTTCTTATATGAGAACATAATCACCTAGTTTGGATGTCCAATAAAGATGGTAAGTGATACAAGTACACATTTTATAAACAAAACCATATAAATAATTACAAATGAATTCCTCATATCACACCAAAAAAGTATAGCCTGTCACCTTTAAGCAAATGGTCAAGTACATGCTACAAATAAAGTCTTAGGTAAGATGTTTATAAAAGTCTATTCTATTTAGAACAATGACTTGGAGGATAAAATTCCTACCATATTACAATCATATCACACACATTAAAAATATGCCTCAAGGTTTACCCCTTTCAATTGGTTTATGGTCTATAAGTAGTAATGACATTAGAGTATGTTATACCCAGTCTATGGATCATAATCATTATGCATATGGGAGATCGAGGATATTTAGGAAATTGGATATTAGACCTAAACAAGATGGATGAATATTATCACATAGTAGCCTAGACGTAAGAGGTAAATAAGTGCAAGTATAAATCTTGGCATGATAATAATCTACACACAAAATAATTTTAGAAAGAGCATCCCATCTTCTTGTATGATATCTGGTTCTAAACTTTTCTAGGAAAATTGAACATCTATTAGAAGGGAGTGTATATTATTCATGTATTACCACAATCAGGAATGGTGGTCTTAAAATATTTATAAGGGACCATTTATCCTATAAAGGTGAATTGTAGTAGGCTCAAACCCTACTTCCAATAAGCTATGTACTTGAGAAGGAACATGTTCTCATTCTCACAAGTTTAGCATGGGGTTCATTTTTTTTCATGTTGTGTGGATTGGGTTTGGATATTTTTATGTTTTATGTGTAGTTTAAAAGTTCATGTACACAAATTAGCACCAATAAATCTCAAGTGTGAGCTAGTGTGTATAAGGGGAGGAAAGCATCTATACCATGGTTAAAATAGATGATAAGGAGAGATAATTAAGTCTAGGAAAGCTCTGTATATCATAAATATTGATGATGGCTAATAGATAAGAGATGGATGTTAATACCCAAGTATGTGAGATAGGTATCATCAACTCTAAATCATTGTCATGATCTATATTAAAAAAATGGAATAATCAATTGATAGATTTAGTGGGTCACATCACTCTACCTAACCACCATCAAAAGATGCCACATTAGCAAAAATCATGCCAGCTAATCAATTCTAATATTTGGTTACTAATGTTTTTCAAAATAAGATCCTGAGACAATTTTAACACATTTAAATCTCAATAATAACACCAGGCGCATGCCACCTATATATATATCCCATTTTACTATTTAAATCATCCTTTTATCCTTAGTTATTTTAAAACAAATTGGTGAGCATCTCTCCAATTCTCTTGCACCACTCTATACTATTGTATTATAACTAGTTTCCTTTTAGCACAAAGATATTCACAATGGCCACCATTACATTTCCTCAATTCAACAAAACCCTCTTTGATTCACAATTAAAATACATTGGGGTTAACGTAAACATATGCCAGGTAAAAGTTTTAGATCATGAGGCGTATCCTTCACTCAAATATGTTGAATAAAGATTATTTGTTACTAAAGTAGTAATGCAGGCACAACCATTGGAAATTACACCACCACATAGATTCCACAACATCAATGTGGAGCATCTAATTTAGCTTCCTACTTTTGGTTAACTTAATGAAATTATGGAACTTATGTTGGGTCAATATAATGATGGGAAAATCTATTTATCTTTATATATCACTATATATGTGAATTATGCTATGATGGCAAGGACCATAGGCATGCCATCACATAGATGTTCTCTAGTGCCTTAAAAATCAAAATCTCATCTAATTCTACTAGGGATTAAGGAGGCCTATACCCATGGAAATCATGATATTCTTTATAAAACCAAATACATCTTAGCAAATTTTATTGCTACACATTTTTGGCAAACCACCAAGACCACAAAGGAGGCCACCAAAGGGTCATTAGCATTGTGCATTGCATGATCTTATAATGATAAAAAATCAACTAGCTAGAATTACTGGTGGTTGAGCTGATAATGAGTATTACAAAAGTTATCATGTCTAAAAAACAAAGTTTTCAATATTAGTTTATGGTATTATTATTGGTATTTACATAGTGGAAGTCTCTTAAAGGAATTGTCGATCCAAATGTTGACTATTGGCTAAAAATTACATTCCATAACCACATCTATAAATATAGTGAAAGTGGATACCTTGAACATCAATAATTATTCAGCTCATGGTGAGATGAAATCATAGAATTGGTTCTTAGTAACTCAATAATCCCAACATCTATGATGTAGTTTATGGGCCACCATGTGGTGGTGGTGGTGAAGCTTCTAAAGGGGATTTATGTTTGCATTCATGAGCTTCTAAAGGTTATATTTTAACCTTTACATTTCTTCGTCGATATGCATATGGCCTAGATGGAAGTTTCTCAGTAAAAAACTTTGGATTCTCATATAATTACCACTTTGTAGATAATTTTGCCTAATGTTCCCATTCTAGTGGACATCACACAAACTTCCCTGATAATGTATGCTCAATCAAATCAAGGAAATTTCAAATCTCTTGTAATCCATCGCTCACTTTATCCCACATGAAGGAAGACTCATAAATAGAAGACCTAGTTAGATGACCCACATGTGCCTCAAATTACTATAGAATGTGAATGGTAAAAATTTTAGACTAATGAACAAGAGGTATATTATACTATGATAATAGACATGGCTAGTTATTTATATGAGAGGGAGGAAGAAAAAGAGTTCTTTTAGAAAGTAGTGCACATAGTAAAAGATTACAAGTAGGTTTTCCCACATTTATGGGTATATTTATGACTTTCCCACAATCCATTATAATGGATACTATGGATGAAGAAGCTAAATTTCAATGGCTTCAGGTAGATAATATAGTAGGAAGTGGCTTTGGTGAGTCTTCTGAGGCCCAACAACTTGACCCTCTTGCTAAAAGTCCATCACAATCACTCTAATGCAAGCATTACACACTACACAAATATAAAATGACTATAGAAGAGGAATACTAGGACATTACACCCATATCTCAACCATCTAAATTAGGTCCTCTATCTTTAGGAAGGATGGCATCATCATTTCCTAAGGACTCCACTAGATTTGGGTGCTAGAAGGGGCATGTGTCAAGGACATGGTACATATATCCTTTGTTATTTCCTCTTTTTCATAATCTGATGAACCCCTCATGGATACTAAAGAGGTGGTGTTATATACATAAACACCTGAGGGGAAGTAGGATGCCCAAGGAGAAACATACTGAGCTGTCGAGCATAGAAGAAGAAAGGAAGTGAAGAAGCAGTAGAAGGAGGTGAACAAATAAAAGGATTTGGAGGCACAATAACCTCTAAAAACTAAGGTTCTCCTTTAATTATTAGATCTATAACTTATGGTTGAGCTACTCATTAAGGCCATAGAAGTGCATAATCCAAACATTATTGTTGAGTAGGAAAAGATGAAGGCTTGTTGAGGAAGCCTAGGGAAAACTTGTTGTAGTGGTTCCACCTACACTATAATCTCCATCTCATTAAAATTAGGAGACCAAAAAAATGGGGATGTCTCATCCATTTGATCTACACTTATCCCTCTAATTCCTCTACCAATATCCATAGAGACCACCATTATGATTGGGTTACCTAAGGATCTCCACTCTTCTTTTGTAGGTTGTGGTTGTAAAAACCATTTCTCCATAACCACCTCATTTGTTTCTCCATCCATACCAACCCTAGGTTAGGCCTTTCCAAAACCTTATTTTTTTTATGACCTATGGGTTCTAAAACTTATCCCTTATGGATGT
Organism: Torreya grandis; assembly: GCA_037957365.1. NCBI lineage: Eukaryota > Viridiplantae > Streptophyta > Pinopsida > Cupressales > Taxaceae > Torreya > Torreya grandis. The sequence goes on from JARHVA010001202.1 coordinate 3,197,986, forward strand.
ACCTTCCACTCCCTCCTATCACACCATATTTTCATTTCCCCTCACTCTATTTTAATGCCTCCTTGCCATGACCCCCACCATTAATTATATTATGCCTCCACCCACCATGAAATCATCTCTCAATGTTTCCAAACTTTCCTTGGTTAAGCAGTTGAAAGGTGCTTCTAATTTTTAAGAGTCCATTGTGTAGACTATTGTTTCATTATAGAATAGGATGTCTTAGTTGTATTAAGATAACTCTGACCTTTAGAGTGTGCTAAGTAACACTATTACTTTTAATTAATATTCCTACCCCACCTTTTACTCTCAAGTTGTGGGCCTTGGTTTTATGCTAGATCAGATCACACTTCCAAAGCTAGTGGCCAAGCTTACCCAAGATTAGGTGAGCATCCAATTGACCAACCATCTTGAATTATAAGGTTAGACTATTAAGGAGGATTCAAATGAGTTGTGTGAATTATTGGATCTCTATCAATTTGACCTTATTACTATGATTTACTAAGCACAACTATGGCCCATGGGTTAATTGATTGGAAATCTGAAGTGGATGTAGTATGGAATGGTGCACTCCTTGAATTCACCATTGTGAGTTCTTCTAAACCCACCATGTGTGATCCCATTTTCACTTACTCTAGGTTTACGTCCACATTTTAAGAATCTTTGCAATCGTGTGACTCATTTATGCATTATTTTTAGGCTTGGTAGACTTAGATGCTATGCAATAATGTTTCTAGGGTTCAAGCATAGTGCCATGTCGAGAAGCTCACTCATCTACATGTAAACATCTCTAACAAAATAACTAATTCTAAATCTTCTTTCTCTTCCATAAAGGATAGTGATGTTCAACACTTGTTTTATGCTTAGATTACTTTGTAGGATATCTTTCACAACATTCAAGAATATTTGATTGATTAACATAATTATAAGATAGATGTGGTTGAATTTGATAGTATAGTCACACAACTCATTAATGTCCCTACCATTATTCCTCCTAGTTAACTCCATCAATGGATACGTCAGGTGAATACTTCTACTTTGAATTCATCATAGAGTGATTTGCACTACTAGTTGCATTAGTTCCTCTATCGATTCCTCCTCTATCCATCTAAGTATTTTTTGCAATGAGGAATTTTGAATGTTAGCCTTTTATTGGTAGGAGCATAAAAACCCATGCAACTAGTCTATTAAAAACTCAAAGGGGCGGTAGATTAGCTTGATACTTAGTTGAAAACCCATTAGGGTGGCTGAGTAGTGTGCATGATATGAAAATTGGTAAATGACACCTTGAACAATCTATAGTTTTTTGTGCATTCTACCTATTTTTGATACTACAAACTCCTAGTTTTTTGTAGTCTTATCTCAGGATGAGACAAAAGTTTAAGTATGGTAAAGTGTTATTCAAGGAATGTGTACACTCGCCACTTGCATCTATGAATGTGCCACATGGATATAGATTAGGGTTTCTTTTTGTTTAATGGTTATCTTACATGATTGTTATGAAGTTATTTTATTTTCAGCTGGAATTGAGTACATGGAATATTCAGTAAAAAAATACAGGTTGACACGCCTAGATGATAAGTATCAACTTTGTATTTATAATAATATAGTTTTTCAAGATCATATATTCTTTTATATTATAATAGAGTGGGTTGGAGAGTGTTAGATAGTGCTAGATAAGTATTGAGTAATATTGCATTCGGGCCTTTTGAGTAAATCTTTGGAGTTATTGATGTAATTAGCATGTTCTAGAGAACCTAGGAACCTCTGCTAACACAAGAAATTGAAATTAATACTTTCTTACTTATGTTATGCCCTCTATGGTCGTTATGTATCCACCATATCATATCTATTATCTCCTCACCATGGTTTCTCTCTAGGATCAAATTGGGTCTCTTAGAGTAATATTTTCTCAAAATAATAAAAATAGCAAATGAATTGTTTTTCACTCTACTTATATTTACTATTCAAAATTATTTACCTATCAAATATTTACAATCAAATTTCATTTTGTAACCATATCTTTGTTTCTACTAGCTCTCTTTATGAATCATAAGATCTCTAGAATTCTAACATTATAGAGAATATTTTCACATATTACATGTATATTTTATAGAAATTTTGATTTTTCACTCTTTTTTTGCTAATTTATAATGGTTCACCTAATGTTACCTACATTGGACACCTTCACATTTATTTCACTTCATTCATTATTTTATTTTCCCAAAGCACCATCCCATGTTACATGTATACGACATGTGATAAACTTCAATTAGGGAATATGCATACAAATAATATTTTCAAACATTATCAATTACTAATGTTTTTTCTCTTATAAGAACCTGTCGAATATCAATCTCTCTGATCACATGCCTTAAAGGGTGCACCAAAAAAGAGGTGGGTAGACCATTGGTACATCACAAGATTAGTATCCCCTATACCACCACTATTTATCTATATAACCATATCCTATACACTTCCCTAAGATTTATTCCTCTCTTACATACTCCTCTAAATAATTTTACCACCTTATTTTGCCTCTACCTAAGCCTAAAACCCTTTTTGACATTTACTGAATAATGTCAGCCTAGGCTGACCCTATATTCTAATTGATATTTTCATGTTTTGGGTCTAGGTCAGCCTTAGCCAACCTATACCAGGACCTAAATTATTTTTTTCAATTAATGATACAAAGTCAAATTGGGATGACCTTGTTGGCTAAAATTTTGAAAAGGTATAGGGTTGGATTTAGCTATAAATACACATCAATTTTTGCCATTGATTAGGAAGAAAAGAATAAGAATATTATATTTCACATTTGCTTATCCACCATTTTACTTGAGGAGCATTACTTAGGGTTTTAATACTTTCTTTAGAGATACAGATCTTATCTTGTGGATAGGTCTTTCGAATACATATATAAGATGTATATCCTAGATCTAACTTACCCTTGTTATCCCTACATACCACAAAAACCTCTTGTGAAGCACCTTGGCTAAGGTAGAGATTGAGGCTTGGTGAGTTGTTCTTCAAAGTTAAGTATTCATAAATTTGTTACTTCTTTGTTAAAGTAGATATATTTGCATTTGTACTTCTCTCCCATGAATTAGTATATTGTATACACTGACTTGAGTATAGATCTTCTATGCATGTTTAATTTTTATGTTTATTACCCCCACTTTTCTCCACAAGCTTTGGTGAGCACTAGATTAGACTTTATCTTACTTTGCATACACTTAGTAAATATGAAAGCATGGGACCTAACTAGGGTTATTGTATGGTGTTTCTTAACAAGAGGCTTTGGAACCCTCTCTAGTAATATTATTATGGTAAGAGACCACTTAGTTAGGTCTAGAGGATACATCTTGGCCATGACCCTAAATATCTAATGTATCTACAAACAGACGTCTAAGTTGGATTTATCTTCTCTAAGGTAGATTAATTGATAGGTCAGTTTCATTATCCTTTGTATATGCACGTGACCTCTTGTGATTCAATGATTTTATAAAACTTTATTTGAAATTTTAAAATGAATTATTTAAAAATAGAAATAAAACATTATTATGTTGACATTATAAGGGACCTGACATATGTGGTAGGTTTGGGTTGGATGGTGCCAGTGATCAAAATTAAACCTATCACAGCCTATTAAATGGGTTCAAACCCATCCTATAAGTATAATTTTAAAAATTACCATAAAAATAATTCAAAATTTAAATGTCATGATTAAATTATAAAATTTATTAATAAGTGATAAAATAAAGAGAATTTAATTGAATACCTATCAAATAATTTTTGTTATATTTAAGATATGGTACAAGTAAATTAGACATATTTATTTATGTGTCCCAATGATTTTGAATTTTATTTTAACATTTCCTTCAACTTTACACACATAGGTACTTTGCTTTTAAATTTTTTGATAATAGATATAAGATAGCGCTTTAGAGAGTATTAATTTTGAATAAGTTTCAAACTTTCCATCAACTATTCACTACATGGTAGAGATTTAAAAATATCCTCCTCCTCCCCCTCCTTTGTTGACCAAGTATCCTTCCTCATTGATTCTTTCCACATTTGAATCTACACCTCTCATTACTTCATGGCATATTCCTATAATTTTACATTCATTATGGTTTTCTCTATTATTTTTTGTTGGTCTCTTCAATATGGTACAATTTTTTTTATTTACATTTTTTGGGTAACTTGTAATGTTCAACATAGTTTCCACACCTAGTGAGTAGGATGTGATATTTTAACCAATTTTAATATCTTATTATCTAATAATATAACTCCCTTACGAAAGTGCTTAATGTTTTTACCACTTCAGCTCATCCTAATTAGCCCTTCTCTCTCATTTTTTAAAACCAAAACTTAGATATTTGTTTATAGATGGGTGTTTATTATTTGCATTTCGATCATGAGATGGTACAACTTGAAGCTTTCCTTTTTTTAAAGTAAATATTTAATTGAATTATTAACTTAACAATGTTTGATTTAAATTCTCCTACAAGGTTTGATAGTTTAGGCATGGATTTTAGTGAATAGTTTGATTTTTTGAGGAATTGGTTTGTATGGTTGAGTTGCAAAGGTTTTGTTTTTCATTAAATATTTCAATTTTATGTTTATTATATTGATTCATGTTACATATCAGTTTTGAAATGACACAATATGCCAGGAGAGGGGTTTAAGTTTGTATTGTCTATGTAATATTTTTGGTTTAAGTGTTTGCCAATTTTACTATTTCAACTGAAGGTGCCTCTTATAATTATCTATACTAAATTAGATTTATTTCAGTAATTAACTCAACACCCATTTAACCCCCTAATATTTCATTTATTTCTATGGGGGTTTTGAAATTTGATAGCCTCTAAGTGGTTGAATTTCTAACTAAATCAAAGTGAATGGCCCTACTACTGATGAGGAGCATTTGTGTTAATATATCTGATTTTCCCCTCCATTTTCACATATTTTCATTAGACATTTTATAAATGGGGCATATTCTTATTTTTGAATAAAATTTATGATTTGGTGGCCACTTTCAATTATATTTTTCATTTTCTCGTATGAGTTTCTAGAATTCACAAAAATGTTGTATACCAAAGAGGTTGGGTTCCTAAGAGTTAAAATCCAACTATATAAAACTAGTGGGAAAATGTAAAGGGATAGGGACATAGATAGGTATATGGAAATCATTGTGAAAAAGGGTAAATGAGAATATGTATGGCTATATTATATCTAATTATAGTTACCGAGAGTTTTGTGTATGAGTAAAAGTCACCATCCCTAAACCTAAATTTCCTTGTGTCTAAGATTTAATAATTATTTTAATCCTAAAAATGCATAATATAATCCTAAGTAAGATATGTATAGGTGAAACCCTAATTCATGGAGAGCGTAATATATTCAAAAGTAATTACTTATGCTACATCTATCTACTAAAGAGAGGATCAAAGTTAGATAGCCTTACCTTGAAGATGAACCCATCAAGACTCAATATATCCCTTTGTCAAAGGTGCTTCACAAGAGTTTGTTTTGGTTTATAAAGATAACTAAGAAAGGCAAAATCAAGACTTTTCCATAAGACAAGATTCTTTTCCAAGTATAAACCCTAAGCTAAGATTCCTCAAGTAGAATGGTGGAAGAGCAAGTTGTAAAGAAGCACAAATGAATAATTAACTCATGTTATCTCTCTAAGAATGGTAAAATGAATGTGTTTATATAGATGAATCTAACCTTAGTCCTTTTCAAAAGTTTAAGATAACAAGGTCAACCCAATCAACCTTGTATTGTTATTAAAAAAATAAATTAGGTCCTAGTTTAGGTTGAAAAGGGGCTGACCTAAACCCTAAATAAGTTTTATCAATTAGAGTACAAGGTTAATGGGGCTGACCATGTAATGTAGACCATTAAAAAGGATTTTAGGCTAGGGAATGGTTAATGAAGGTAGGAAATGACTAAAAGATGGTAAAAATAAGAAGTAAAGGTTAGGGGAATGATTTTTAGGATATGGTTGGATTGATAACAAGTGGTAGCATAGGGACAACAATATTTCAAATCACTAATGGTTTACCCACTCCTTTCCCAGTGCACCCTTTAAAGTGTGAACTAAGAGATATTGAGACTCAATGGGTTCCTATAATATATAAAGAATTAGTAACTGATAAACTTTAAAAATATTATGTTTATACATATGCCCCACTCAAATCTCATCAGATGTCATTTAGGTGCAACATGGGATAGTGATTCTATAAAAGAACATAACAACACATGATGACGAGTTAAAAAAAATGTAGCATTTTAAAGCATAAAATAACTGAAAGTAAATGAATGAAATGTAAATAACTAAAAATCAAAGTAATGTATGCATACCTTGACTTACCTTTATCATTAGATTATTGTCTCATGTGTTTGTAGTTTTGAGTGTGGAGGGCACAAAGACTACTTTAGACAAATGCAAGGATACAAAACTAAGGAGAAAAAAAAATGTAGGAAAGACAAGATAATTGATGCTATGAGAATGAGATGTACTTGGAAATTTGGAAAGCTAAGGTGACAAGTGATATGTTAGACCAAATGACCAAGTCTATTTTTTATTAAATTAAGTAACCAAAAATCTAAGGATACTAAAGACTGAAAAACTCAACCAAGTAAACCTTAAGTGAAAAAGGAAAACTCACCAAGTCAAACCAAGGATACATTTTTGAAATGGTAATCAAACATCGATGTCAAAACAGTTAAAATACTTACTTAAACAAAAATGGGTAAGAAAAAATGGTAAAACAACATTCATGAGTGAGCAATAACAATCCTTACTCAATCATCAATGGAAAAAAATACATAAAAGGGAAAACAACATTGGCGATTGAGAATTAATAAGCCAACCTCACTCAATAATAGAAAAATAACATGAAGGTAGAAACATACTTAGGTGTCTGCAAAAAGGGGTAGTACAATAATAAAAAATGGAAAAAGGAAGCCAGGTACATCTAGAGATGTAAAGTTATGGTATAAATAAAATAATCCATAGTCACTCAAACATATTATTTGGTTCTAAAGATAGATAAAATTGAAATAAATTAGTGCTAGCATGTTTTTAAGATGTGAAGAACAAGGAATACAAAAGAAGGGAAAATAGATTTAGAATCACATTTTCCTATCAATGGGGGAAATGAAAAGGGTGGAGGAGATAATGAAGGAAAAACCAATCTAGATTAACTCTTTATCAAAGTCAAAACACTCAAATTAGGTTTGTCAAAACAAGAGGACTCTCAACTTTAAGGACTTTGAAGATATTCTCTTACCACACAAGTCTTAGATCAACAAATGCATTAGGTAGATCATCTTATGAAGGCTATATGCATGAAAATTAAAATGGACCTACCTTCCCACAACATGTTCTCTTTCCCCAAGACCAATTATAGAGCCATCAATCTACTATGAAGATTGGGTATTTTTGTGAGAGATTGAGTATCACCATAGAGTTTGTTTAATTCTCTTATTTCAATCTACTAGCCTACCACACCCCAATGGACCTCAAATCTATCATGAGGCCAACTATGGAGTTTGAGATTCAATTGGAGATAGGATATGTGTTTGTAATCACATCTTTTGGTGTGATTTTGAGTTATGAATTTTGTATGTTGTATTTTTTTTCAAATGATTTGGCTTTTAACCTTCTTGATGGTTTGTTCTATTCCTCCTCCATATGGATTTATAAAACCAAACATGGGTTCTAAAGATGAATTTCATTTGAATACTTTGGACTTGGTTGCTAAGAAATAGAACTCAAAGAGCATGGTGCCTAATATTCTTTACTAAATTGGTTGAAATAAAATTGTTGTCTTGACTTTGACCTTGTTTTATCCAATGTGGAGTGAAAGGAAAGTAAATCGAGAGGAATGAAAACATAAAATAGTTTGAATTACTTTAAATCACAAAATATGTGAAAAAGGGTGAATAAGGGATACAATGATAGTAAAAGTATGATTCCTTATCATAAGAATGAGGGAAGTGTGTGAAAACATGCTAACATAGTTTGTTTTGAAAATTTTATCTACAAAAGAAGTAAAAGATAAAGTTGAGAACAAGGATCACAAACTTAGAATTATTTCAAAACACATTATATAGAAGGAATAATAAATGAAAAGATGATAATTTTATGAGGCAGGCCAGGTTTTATCCATGGTCTTACATTGTAACTCATAAAAGAGAGAACCATGTGGGTGCACAAATCATGTAAAAAGGGATGAAAAAGAAGATATTTATGAGAAAGGCTAGGTCTTATCCATGGTCCTACACTGTAACTCATAAAATAGAAACACAATGGGGTGTTAAAAATTATTGTAAAGTAATAAAATAAAGAGGACAAAATAAATTCATGAGGAAGATTAGCTCCTATCCACACTTTTACAATGTAACTCATGATAAAAGGGAAACCAAAGGACCAAAAGGAAGGACAAAGGTTTGTGAAAAGAGAAGTTGTTGAAAAGTGTGAGACCCATGTAGATATCCTATAAAAAGTGTTAGTAAGATAGCATATAGAAATCATGATTATAAGGGGAAGGATTTAGGATTAAAAATTATTTAAGAAAGACACATTGGTGGGCTCTTTGAAAATGTGGATTTTATTAGTTTGAAGGCAATAGGTTTTTGGACCAAGTATGTCTTTGACTAAAAAAGGGCCCCATCATTTTTGGGCATATTTGCCTTCTTTGTCATGATTGTAGTTGATCTTAAGGATAAGATCACCAATATTAAAAGTATTACCTTTAACTCTTTTGTTATGTTATTTGGTAATGTGGGCCTTGTATTGGTGATTGTGTTGTAGGGTAGAAAGATGGTGTTTATCAAGGAGATCAAGATCATAAAGGAAAGATTCATGTAATTATTCATCAGGTATGATACCATGAAGAGAGATACAAACATAGGTAAGCTCAAATTCTAGTAGGAGGACTGATTCAAAACCATAGACTAACAAAAATGGCATTGCCCCAATAGAAATACATATGCTAGTATGATCGACCCAAAGAGTAGGATATAGATGAAGATGGCAATCCATGTAGGTTTCATGAATTATCTTTTGGATAATTTTATTAATAATTTTTTAGCCATTGCATTGGTGATGATAAGGCTTGTAAAATTTATGATTGATTTTAAATTTAGCATAGAGTTGTTTAATGTATTTATTTTATAAGTTACCACCATTGTCTGAAATGATAGTATGAGGAACACCAAAGTGATAAATTATTTTATTGAGGATGAATTTGGAAATGTGGTACCGATGGCATTGATGGGGGGCATAACCTAAAATCATTTGGTAAAATATTTTATGTCTATGATAATAAAGACATGCCCATCTTTAGATCAAGGTAATTTGCCTATGAGATCTAATCCTTGCATGGATAATGTCCAGGGAGACTCTATGTTTTGAATTTTAGCTAGAGGTGAGTGTATTAGATCATCATGAAGTTAGAAAGGAGTACACTTTTTGGTAAATTTGATGGCATCGTTTTCAAGAGTGGGCCAAAAGTATCTCATACATAAGGATTTGTGGGCTCTAGCATGTTTGTTAGAGTGGCCACTTCAAATACCTCCATGTTCTTTTTAAGAAGAGGTGGAACCTCTTATTTCATAACATAGAGGAGAAGGGTACCTTCAACATTGAAATAATAAAGGATGTTATATAGAAAGACATACTTGAAATCTTATTTACAAATATAATGTTTTTTACATGAATCAATGTTTGGAGGATAAGTTTAGTGTTCAATAAATTGAATAATGTCTTTATACCATGGGATTTATCGAATGGTAATAGCCTAAATATGGTAGATGAGTGAATCTTGTGGTTGAATGGAAGATGGGTATTTTATTATTTGGATAAGAAAATTGGAATTGGTAAGAACTTAGTGTGGATGAAAAAGAGATACTGAAGAAGCAAGTTAATCAATAATAGAATTTTGATCTTGAGGGATAGGATCAATGGTAAAAGAAGTGAAATATATGGCAAGGGTAGTTGTGGTTTGATGATAAGAAATAATATTTTAAATTTTTTATTAATAATTACCATTAACTTGGTGATAAATGAGTTAGGAGTCACCCAAAGCATGAAGATATATGATATCTAAATAAAGGGCTACTCTCATGCCTAAGATTAAGGATTTATATTCCACCATGTTGTTAGTGACATCAAATGTAAGGTGAAATTCTAAAGGGATAATTTTACCAAGAGGATTAGTGAGGATATATCCTACCCCATCTCCTTGAAGGAATTTGGCACCATCAAAATGAAGGGTCCAAGTATCTTTGTGTAAATTGATAATAATTTTAGTAAGTTCTTTGATAAATACTTTTGGTTTAGTAGTATTAGGGGAGATATAGGAATCATCAAGATTACTTGATTCAATATTAGCATTGAAATTATGGAAGTAATATTTAAGATATATTGCTTGATTGATACATTTAATATATATAATATTATCAATGGGAAGACTATCTTGTATGTGGTCAGTAACTGGTAAAGGAGCTATGACAAGTTTATCAGTAATAATTTGTCTTTTGATAACTTTTTATGTAATAATTCAAAAGTCAAATTCCATGAGGAGGACCATCCACTTTCCAATTTTGTCTCTAGGAAGAAAGGCTTTGGAGAATAAATGATGGAGTGGATCAAAATGAATGATAAGGTAAGTGGTTTGATAAAGCATATAATGCCAGAGCTTTTTGGCAACAAAATATATGCCAAGGCAATCATGTTCAATTTTTATATAATGTTTCTCATAGTTGATGAGGCCCCAACTGATATAATAGATAGAATATTCCTACCTAGTATCATATTATTGGGTAAGTATTACCCCAACTGATATGGGTGTGAAAGAGTTATATAAGATTAACGAATGATTGTTAGAAGGTGGATGAAGAATAGGTGGGTAAAGCAAGGATTATTTCATATTTTCAAATGCTTTTTAATAAGTATCTATCCATTATAGGTCATTACCATTCTTAAGAAGAGAATTAAAAAAATAGATGTGGTAAACCATTTTGGGGATGAACTGTATAATTACCCAAATTTTTTCGAGGTAAGTGTGAATAAATGGAATGAAATGAGGGATGAGCATGTTGACAATAATATTGATCTTGGTGGGATATACATCAATGAAGAGAGACTAATAATCTTAATAGTTTGCTAGATGTGACACCAAAAACACACTTGTAGGGATTTATCCTAACTTTATATTTAATGGGACAATCGAAGATGATAGCAAGATTAGATAGATGAGTCATGTATTTTAGACATGGAAATGAGGTTATCCACATAGGTTTTTATAATATTGAGGATAAGATAATGAAAATGTATCTCATCACCCATTGATAGATAGTTCCAACATTTTGGAGGCCGAAGGGCATTTTAACATAACGATAGGTGCCCCATTTTGTGTTGAAATTTGTCTTATGTTGGTTTGCGAGGGAAATGTGAATTTGGTTATAACCCAAGAAACCATACACAAAGGACAACATTTCATAACCAACAGTTGAATTATTTATGGCATATATAGAAGGTAGGGGGAAGTTATATTTTGTATAATAAAAATTAAGATTACAGAAATTAATACAAATGAAAATGACCACGGTGATTTTATTTTGAATAAAGATAATGTTAGAGACCCATTATGAATAGTCCACAGGCTTGATAGACTTAGAATTAAGAAGTTTTATAATTTCTTTGTCATAAAGTTGAAAATTTTGGTGGAAATTTCTATATATTTTGTCACATTAGTTTGGCACCAAGGTAAGTGATGATGTTGTGCACCATGATGCTAGGTTCAATACCAGGCATGTCTTCTAGGACCAAGCAAAAGTCTCATGATATTTATCAAAGAATAAGCTTAATTTACCATTTTTATTTGGTTTGAGTTTTTGAGAGACTATAATTAGTCAAAGGTATGATGGGGTACCATATTCGATTTGAGTAGCTTCCTCAATAAGCTTAGCATTGACATCTTGGAAATAATATTATGCAGTAGGTATAGAGGAAATGGGATTTAATTTAGCATAAATGCTAGCAATGAAGTTGTTAAAACAAGGGGATTTATTTTTGAAATTCTTGAGTTTATGATGCTTTTAAGGTAGTTGAGTTTATTGGGCATGAAGCAATTCAATAATGGATTCATCACTAAGAAAAGTGGGAAGAGGACCATAATACATGACATCTACTTAAAGATCAATAATTTTATTACCATGGCAATCATATTCAGAATGTATCTAATGTACATCTATGGCCTTAGCATCTAATATAGTCTCAGTAGTAGGTGGATTAGCAAAAGAAGGTTGATCATCTTTGATTTTTTTATCATTAGTATCATCGATGGGGAAATAATTGAATGCAATGATTGGATCTGTAGGTGGTATAGAAGAAGTGGGAATTTCTATAGGATTCAAAGGTAGGATTTATTCTACCACCCAAGGAGTATTAATAAGTGAAGAATTAATAGGAGGTACATGACCTTCAAGAGATAAATCAAAGTTGGTGGAAATGGTATGAAGATCATGATTGAATGCATGTATTTGGGCTAAAGTTTTTTGATAATGTTGAACATCCAAGTCTCATGATTGAGCTTGCACCATGATGTATCTATCATCATATGTTGGAGAAATTGTAGATGCTTGAGATTTAGGAGTTTAAGAAGGGGAAATACCTAGATCATTAAATTTAAAGGATCTTGGAATAATTTGGACACTCCATAATAATTGCATGTGAAGACATCTTCTATATAAGAGGCTTCCTATGCATTATATGGAGGGGAAAATCAGTGATCTCATCAATGAGAGGGATGGTGAGGTAATAAATAAGGAGGAATCCACTCCAATATGCAAGCATATAGATTAGTAATGTTATAATTAATTAGGTTCATCATCATCTAAATCAACAAGAGTGACATGTAAATATGTATTGATGTTGATAAATTTAGGTAAGGCACAAATGTTTATTGTTGGAATGGTAGGAATGTGATATTGAGATTTAGAATTCAAAATTTGATTACGCCAAGGTTTGGGATCAACCTTTTGTTTATACCTCTTGATGCTATGAAATAATTTGATACATTGGATACCAGAACAGGTGATATCCCTATCCATGTGCATCCTAGGAGTATGTTGTAAGATAGGGGTAAATTGAGGACCATAAGCTTAGTTTAAATAGTCTTAAGCCTAATTGTAAGAGGGAACCAAATACAACCAAGTGGATTTTGATTATTTTTATCAAATACATGACATGTTAAGTGGGTTTAATTGAGATGGTCTTTATTATATCCAATTTTTTGGATGGGCCACAAAGATGTCACATTAATACCAGACCTTTCATCTACTAAAAATTTATGAATGAGGGTAGTGTTAATGATAATTTTAATGAATGGGGGTGGATCATCGACATGAAATAAGATCTCATTGTTAATCATGTTTGTTTTCATAAATTCAATAGAATGATTGGAATAAGGACAAATGGATTCAATGGTATGCATGTTGGTTAGTTGAGGCTTAAAAGAGGGTGCTTGTTCTTCTATAGAAGATAAATCTTAAATTTATAGAAATTTTTGCATGATGATCTTGTGATGATAAGGGGAGGTGTGAACTAAATCCATAAGAGGAATATTTCAAGGCATGGAGTTGAGATATTCTAACAAGTTCTAATGTGTTTTGGAAAAAGAACCAGTGTAAGGTTTATAAAGTAAGATAGACTTTGAAGGAATGGAGTTGGTTAGTGGTTAGGAATAATGATATGGTTCATTATTAGCTTCTGAAGCTTAGTGAGCCATTTTATGGTGATAATTTACTTTGGCTACATTGACATATTGAGAATTATTATAATATTGGTCATAGGTGGCATCAATGGCACAAACGTTCTTGGTATCTTATTGAGCATTAGATGTGGAGAAATACTTTTAACTATTAGAATAAGAAGGTTTGGGAGACTATATTTTTTGAGAAGTGGTGTTTTACTCTTGATTATGGAATTGAATCATGGCTTCATGATTGAAATAATAACCAAGCATATAAGAGATAAAAAATTTGGTAATCCCTTTACAAGTTTCATGGGAATGACCAATATTGGCATGGAATCAATAGAATAAATTAGGATCATACCATTTGGGAGGATTATTGGGATAAGTAAATGGTCTAGAGGGTGTTAAAAATAATGTCATTTATTGTACAATCAATGGTGTGTGAGAATTTGGGGGATTGTCGGTCCTGGCAACTCTTAGATTGGCTTAAGGAGTATTGCCAGTGATTACATTGGTAGAAGTGTGAAAATATCCTTTGAGTGATTTTGTATTATGTTAAAAATATTTCATTAATAATTCCTTACAATTGGCTTGGTAAAGATCTTCATTATGTGTTTGAGGGGAAAAAGTTTAAAAAATTATTGAAGATGAGTTAAAGTAGTATTAAAGAGTTTAAATATATTATCATCAATCATGTATGGTTGGCCTTGTGGGCTAAATATTTCCATCCTTTGATAAAATCATGAGCTAATTCATTAGGAGATTGTTTAGCATTGATTAAATGGCTAAAGTAATTTTCAAAAAGATCATTGTGTTAAAAATATTTAAGTAAAAGATTAACTAAATCCTCTAGTTTCCATATAGAATGTTAGGGAAGTTGGTTTTACCATTCCAATACATCACCAATGAAGGTTTTAACCAAAATTTTAGTTGTGCTGAAAGTATTAGTTTGAATCCACTCTTCATAAATATTTCCAAATGCCTTGAGGAAAGATTCAAGGTCTTTAGTCCCTTCATACTTGATAGTTGGATATATGTTACCCATATCAATGGAAACAATGAAAGGAGATAAAGGTTCATTTTGGATGTTTTGAAGCATATTTTTGTTCATGATAGGTTGGGGAATGACATTTCCCATAACATCTCTAAGAGGTGGAGGAATAAACATTTTGTTATTTTGAGGAAGAAGAATTGGAGGTTGATTAGCCATATTGATCAAATGATGTTGTAGTTGCATCACTTAAGAGGTGTTAAATGTTTTCATTATGCTCATTTGTTACACTATTTGTGCAAGAATTCAGCTTATATCAATTGGCGGGTTGGTCTTGGTAGGAGGACTCCACAAATTGGTATTAGGGGGAGGTTTTCTAAGAGGTGGATTACCAATGGGGTTGTTAGATAGACTTATATCAATCATTCCCACATTGTGTTGAGATGCTTAAAGATGGGAATTGTCCTAATAGGTAAAAAAGGATTGGATCCACCTACATCATATTGAGGCATGATTTGAACCATGTTATAATTCATAGATGATAGAGGTTAAAAAGTATTTGAAGAGTAAGGATTCTCTTGGAAGGTAAAGCAAGGAATAAAAGTATACCCCATATAGTGTTTAAATGGATTCAAGTTATCCAGAAAACTTTTGATGGGAGATTTCATAATTATTGATGAGAGAAATATAATTTAGGAAAGAAGAAAGAAAATTAAGGATAGAGTTATCTAGACAAAGAATTAAGATGGCCAGATACAAGAACAAGGTCAACCAACAAAGGATGGGGCCAGCTAATAGGTACCAAGTCAATTGGGTCAACAAAGTAATTATAAAATAGAGGCTAAAAAGAGTATAGATTCATATGGGTTGACTGTGTACTACTAGATAGAAGACAAAATAGAGAGATAAAATCACAAAGTTGTGTAAGTTGATTGTGTGTTTTTGGTAAGAGGGGAAAACATAGTCTATAATAAACTATGTTGACTAAGATGATAGTGTTCTAAAATAAGGGAAAAGGTTTGCAAGATAATTTAAGTAAGAATGAAAGAAAACGCACAAATAATTAGATCAATGTGATTGATCCAATTGGGGTACACAGTACAAAACCTTACACCAACACTAGCTAATACATGTTGTTTCAATATAACACACAATGATTAGAGAAAAAGAAATAAATAAAAATTAAATGCTAAGTGGTCACCGTAAGTGTTATTATATTATTAGATAAGTTTGATTTTAATTTGATAGGTATTTGGTTGAAATAGGGAACTATAAAGACAATCTATGGATGGTTTCGGGATATTTGGGCTGAAAGAGATATGTGTTGGTAATGGTACTGGATTGGTATTAGGGTCTACCCCCTCACTTCAAAACCCTATATTAATAAGGGTGTTGGCTGATTTTCTAATATATACCATTAACCATGTATTATAATTGGCCATAAAACCAAGTCGGCTTCCCCCTTGGTGATGAAATCCAAGTGGGTAGGCCTTGGGAAGGTAAATGTTTAATTATATTTTGAATGTTATGTAATTTGGTAGTTTGTTCAAAAGAGTAAAATAGTGTAACTAAAATAGTAATTTGAAAAACCACCTATTTAGGCTATGGAAGTTACTCTTAATCATGAAAATATATGAAAATGAAATGTGAATTAATTACTAGTAAATAGTTGTCAATTCCTTGATTAATAATAGTATAGAGTATGTTCAGGTGATACTTTATGAAAACAGTATAGAACAGAGTCAACCAAGTCATTGATATTATATAAAATTAAGGTCGTTCAGAATAGAGTCAATTGGGTTGTTGTTATTCTTCAAAATTAAGGTCTTTAAGAAGAGTCAAATAGGTCAACTAGGTCTCTCAAATAGAAGATAGACTATAGAACTAGGTCAACCAGGTTGACTTAATTAATTGTAGGGTTGTAATTTTGATGATTGTTAACTTGTGAAAAATAGAACTGAAGGAAGTAATGAAATAATAGAGAGATAAAATAAAGTAACTTGGTGGGTTTGGAGATGATTAAGATAGAAAATTTTATGCCATAATTTTGTAGTTGTTACATTAAAATTATACAAACTAGGTTGACTAGTTTGACCAAGTTCTAAAAAAATTTGTATGATGAAGAAGAATAAGGAATATAGTCAGCATATTTAACAGTGTTTATTGGCCTTTATTCTAGTATAAAAAATTAATAAAGTTGACTTGTTTGATAGTGTATGTTAAACTAGAACTAAATAAGAGTACTATGTTGACCCATTCAATCTAGTAACCTATAGCTAATGAAGACATATACAGATAGAACAAAGTCATTTTGAAGTGACTGTGTTTTAAACCTATGCATTGAAAGTTAGAACTATATCAACTGGTTTGCTATAATACTACAAATATGGAAAAATATAATAAAATGATAAAAATGATGACGTGAAAGAAAACTTGCAAGGGTAAGATTCATGTTGAGTTCACTAGAATGTATGCAATGAGAAATGTAACTGATATATAAATCAATCTTAGTTTAGAGAATATAAATCCTACTTACACTTTTTATTGTGGATACATTATATATTTTGGGTCATGACCAAGATGGATCTGCTAGACCTAGCCAAGGGATCTCTTACCACAATATCACTATGGAGGTTTCCAAAGCATCTAAATAAGCAAAACTATGCAATAACCCTAACTAGGTCATATGTTTTTATATTCACTAAACTAATAATAATTAAATTAAAGTCTAATATAGTGCTCACCAAAGCTTGTGTCAAAAAGTGAAAATAGTAAACACAAATGTAAACATGCATAAGAGAATCCTAATTAAGCCATGTATAACTAAAATCCTAATGCATGGAGAGAGAAATATATTTAAAAGCCATTACTTATGCTACTTTTATCTACTAAAGAGGAACAAAGTTAGAGATACTTAGCTTGAATATGAACTTGTCTATACTTAATTTCTCTCTTGGCCAAAAGTTCTTCACTAGAGGTTGTTGTGGTTTGTAAATATCATTAAGAAAGGCTAAAACATCCAAGACTTTTCCACAAAAAAAGATCCTTATCCAAGTAGAAATCCTAAGTTAAGACTCCTCAATTAGAATGGTAGAAGAACATATTGTAAAGCATAAATGAATAATTAACTCTTATTGTCTCTCTAAGAATGGAAAAATGAATGTGTTTATATAGATGAATCTAACCCTAGTCATTTTTGAAAGTTTAGGTTTACAAGGTCGACCCAATTGACCTCATATCATTATTAACCAAAAAAAATTAGGTCCTAGTCTAGGTTGGCCAGGGTCCAACCTAAACCCTAAATACGTTTTATCAATTAGAGTACAAGGTTGATAGGGCCAATAGTGTAACATAAACCGTCAAAAATGATTTTAGGCTAAGGAAGGTTTGATGAAGGAATAAAATGACTAGAGAAGGGTGAAAAATAGGAAGCAAATCTTAGGGGAATGGTTTTTAGGAGATGGTTGGATTGATAACAAGTGGTAGTATAGGGACAATAATCTTGTGAAGCACCAATGGTTTGCTCACATCTTTCTCGGTACACCCCTTAAAGTGTGCACTTAGAGAGATTAAGACTTGATGACTAGAGAAGGGTGAAAAATAGGAAGCAAAGCTTAGAGGAATGGTTTTTAGGAGATGGTTGGATTGATGAAAAGTGGTAGTATAGGGACAATAATCTTGTGAAGCACCAATGGTTTTCCCACATCTTTCTCGGTACACCCCTTAAAGTGTGCACTTAGAGAGATTAAGACTTGATGAGTTATTAAAAGATAGAAATCATCAGTAATTGATAAAGTTTGAAAATATTATGTGTATACACCATCATTCATATCACACACCTCTCTCTTTATGTATTGTGCCATGTTTTATATCATGCAATTCCTTACTACAGTCTTATTTAGTGATAGTTTTTATTGTGTGTTTCATAGATACAACTATCTTTACATACCACTTACATGTTGTGGCACTAAATTTTTCACATACATTCCTTAATTTTATATATATTACTATGATGACATACTCTCTAATGTTGGCATTATTTTACATGATAATATATCTATACATGACATGATACAATTCACTTTTCTTTTGAGACAAGTGACTTGTAGGATAGGTCCATCACCCCAAAATGAGGCATAATAATGTGATTTTTCATAAATACTAAATCTTCCATGAGAATATTTTAGTATAGTATACATATTTCATAGTAGATGTGATTCAAATAACATTTTGTGATTTTGTTTTACAAATTTTAGATAGATTTTAGGGGCATATGTAGGGTATATGTACTCCATGAGTAAAATATTTTAGATTTAAATATATTTAGATACATTTTGGGGAATTTTTAGGTAATGTGTACTTGTAGATGATATTTTATGATTATATAGCATCTCAATATTGTAAACTTGGAATAACTTAGACCTTAGTTATTCCTCTCAGTTCTTTACCTTTCCCGGTTATACAAGTATTACATTTACTCTATATTTGTGCCCCTTGGACTATATATCTTAGTCCAACCAATATTATTTTGATGACTTGGGTCTTCTATCTTGCCTGTAATGCTTTAAATATACTTTATTTTCATCTCTACAAGTTCATAACCTATACATGGTTTCCTGCTCCCTTGACACTAATGTATTGGATAGACAGTATCCTTGATATTGTTGTCATATCCTGATGTAAGTGCCATTGCCATAAAGTCATCCAATTTTTTAATGAAAAATATCCTAATGGTCAACCTAAGTGCTTTAATGTGAGCTATTACTAAAAATATATTGATATAAATACAAGATCAACCCTCATTCATTCTTCACCTAAAAAAAAACTAAAGATACCAAGGAAACTTATCAAAATCACTCTTTTAAGCATTTGATTAGAAAAATATTATCTATTTACATACTAGTCATAGGTATAAAACATCTAAAGGTTTGTATTACTAAATGAATAGTCCAAGAGATTGATTTGACAAGTCATAAGATAGGTCACTATTATACTTATTTTATAAATATTGTATGATTCATAGACAAGACAACTTGTAGGGAATAACTACATGAGTATGAGGACCTCTTATGGATTATTGGCTATGTAGGAAATTCCCACTAATAGTAAGGTATTTGAGGTAGCTCAAAACTATGTGCCCACTAACCCATTTTCCTTAAAGTCACCATGAATATGGGGAACTAGGGTTTTTCCATTTCATAAGGAGCAATAGTCCATGACCTAGATCTGAATACACCAACATAAAGGTGAATCAAAACCTAGAATCATCCAAGTGGTCACATCTTATTTTAGCAGATATTTTATATAGGACACTAGAGTTGAACCTAGATAATAGCATTGACATAACCATGCTAGGGTGATATTAATATCCAAAGTACTAAAAGCATAAAATCTAGAATTTGATGATTGTTCTAGAATATCCTTTACGCTTACTTTCTACCTGCTCTAGATCTATAACTATATTAACATCAAAACAAGCTAAGTATAGTACTTATTTGTCATTTTTATATCTATCATTATTGTACTTTATTTATTTAGACTATCTCAACATAATAAATTTAGTGTATGCTTATATTTGAGTTTAATGTCTACTTGGCCTACTATAGACCTAATTATCACCCTTATGTAATTTCATTTCTATATACCCATTTAAACCTAGATAATCCCTATCTAGATATTTGTAGGGTTAAACATATGGTGAACCCAATATTTGAACATCAAACCTTACGTCACCTAGGGTTTTCTATTTTTTTCTATTATTGATCCCTAAATTACTAAAAAATGTTTGTAATCATGTTTTCCATGTATCTTTTTGTTAATTATTTCATGGTATAATACCTAATAGTGGTTATTACTTGTTATATCTCATGCCTAATTAACTCAGTATCCTTGTTCTAATGTTTACAATAAGGGGGTTTTAAATAGCAAACATCAATTAATCTCTCTTCAAAATTCCTTTTGCAATGCCATAAAACCAAAATCTAAGTGATATGACATTATTAACTAATTGAACAATACACATTCAAAAATTTCAATATTTGAGCTCCTAAAGCAATCTAATGGCTATAAGGATATCCTATATGAGTCATTATGTGAGACATAAATTCTGAGTGATGTGATATCAAGCATACATATTTTTTGGATATCATGAAAGACCTCAAGAATGATAACAAAGTCATTCCCTTTGATTCAATATATTTTCCTTCCAAAGTTATTGTTGACCAAAACTTTCCTCTATTCATACAAGTGACAATACAAAGTAAATGTATCAAAAGAGTGCTTCTTAATATTTTATCAATCCTAAACATTTTTAGCCTACAATTTCTAACCACCATGGGGGTTAACCTAAATCTTATTCAAAAAATGTTATGTAAATAAAAAGGTTTGACAATTCATAAAGCCCTTTAGCTGGTCAAATTACATTGAATATCACCATGTGTCCTTGTACATTACCCACTTTGTGCCAAGTTGTGCCAAATAATTTGATGTATAAAATTCTATTGGGACTATCTATATATATTAAATGTATGTGGTTTCCTTTAAATTGCACGCATGCTTAAAATTTTGTCATCAAGGAATACTTTACATGTCTAACAAATCCTAGTCCCTTTAAACACTATGCAATGGTTCATCAAATAGACAATTCTAAACGATAATCCTCAGAATATGAGTCCAAAATTGACATGCTAGTACAAGAACCTAATCAAAATATGCTAGATAAGGTACTAAAAAGATAATTTACATGTTTACCTGAGTCACCAAATTCATTACTCCTACAATTAATAGAGTGTGAACTTATATCTCTCCCTCATCCTAGCGAGGTTGGTATGATTCAACCTCTATCCAAAGGATATGATGTGAATGTTTATTGTCACTATCATTAAGTACTAGGCATTCTCTAAAACATTGTTTTACCTTGAAACATAAGATCGAATATCTTGTCGATAACCAAAGGCTTATAGTTAAAGATCCTCCCAAAGAATTAGGTTCACAAAAACTAAAAAAGCATCCATTCCATTAATATTTAACAATTACATTATACATGTGTGGTGTTTATTTTTAGCATAATCATATTGATCCTACATAAATAAAATCCACTTGCAATATAAAACATCTTCAATAGCTTGGTTTGGATCTACAAGACTTACAAATGAAGGTCACTTGGAAAGACTTCTTTGGAAACATACTAATTCCAATTGTTTGTGGTCCTAAATTAATTCAAACAAGAATTTGGGTTATGCCTACCACATCTCCATATGCACTTACATTATGAACTTTTTGGTTATACCAATTGGAAGCAAAAATTGATCAAAATCAGCAAGGTATTTCCTTTCCTCATGAAGGCAAATTAACACATATTTCAAATGAGATAATTATTTCTTCTACTACACATGAAAAATGTGAGGAGGAACATGATATGTACCTCTTCAACCTATCTAATCATGATACAAACAATGTAAAAGATCCAACTTAAGATTGTAAGTCTCACAATGGGGGGACATCTATGACCATACATTATATGTAATAATTGGATGATCTTTCCTCTTAAAAATTTTTAAAAATAAAAATAAAAAAATAAAAAACATTCAAAAATCCAAAAACACTTTTGGCACTTAAATGTTATATTGTCTCCTTGGCATCCATGTGTTAGTTACATATTGATGTATAACATACTCAATTATTTCTACATACACATATGTGTCACACTTTTATTTGAGTATGATACAAGCATACATAAATAAATTATACATTATTATTTAGGATTTTGGTCCTTACCTCTACTCATGTCATATGTACATTAGGGGCATTCACTTCTTTGATCTTGATACACACATGTTATATGATTTGATGATTACTCTAAATTATCATGTTTGAACTTACATATGTACTTACACATTTTAATTATCCATGATTATATCTTAAATAGGGTACTTAATATTCTATAAACTTGACATATTTTTCATAACATATTCGACCCATGGGCTACTATGACATGTTATGTTGTTTTTTATATTTTACTTTATGTACTTCTTTGAGTGTATTACCTTTCTATTTTATTCCATGTTTGAGCATTCAAATATGTTCTTTTACTTATAAACCCCATTCCTATGTATGCTTTCATGGACATTTGATTAAGTCATGTCCCTTCAATTGTGATACATTTGAACATGACCCCTATTTGTGGTCTCCTTGGACCATTGCCTTTTAACTTAATTTTGAGTGCTCTTATGTGTGTCATTGATCGCTTGTTGAGCTTGTGTTGTTACTATATATACATTACCATTATCTTTATCATACATATTAGGCCTACATGTGATCACATTAGTTATATGCACTTTAATGATATATTTACCTAGAGATGTTCCCTTCTATATACTACATTGTTACATTCATAGATTATACAATTGTCTTATCCATTTGAGGTTAGGTAACTACAAGTTTTTATCTTTTTCTCACCTCGAAGGTAGCATATTAGTGGGTGAATGTCATTTAGACATTTTCTCCACATTTGGCATAATTTTAGATTCAATGAGGAAATGTTAAATGAGCATGGCTTCCACACATTTATAGTTTCTAGATTAAGTGGGGGCATGCTTTGGAAGCATGTTCTCCACACTAGTTCAATATATGGTACTTCTATCAATTTTTGGATTCAATGATGGCATGTCATATGGGCATGGGTTCCACACTTTTACAGTTTTTAGATTTAGTGGGGGCATGCTTTGGAAGCATGTTATCCACAATCATTTAGTATATGGTACTTATATCAATTTTTAGATTCAGTGGGGGAATGTCATATGGTCATGGATTCTACACATTCAAAATTCACAAATTTATTGGGGCCATACTTTGGAATGATGTTATCTAAACCTATTCATTATTTAGCATCTCCAGATTATAGTGGGGGCATATTATGGAAATATGTCTTCCACATTGGTACTTATATCAGTTTTTATATTTCTCCATATATAGTGGGAGCATGATTTAGAAGCATGTTTTCCACACTTATAACTTTAAATAAATAGGCTAAAGCACATAGTTATATATTATTCATATTCATATTTGTGGTAGAATTCTATACATTGGTACTATTGTTATACATAGTTTCAGCATGAGACATGTCTAGGGTGAATATGTTATAAAATATGTGCCTATTATTATAAAATTCATATCAATTTAAGATTTCAAAACTCTTTTATGGACTATTGCCATATCACAAAAAAGATCATATTGATACCCTATGGACTTTTATGGACTTTATTGAGCCAATCTACTACAACAATTGGCTCACCTTTTTGTATGATTGAGGTGATCAAATTACTCAATCTTGCCAAGTTTTTAGGTTGTACTTGATCATCTAGCCTTACTAGGTTATAAGTATCATTAGGTTTCATGATTGATCTAATCTCAACTACCAAGTGGAAATTAAATTGTGATCTAAAGTTGGGGGTATGTGCCTCTCTCTCTCTCTCTCTCTCTCTCTATATATATATATATATATATATATATATATATATATATATATATATATATATATATATATATATCCTTCAATATATGTACTTTAAAGATGTATTTATATTGATCCTAATATTAGTTTTAGAGCCTTAAAATGATACATATTTCTCAAAACAAATTACTAATAACCAAAATGGTTACATCGACATATATGTGTACTCTTAAATCTTGATCTTTTAATTTAAATATATTTTAAGTAATTTCAATCCATATTATATGCACTTAATTTATAACATGCTCTTGGTTTTAGTTTATTCACCAACAAATCACTCAAGTTGGGAACATGTAAAGACAAGGTGTGCATATACATCTAGGTATGCATTATTTTCCTTTAAACAAATAATTTAATTACTAGATTAAAGCAGGGGGAAATGTATATTAAATTTTATGATTATATATCACCTCAGTCTTGTACACTTGGAAAAATGCATACCTTGATTTTTCCTCTTAGTTCTTTACCTTTCCTACTTATGCAAGTCTCTCATCATGCTCTATATTTATGCCTCTTGACCTATATCTCTTAGTTTAACCAATCTTATGATGATGACCCATGTTGTATATCTTTCCCAAAATACTTAAAATGTATTTATCTTCCATCACTATAATTTCAAAACTTGTACTTACTTTCCTTCTCCTTAAACATTAACATCTAAGATAGATAATAACATCGACGTTATTATCTTGTCTCGAAGCAAGTATTTAGTGCCCTAAAGTCATCCAATTTTCAAATGAAAGTTATCCTAATGGTCATATTAAGTGATTTAATGTGAGTTATTACTCCAAATGATTGATATAAATACAAGATCAACCCTCATTCATTCCTCATATAGATAAAAAATGAATATACCAAGGCAACTTATTAAAAGCATGCTATTGAGAAATTAATTGAACAAAGCTTTCCTATTTATATACCATTCATAGGTACATCACATATAAAATTTTGAACTACTAAAGGATAATCTAAAGAGCTCAATTTTCTAAGTTACAAGTTGTCATTATTTTATTTATGTTACACATATTGTATAATTCACACACAAGCTAACACATAGGTGATAACTAAATGAGTTTGATCCCATCTTCTAGAGTATTATATATGTAGGTAGCACCCACTAATAATAGGGTCTTTAGGATAGCTCGACACTATGTGCCCACCAACCCAATTTTCCCCAAGGTCACTATAAAGATGGAGAACTAGGTTTTTGCCATTTCTCAAGGAGTGATAATCCATGACCCACATATGAATGCACTAGAGAGAAGAAAAATTAAAACCCAAAATCATCTAGATGGTTGAATCCTATTTCAATATAAATTCCTTATATTAAATTAGAATTGAATTTAAATAATAGGGTCCATGCAACCATCCCAAACTGATGTTATTATCTAAAGCACCAGAGGCATCAAATATAGAATTTGATGATTATTTCAAAATCTCCTTCCCACCTATTTTATACCTATTTCATATCCAAAACTACCTTAAAATCAATTTAATCATAGTACATCACTTCTTTGTCATTTATATATCTAGAATATTTTTACTTTATATATTTTTACTAGCTCAGAATAATAAATTATGTGCATGCTTATATCTGAGTTTAGCATCTAATTAGCCTATTATAGATATGATTATCACCCTTGTTCCATTTCATTTATATATACCCATTTAAATCTAGATAAACCCAATCTAGATCATTTTAGGGTTAAACAATACTCCATTTTATAGTATCGATTTAGTTCGCCATGATAGTAGTTCATGCCCATATACAACATTTTAGATTTTAATTAAACATGATGATGATGCATGCTCATTATGATAGTTTTCAAATGGCACCAATTCGATAGGGACTTGAGTTAATTCATGCTCATATACACTATTATAGATTATATTTGGCACAAATTCAATGGTGCATGATGGTTTTCCATGCACCATTACACATATTCACCTTTGTAGTTATTTATCAAGTATTTTCAAGTGTTGAGCAAACTTAAAATTATAAGTTTGTCTTTAGCAGTCAATTCAATATTTTTTGAGGTAATATATGTTGAGGTTCACCTATGCTCAACATCCATGGCATTATCCATAGTGATCACATTGTGTGGTTCCCTCCCTATCATCTTATGCTTACAAGATCACAATTGGATTAACATATGGGTTGGGGGAATTATTCTTCTAATCCTTAGCTATTACATTAGTAAAATTTAAATTTGGAGATTGATCATCCTAAATTTATCCAAGTCATATATGTAATTTATCAAATAATAACTTTTATAAAATGCTTCAACAAGTAAGTATCATCTCCAACAAGTTTACAGTATAAAAATTTACTCACATACAGGTGTACTTTTTCCTTCCTCTTTCAAAATTCAAGTTTGAATTATGTTCTGTATTTCAAGTTTCATTATATATATGTTGACTAATACTTTTTTATTGTAGGTTTTTCTTTGAGAAACTTGCACATTTGGATTCTTATCCCAAAGACAAAGTATATATTAGACACTTAGGTATATCTTTATCATTTTACTCTAGTATTTTCATTGCAATGTAATATTGGAAAAATGGGGGAATTTGTAGAAAATGAAATATGGTATTTGAAAATTTAAAATTTAAATATTTACGTACACTTATCCTACATGACTTGTGAATCTCCAAACAGATCTTAATTTTCATTCACACCCATTTACATTCTAGTTATGAGCATAATTCGTTCAAAGTTTATATCAGTCACCTACATGAATATTATCTTTTGTGTTAAATCAATTAAATATCATGCTCAAACATTTATATATCACCACATTTACATTAATGTCTCTCAGACAATAACATCATACTCATATATTCATATCAACATTATTTTCTTGAGATTAACATTATTTTTCTTCACTTAACACATGACTATTTTTTTTAAATTAAATCATGCACATAGTTTGGTCCAATTACCTAGCATGTTGGTGGTGTGTTAAATTACCTAATTGAGTGAATATAAATATAAATTATGGTTAAAATTATTAACCATTTGTAATTCTCAATTATTTATCAAATTTACTACTACACATTGAGAAAATTTAACCAATTCTTTCCAAACTAAAGATTAATCACTAGGAGTAGTCATCATCCAAGTTTTAAGCATACCAAGATAGGTTAAGAGTTGAAATTATCAATATCAAAGACAAATTTATAGTTGCATTCATATAGTTAAACACCATAAATACAAAATCACATTAATGGGAATAACTACATGTGTATTGGATTCCATTTTCAAAGTATTGGATACGCAGGTAATAGTTGATCATCAACGAAGGTGATTGGGGTCAGCTCATCCCAATTAAACTTACTAGATTTTTACAATTATTCATCCTTCACAAGGATACCTAGGGTTTCAAGGAGAAAGATGTTGATGTATGGAGTTATGCAAATAATCAATGTTCAAATATTTCATACACAAAGCAAAATCAAGCAACCAAATCACACTATATGGTCACAAAAAACTAAGTTATCTTAGGGTATTAATGTCAACATCAAGTCACCTTATTTTGAAAAATTCACCTTGGCCAAACATTAGTGACCCTAAAATAACAAAGACATAATTCCACATCTATACTAATAAAAAGCCTTGTTCCATTCCATTTCCACTTTCAACAGTTAGTCATAATCAATTGGTAAAATAGTAATTCCAAGTATCTTAATCTCCTAGTGAGTTGTGAATATATTAAATTACATTAGCAAACCAGTCTCAATCAGTTACATTCAAATTTATGCTTAAATTCCATACTTTACAATCTTAACTAATCATTCAATTTTATCCTATTGTGATTTACATTAATCTAAAACTAGGGTAAATAGAAACATGAGAGTTGCTTTTATTCATTAAAATATAAATCAGCTATGCATTAATACATTATCTTCCTAATTTATATCAATAATTCGAAGTGGAAACAAATTCAAGTGAATATGTTATGTGGGGAGTTTTTTTTCAAAGAGGTAAGTCTCTTTTTATCATTTAGAGGTATTTTCTTCAGTAGTAAGGGGTCACCATGTTTATGATAATGAAATGTATGCACTAGTTCAATAAATAAAAATATGGAAGGATTATTTATTGGAAACACAAATATTGTGCTTAGTGACCAAAAACCTATTCAATATTTTCAAGAATAGTCTAAATTGTAGTAGGAAAGACATTCCATATGGGTGGGATTTCACCAATGATTCCATTTGGTGATTAAGTAAAAGGTTAGATTAGGTAAGTACACACATCCACTAATAATTCAATATTTGAATAATCTTTGGGTTATTTTCCAACTAATCCACTTGATGTTGCATTGGAACATCACATATAGATAAATAAGTAATATTAAAATATGAAAAGAGTTGAAAATATCATTGAGAGGATTAATAAAATCCATCTCAAGGTGAAATATTAGTTAAATAAGTGTCAATAAAAGTAGAAGGCTAGGCATGACCAACATTGTATAGAGCACACACTCAAGGTTGGTTACAAGGTATGGCTATATTTGAGAAAAGATAGACTCTAATGACAAGTTAGGATGCTTATTCCTGTATAGTATGGATCATTTTCCATCTTAGATAAAATTAGTGAGAATTATTTCAAGATTGATTAACCCTCATTTATGTGGATGTACTTACCCTTTACTTGTGATAACTTTCTAGTTGAGGAGGAAGAAGAAGAATTTATACCTTACATAGAGGACTTGGTTGTGGATGCATAAGGATAATTGGAGGATTAAGTATTTTTTTAAATACTTAGAGAAACATGTATGGAATCATAATATTCTTGATATACTTGACTCAAGGGGAAGTCCAAATAAATCTAAATGTTACTCCAAGAATAAGTTGGCAGATTTGTGACCACATCTCCACCCCCACTAAGAAATATTTTATGGACCAAAAGACCATCAATAAGAGAGGTATGATCCATACGTATGTAGAAGAAAATTCATTCATTAGGTAATAGATAATAAATTTGATTATAATCATCATTATAAATTTAAGGAAGGAGTTTTTAAAATGGTGGTGAAAAATTTACTTAATTCAAGTGGTAGTTGTGTAACCATTGAGGTGGTTACATAACCATTAGTTCATGTAGGAAGTGATTTAAAAATAGTTAGTCAAAAATAAACGATAGTTCCACCCATTGTAATTAAATAAATTCTTTGTAAAAAGACATTTTTCTTCAAATTATCAGATGATTAGGGAGCTTATAATGCATGTAAGGACATATCCACATAGTGTAATAAGGATGACATGAACATAGGAAGGAATATTTGAACAAAACAAGTGTCTAGATGTTGTAGGAAGGATTGAATTAAGGATATAGTGATGAAAGCTTTGTGAGTAGGATAGTTTTATGTTTTACTTGTTCTATATTTCATTATAATCCACCATATTGAAAATGAGAATAATTATTTACAACTATAGATACCCATATTTTATATAAGCACAATTCCTAGCATGTTGTTATAAATTTTGTATATCTAGACCTCTTGACTAATAATTAGACATATAATGGCATGATATTATATGGACCTCTTTGGTTCCATTCTAATTTTATTTCTTTTATCTTCCCATTAGGACTATATGTTATTATTATGACTTTTATACATCGTGATCTAAATATCCCTACTTTTTATTTTGTAATTTCTATGTTTTTAGACTTTAGACAGCTACGTCTGTGTTGGACACTCATGTCAACAAAAGTGTCCAACCATGATGTAAGTGTCCAAACTTATATTTTTATCCTTTTCTTTACCTTCCACTTTCATGAATGTTTGTTTGTCCCATTTGTTTTTTATTTTTGTGGCCTTTTACATGCCACTACGTCCTAATTTGAAATCAAAAGATCCCTCTATATAAAAAGGTTATAATCTTATTACACTACCTATAAATTTGATCAAGAAAGTTTTAATTAGCATGTAATCTACATAATTGACTATAAAATTACACTAAATATTAAATTAAACATCTGAAGCATTCAAAATATCACCATACTCTTGCATTTTTTGTACCAAGGGTTACTATAGGAGAAAGAGCATATAATTGCACAATAACAATTACATGCACATTCTTAGGATGTAGAAATAAATGGGAGACTGAGACCCTCTTTGTATTATTGGCTATGTAAGTAGCACTTAGCATAATCAGGGTTGATAGGGTTAGCTCAACTCACATGCTAACCCTTTTTTCCCAAGTTATAATAATTCCAAGGCAAAAGAACTAGGATTTTGATTGGATGGATCTCACACAAATGGAGATGTAATTTGAGGTATAATGTAATTATATAGGTGAAAACATAGGAATCGTATAAATTTATATTTGTTTATGTGTGTATTTTGTACTTTACATCTCCATTGGAGGTAGACACATATGTTGATGTTATTCTCCCTATTCGATACAAGCATATGGTGGACAAAAATAGTCAAAACATATAATTAACAAGGATTAAACTTTTAATGCAGTTCTGTGATAAATCCTGATCACTGTGACACCTCATAACCAAATATCATGTAAGATATTCTCTATTTTATCACTTTGTTACTTTGTACTTGATGTATTTAATGTCCATGTGTGAATGGGTAAATTGTCTTGACTATACTTATATCATTGAAATAATAATATTACCTTATTGAATTCAAAAATATTTTATTTATTATGTTTTTATATTTTGAGCTCAAGAAATCATAAAACATTACGTGAACCCATCTTCTATTTGTTAAGCTAAACCCCTAGTTTGCATGTAGGGTTTTCTCCTCCAAAAATTCACATCAAATTATTTTATATTTTTTTTAGATCTGATTTTCTTGGCATGGGCTTAGTTTAATAATGTTTAATTATATATATACATTGTTTATTATGGTTGTAAGCTTTGTAATTTTCTCCAAAGTTAAAATCCTTATGGAGTCTCTAATTAAAGGCCATGAAAAAAGACTCATCCTTTGGATCACTTTTTCAATGTGTCTAATGATCAATGTATCACATATGAATATCTAATGGAATATTAAAAACATAAACCAACCCCTTAATTTTCTTATAAATATGACAATGAAACAACTATTATCACTTATATTTTGCACCTATTTTGTATTTGTAGTAATATGACTAGCATAAGTTGTAACATGTGGAAAATATAATAACATAATAAGATCACCTCCATGCTATGGAAACTTGGTGAATTGGGGTGAACCTATAAAAATGGCCAACTTCCTTTCACTAATCTTAGTGCAACTGGTATATGACTAGTTCACGTCAAACTAATGCCTCTTAGTGATATTTCTCCAAACTAGAGTTTGACTTATGAGGAAGAGATTTTTAGAATGAGTTTTAAAACTAGGAAAATGGTGATTACACCAAATAATATAGTGTAAATTAATTCCTTATTTATTTGAATATAGTTGAATGTTTAATATTTTGAATTTATTAAATAATAATCTTGCACAAATATGAGATCAAAGGTAATATGGAATCTTTATGAAATAAGGAAACTTTTTTTTTATTTTTTATCAGCAAGCTTTCAAAAGGGCATAAATAATACCATAGATGAATCTATATGACTAAAACAAGAATCAAACCATTCAAAAACTTAAAAAATAGTTGTACATACATAAAAAAGACACAACACAAGGAAGGTAAAACTTCAGTCTATTAGCTTTTTCAAGGTTACAACATGTAGATCAATTCTTCAAATGCAAAATAATTTATCTAACAAAAAAAAAAGATAGATGGGATATGCTAGGGTACCCATATTTATAAAAAAAATACTCCCTTGAAAGAGATGAAGTTAACAAAACCTTACACCCAATTACAAATCAAGAAAATCTAAGAAATTTCATGCAAACATCCTCCTCTTTAGCTTGAAATGGTGTCCTTAGTGGAGTAGATGGATGAAAAAAAAATGCAACTATTGGGTGCTTCAACAAGTGCTAAAGGAGTAGCAAAAACCATTGAAATATTCTAGTTAAACCCTTTATTATTTGAGTTGTGGTGATGTTATCTCTCCTAAGGAATGAGGCACCAAAATGAACCATTACTTAGAAAATATTGAATGCTTTTGGATATTTTAGGTTATAACTTGCATAACCTAATTTGTAATTTTAAGTGAAGACTTTTAAAACTTTTTAAGTCATTAATATTGATAAAAAGGAAAGTGTAAATTACAACATGAGTTTTTACAATTGAAGTAATTTAAACTTTCCAAAAGAAAAAGTGTGAATTACAAGTTTGCACTTTACAACTAAGGCCTGCCAAAAAGAGAATTGAAAATTATAAATGGCTCTTTCTCAAAGAGAGGTGTCAAAATGATAGTTGAAATTTACAAATTCCAACTTTAAAATGTTTCTTAAAATAGGAATATAATTTACATAATGTATTTTTACAATTAATTTGAAATAATTAATCCACAAACATGACCTCTAAACATTCCCTATCTTTTTTTATTGTATCTTCTCGATATAAGTGTCAAATCTGATGAAGATATCTTGAAGGAGTTATTCTTCAAGACCAAGGGCGTAAAGGTTGTTGATCTTGCATTTTGAAATCAATTTACATAGTTCCATAGATGTAGATCTATAGACTTGAGTGTCTTTTCCCATCTGATCTAGAGTATTTTGATACATGATGAATTGATGGATGGAACTCCAGTTGAGAGTTGTATCCCATGTTGATTCTCTCTTGACTACCCCTTTTAATTTGTCTTAAATCTCTTGAATATGAAGGGGTTGATTTTTATGATCTATTTTTTCACATGAAAATTTACCAAGTAAATATTTAATGTGGCCTTATCACATAAATTTTTGGCCTTATTAATACTCTCAGTGAGTATCTTAATTATAAAATGGGTTGCCCTAACTAGATCTTCATGCTCTACATAACTCTTAAATATATTTTTTTATATGAGTGTGTTAGTCTCAATTATGTTAACAACCTACAATTTTTGAAATAATAGGTTCAATCTTTCAATCTCTACCTCATATTTACTTATCTTTGCTTTCAGAGATGCACAATCATCCTTTAGAGTTTTATAATAGTCCATTGCTAGCTCTATCACTCAGTTTCATTTTGTTATGATTTCATCAACCTAGTATTTTATTTCCTTTTCCATGGTACCAAATCTATAGCATTGTCGTAAATGTTTCTTTTTCAGGTACTTGAATAAGAGATTGAGTTGGTTGGGCTATTGGATTGATGAAATTCCTCAAGGCAATTATTAACTACTCAACTTTAGTCTTCAATTCATTTTACATTGACCTTGTTACAATATATCTTTTTAAAAAGAGATATGATTCTTGATTGAACATTTTGCTTTAGTCCTTCTCTTATTAGATAACCTAGGATCCCTTTAGATAATTGATAATCCCCCACCACTATATCTTCCTTTTATTTATTTTGTGGGGGGACTATTATTTACACATATCTTTACCTTGGTACATCATATGATATTTTAGAGATGGTACTAGGGACTATTTTTGGTATTTTAGATGACTCCAATAGACCAAAGTTTAGAGTGATGGAAGACACCATTTGTTCTACTTCTTCAACATTGATTGTGTTAGCCAATTTGGAGTGCCAACCTATGAATTTGACACTATCATCTCTGAATCTATAGCTAAAGTTGTTTCACTGGTGGTTACTATGGCCAGTGATGTATCTATCATTGATATTACCACTAAATCATTCACTAATGATTTTTCTCTCTCTTTCTTTCTTTCTCATTTGTGGGTTGACTAGCTACAATTGTATTAGTGGCTCCTTCTATCTCCACCTCTTTGGTGGGGGCTTGGGTGTTTATGGAAGTGAATAAATGGGTATTTTAATGGGTAATGTGGGTATAGATGTTCTTAATATGGGTGTGTAATATGGGAGTGATATGAGGGGAAGGGTAGGCACAGGTAGTTGTAATAGGAGAACTTGTGGCAGGGTGGAATCCAAGGTAGCAAAGGAATCAATCAATGTAGTGGTAATGCTCAGAGTAGATGAAATGAAGAGTGTGATGAAAGATGAAATAGAGATTGTATCTATCCCAGTGGTTGGGATGGCTTGTGGGGTTATAGTTAGAAATATTTAATCCACATCCATGTACTTCTAGTTGGTATTAGTGATTAATGGAGTGGTAGTGGATATTAGGGATAAGGTGGAAGTGATTAAGGAAGAGGGAGGTGAAGGTGGAGTTTAATTGTCTACTTTTTTGATTGGATTTCTACCAAGGGAGTTACTAACATAGGTAGGTTGGGTGAAGGTGTAATTACTTGCACTAGTGAACTGGTAGAAAAGGAGGGGTAGTTATTTAAGCTGACTAGGTAGTGGAAATAGGAGGGGGGAATTTTTTGGTTGGTTGAATAGTAGACACAAGTGGAGAAACTATTTATGTTAGTTGAACAGCAATTGTTTCATCTATAGAAGTTGACATTGGTTGATTCATCAATTTTATTTTTTTCTCTTGGATTCTGAAAGGATCCCTTTTTGTATTTTTATTCTATTTTTTATTATGGTACAAAACAAGCCTATCTACCTAGTCTACTTGGGTTCCATTATTGGGACCCTTTGCTACTATTTCCACACCCTTTTCCTTCGCTTCTCTTAAATTGTCATTAATACTCAGGATCTCTTTAGTTATCTTGACACCTTTACTCCTTAGCTAGTTTATTGTTCTCTTTATAACCTAGGTGGTCTTATCCATTAATGAGAAGGATTCAGGAATAGACCACCAAACCAGTGGAATAGGTTGGAGATAGATTTTATTATCATTATATAACCTATCAATTGGTGACTTGTCATCTTTAAAATCCTTAGGGATTGGTGCCATGTTATAGGTTTTGATTTGTTCTAGGGTCAATTTAGAATAATCTCTCAACATTGATTCCTTTTCATCCTACATATCTTCCTAGTAATCTTTATAAAAAATAATGTGGGAATATGTGGTGACACCCACTATATTGGTAATATGGCCAGACACATCATAGAATGGCCTTGCATCAATAGATCTTAAAGTCATTTGAGTCATCTTAGAATCTACACATTTGGATTTTTATAGGGAAGGGTAGGTGTATCTTCCTATACTGATAAAAAAGTGTATCCTTGCCTTATGCAAACTTGATTAGAACTTGTGGTTTCCACAAGTTACCTCACAAGTTCTATTAGGGCTTTCAGTTAAACCTAGGAAGGGTGTAAGGACACCCACTAAAACCACCAACTCTAATGTATGAATATGTTGGGAACTAAATGAAATATGACCCCCAATTTGTAATTTCAGTTGTTGTAGCATCAAAAAATATTCTCCTTCCTAGCTCCTTTCCAATCATAATTATGATGCAGTAAATGAAAGCATCATTCATGTTCTTAAATGTTGCTTGTTTGCCTCAACAGTGAGGTTAGGGTAGTACTTAAATACCTTATTGACTTGATTGGGCATTATGTTAAATCCTTAGAAATCCCCCCCTTTTTATAATATTTAGACAAGGTATGATGTAATATAAAAAAATTCATGTAGTCTGGACCTCCATCAACTATTTGTTTATGGAGTGAGAAATAAACTAGGCCCAGTGGATGTATTGTTTGTTTTGATGGATCACCTTGATATATTGGTACATCCAATTTGGATAATTATTGGCATCTAAATTCTCTATAACTCTATGCAAGATTATTATAATGTCTCCTACTTCATCTTTAAAGTCTATCCTAGCTAGGGTTTTAATAATTATTGTGGATGTAGGTCTAGAGTTTTTAGCCATTGTTTATTTAGAACCCATAGATAGGAATTATTATTATCTTGATAGAAATTTTTATAAGAGTTAGGGGTTATATCTAGATAGATTTTGTATTTTAAAATCAAGAACATGGTGTCAGTGAAGTCAATGTCTAGGTTTAAAATCTACTCTCCTTTATCATTCACCACCTCCCTCTTCTCAGCATCATAGTGTTTTTCCATTATGAGAATAAGTTTAAGGCTATGTACTAACAATGGGAAATTTTTTTCTTGGGGAACCCACTTGTAGACACCAAAAATACACACACCATGATTTTAAATGTTATAATTCCCCTGGACTACCTTAGGACCCCATTAACACCATTTGACCCTCTGATCCCTAACCAAACCTAACTTATAGTCAATTTAACTCAACTAACTCAACCCAACCTTTTTTACCCTTTGGCACTTGACCATTAATAGTCAAGTTGACCATCAACAATCACCTTGATCATCGATGATTAGGGTCCACCTCCTTAACCACTAACATGTAAAATCACCTGCCTATTTTTCTAAAAATAGCTCATCTAATTCTAGTTATAGATCATTGCATGGATGAGTTAAATTTGGAAGGCCCAGCTCATGTGATGTTTCAAAACTCTTGATTTTCCTAAGAGAGAAAGGAGAAAAGATGTGAAATCCATCTGTAATTATTATCAAGAGTTTGTCATCCAGAAGTTTTTTTCTTATAGATCAATCATTATCAATAATCTAGCAATCATATTAGAGAGTCAATTTAACATCAACCCTCCACTAATCTCTCAGGTACTATTACTCTATCAAAATTAAGATAGATTCCACCAACAGAACAACTACCCCGACCATTCATCCAATTGACTTATGGTAAGACAAGTACTTATTTATCAGTATTCATCCACTTTATTCCCACTTTGTAATCAACTCAGTTCTTACCCATCTCTCAAAATCCATATTTTAGATCTCATCAACTAGCCCTTTTACCAACCCAAATCCAAACATAGTAACCATCGATGGTTAACTCAACTACCATTGGTCTGCCTAACCATTGATGGTCACCTTGAATGTCAATGGTCAACCCAACCGTCGATGGTCACTATGGTAGTAAAAACTAGTAATCTAATTTCACCTTCTTACCCCTAATCAAACCTAATCCATTGTGTTCCTACTTTTTCATAAATCCCTCTCTAATTTTTTGAAGGATACCCCAACTCCCTAACACTAGTATTAATTAGTTTATCACTAATTTAATCATTTCTAATCTATTATCCTAAGCAAGCATTCTTGTATTCAATTTTAGTACCTCTGGTTTATTGATGCAAGTACCTTATATTCTATTTCTAAACTTAATTATTTAAAATGTGTGGATTGACAGCCCCTAAGGAAGCTCTCACTTGTGGGATCTAGTTATCACTAGGAAATCCACTCAACTATCTGTCTAACAAACAAATTTTCTTTAGTGTTTTCTTATCTATAGGTCATATTCCCAATCTAAATAGGATCTCTTCACAATCTTTTGATTTTAATGTGCGCACAACCAAATAGGGTTTTCAACCATACCCGTACTTAGTTTATTCTTTTCCTTCATTACAATAATAAGAAATAAATTCATTAATACATTATGGCATGCTTTATGGGACCCTTGTGTCTCTACTTGGGTTTTTGTTTGCTTGTATTATCTCTCTATTATATGTTCATTGATGAAATCAAAAGTTTCTTTTAAGCTTAAAATTAAGTGCATACATTGAATGCTTGAAATTTTAGTTCACATAGCTTAACTTAAAAGGCAAAGTAATCTATTGTAGCTTCACTCTTTATTACACACATTCAACCAAACCACTTTCACCAATTGAACATCAAAAAAACTTAAGACAAATCCCGAATAAGATTTCATCACCCGTTGGAAACCTTACCTTTTTAGAGTGATCTTACTTGGAGGTCATTACCAAGGGGAGGACCAGCTTAGCTCTCTGGTTGAGTATAATCTCTAGATATTAATATATATTGGCTAAGCACCTAAAACCCTTATCATTTCGGTGTGTGAAGTGAGGGGGTAGGCCCCAATACCAAGCCATGCATTGATTCCAATATAGATTATTTTTGAGTGCCTAAACATAACCTAAAACCAAATTTAGATATCTTTTA
Source organism: Torreya grandis (assembly GCA_037957365.1). Lineage (NCBI taxonomy): Eukaryota > Viridiplantae > Streptophyta > Pinopsida > Cupressales > Taxaceae > Torreya > Torreya grandis. The sequence continues at coordinate 3,236,139 of JARHVA010001202.1, forward strand.
TAGTACCTACTCTACAAACTAATATCTATCACACATTTTCTTAAGGCATAAGCTAAAAGCAAGATAAATTAAAACTCTAGGGCTTAATGCATCTTTTTGAGTGTGATTTGATTTCTTTGATCTTTTCTTATCTTCTCTTTGTTTGAGTAGTGAGATTTTTTTTATTTCTATCTCCCATATCTCATATGGTTCTCATTTTACTGTAATAAAGAGACCTTGTGAAGCAAAACCCATCACCAAACCAACCTACCTCTTCTTCTATAGACTATGTTTCTGAACTAGTAGACTCTCCACACCCCTTGAAAAGTCCTACCTTCCCTTGGGAGGTTCCTTAAGGAGATCTAGATTTTTCCTCTTTCCTAGATAATAATCCTATGGCCTTAAAACATTATCTTACAACCATGTCTTACTATATCCCATCTTCAACTCAACCCATAAATATGCCTTATGGCATGCCTCTCCATCTTATGAGGAGTACCTCCATTTCCATGGTTACTACCCAAGATTCCTCATCAACCAACAACCCCTTTGAGACTACTATTGAAAACCAACTAACCCAAACTACCACTACCCTTATACCTTCCACTCCTACCAATCATTCCTCTATAATATGAGTGCCTACCTATAACACTACCAACCATATTTTAGCTACCTATAACCCATCAACCACTACTCTACTTTAATTCCTTGTGGTGTCCATACCTTATACCTTACCACTAATTAGCACAAGGGTCACCACCCTTCCATCAATCACCAAACTAACTACCTCTCTTATCCATAAGCACCCCTTAAACCAACCTTTGGATACATCCCTAATCTACAATGGTATGTACCCACTACCTAAACACTTACCTTTACCTACCCTTATATATCCTCCACCCAGCCATTGACATCCACTTACCCATATGTGGTAGCCTCCTATCCATCTACCTACTATTCATATGTCTCCCAACCATTACAACATTATGCATATTATAAATCTTTAAGTGCATAACCCAAAGTGGACCTAATGAAGATGTTTATGGACAAGATGACCACCTTAGAGTCATCTATTTTAGGTGCTCACAACATCTTGTCATATGACCAAATCTATAGTGAGCCCATCCATCCATCCATACCTATTAAGTCATATCCTCCCCAATGGGAACTTCCCAAGTTTTATAAATTTCAAAGGATGATCCCCAATAACACCTTAGGGAATTTAGGCATGCTTGTTATCTCATCACTAATGATGATTTCCTTCTCCTTTGCACCTTCCCCATGTATCTGGATGGTTTGGCCTTAGACTAGTATAGTTCCATACCTAAGAAATTTCTCTTTCAACCAATTAGATTAGACTTTCTTATACCATTTTTCAATCGCTATCTCCAATAAGGTCTCTATCATTGACCTCTACTCTATTTGACAGTTTGAAAATAAATCCATTTTTAATTTTGTGGCTCATTAGAGGAGCCTGATTAACTAACTTTCCTTTTCTTTGCCTCAACCCAAACTCATAGAGATCTTTACTGAGGAATGTGACAAACATATCTCCTCAACACTACATGTCCAAAGCTTCTGAACCTTTGATGAAGTTTTTACCATGGAATGTAAGTTAGAGAATCTATCTATTAATGAAGGAAATCTAAAACTCAAAAAAAACACCACTTATAAAACCAATGAGGCTTTTTCCTCTAAATCAAGCAACTAGTCTAATACCAACACTAAGAGCAAGGGAACCATGAATATGATTGTCCTAAAAGACATTCCCTGACATTCCATCAACTAATCTAATTCCTCTAGTTCATCAAGGCAAATCATGAGGAACCAAATCCAGAACAACCAAAAGAAATTCACTCCACTTGGAGAATCCTATGATTCCATCTTGGAGAAGTTATTGAAGGACAACATCATTCAACTTCATCCTATCAAGACACCCCAATAATTTGACTCTTCTCACCTTGCACCTAGTTGGTACAATGATAATTATCTATGTGCTTTTCATCAAGTTATAAGACATGACATTAGTAGGTGTAACACCTTCAAGAATTTTATCCAATCCCTCATTGACAAGGGGGAACTTACATTGGACAAACCCAATGCACCATCAAACCAATCCCTTGATATATTCAAGAAAACTTTCTCAAACCATGCTCCTGCCAAGAATGAGAGTAACAATATTGAGTGTTCTCATGATACCCATATAGTTAACATGGTCCTTGATGCACTCATTGTCAAACCACCTAGTATCCAATCTTTTGATTCTCCACCATCTATTGAGATACTAGACTTACCTTCCCTTCCTTTGGGCACTCAAACCAAGGAAATACCATCCTCCTTCACTCCACTTATTGAGGTAGTGGATCCACTAGCCTCCCTTTAAAATAATATATCAAAACAACCAACCACCACCACCTTACTTTCACCTTTGACTGCCAAGCAAACCACTCCCCCTTCAAAACCATTCTCAAGTAGAAAATACATATACCTACTCCTCTCATAGAGGAACCATCTATTTTAACCTTGAATCCTTTGATTTAGGAAGAGGATGAGGTTATCATCCCTATGTCTCCACTTAGGGGCCTATCTTTTAGGTCTATTATTCAAATAATCAAACCAACCTACAAACCATTCTCTAGACTAGTGCAAAATTTAGAATTTATCTTCAACCCTGATATAGATCAAGCCACCTTATATCATTAATTAGGTCTCCCTTACATTAACTAACTGTAATATCTAACCCTTTCTTCATCAAAAAAACTACCACTTCTATTGACCAACCTCTTACCATATCTACCCAAACAACCAAACCCTTTAACCACCTAACTAAAACCAACACCAAACTAACCAACCCTAAACCACTTAAGCCAACTAAGACCCAAGTAACCAAACCCTATCCTATCATCCCAACCAGATCTACCAATAACCTTGGTATCCTCCCTATATCGAAACTCAGTCACCCATATGTGAAAGTATACCTAACCCCCTTAATCCCACAAACCAAATGCCAAAACAATGAAACTAAATAGTCTAAACCACACAAAGATAGAAAGGCCCAAATTTTTCCTCCCTCAACCTTACCCTCCATTCTCAATCCTCATCCCTCTACCTTGAGCAAGCTACCAATTACCTATACTAAAATTGCACCACCTCTTTTGGTCACACCTTTGTAGTTGCTTTCTAATTCACCTCCCTTCATCATGCCAAAAACACATAAGCTACCTACCTTGCAATCTTCCACCCCTATCTCATCAAAATCCTCACCTAAACTAAGGCCATCAACCAAATACAACACCCTATCCAAAACACCTACCACCAAACCTATCTCCAAACAACCTTCTACCTAAACCATCAAAGCAATAACCACCATACCTCTACCACCTTTAGGCAAGTCCTACTAAAATATTATCTATAGGCTATTACAAACTTCTTATTTAGCATTACCTCCCATTAGACCATTTGAACATCTAGCTTCTAAACCCATCTAGTAAAATGACCACCACGTGTGTTCTTATCATAAGACACTCGGCCATGATACAAAGAATTGTAAGTCTCTCCAAACCATTATCCACTAGCTCTATGATGAGGATGATTTATTAATAGATGAACCTACTATGAGACCCCAACCAAAAACCATACCAAACCAAACAACATCCATAACTACCCAATGCTCACCTACTCCTCCACTCTCACCTAAGAGTGAAGATGAGTCTAATTAGTCTAATAGCTCAATCTCTCCTTCTATCCATACTATCAATATGGTCACAAGATCAGAACAGAAGGATAAAGAAAAAGATAAATCCTCCATTCCATGGATGTATCCATCTTCAACCTCCCAATCAACCCACACCCAACTATCTCCATCTTTGACCAAACCCAAGGTGTCTATCTTAGGTGCCTCCCAATCTAATCCCTTAGAATCCATCTGGAGACTTATCCTCAAGCAACTTCATCAGACCTCGATGAAAATGAACTTGTATGATTTAATATCTACCTCTCCCCATCACTTCCAATAACTAATAGAGGCTTTTCAATCTATTGAGATCCAACCTAAGGACCCCTAACCTCTAGTATCCTTTATTGGTGCCCTTCAAATTTCCAACCTTGTTACCTTTAAGGATTTAGAAATACCTTCCATCCATCCTAAGGACCACAATCCTCCTCTTTTTATTACTACTTACATCAACTAGACCCACATCAAATAACTTATGATTGATGAGGGAGCTAGCATTAACATCATCTCCTCCCATGCATACAACCAACTCAACTTTTTGAAAAATGTCATGTTTGAATCTTTGACCATCCTTTGTTTCTTCAATGATACCATGGCCAATACCTTAGGAACTATCATCCTTCACATCCATTTAGGACCTCGTAAATTCCCCAAACTTTTCTATGTTGTGGAAGCTAAATTCTAATACAATGTCTTATTGGGATGACCTTGGATTCACTCCATGGGTTGTGTTCATTCAACCCTCCACTGTTACATTAAGTTTGAGCATGAAGTTTAGGTCATCACCATCCAAGTTGAGCCAAGTCCTTTCTTGACATGCAACATGACTTACTACCCTAATGATGTCCTCATAACCCTATCCAGCACACTCTCAATAGTTACACCTAACCTTCAACTACCAAAGTAGATATCATACCTCCTTCCACTGATAAGGTGTCAACTAGTTTCTCTATACCTTTAGACCAAATCCCCACCATAAACCCTTTAGACTCAATGTTCCATCACCTTTCACTAGGGGAATATCACCTTCTCTCCCTTGATGCTTTCCCTACTCCCCATGAGTATGGGCAACTTACCAACCAACCAAGATATGACACCAATGTTAAAACTATTGTTTCCTTTGGACCTCCCCATTGTTAGAGCCATTTTATCTATGGGTGACTTAAAAAACCCCTTAGTTCTTCTACCACCTCAACCATTCATCAATGTTTCTCTTACCTAGATAAACTAAGCTTCACCAAGGCATACCTCCATTGGTGTGCTTAGAAAGGCTTCAGTCTTGGATGATATCAGCATTGCCCACACAAATTGGTCACCATCAAAACTAGGAAGCCACACAAGAAGCATAGACTTGGTTTCATCTTACCTAATATGAAAAAATATAGACAACCCATCATTACCATTATTGAGGAGGATATCCCCTCATTGCTAACCTCACCTCTACTTATATGTGAGGATGATGACATCATCCCACCTAACCTTTTTTTATCAACATGATCAACCTTGGACCCCTAACTTATTAGAAGGAGGGTGTGACCATAACCATCCCTTTGACCCACCTTGAAATGAAAGGAGAAGACTCTCCTACCATTAACATTATTTAGTGTTAGGATGATAATTTTATTCTCACCTACCTTGGTGCCCTAGATTATTTAATCCATAAATCCCTTCTTCTTGAGTCTTCAACCATGTTGAATGAATCCACCATGGATATCAACTTGGGTACTCTGGATACCCCTCACATTGTCAAAATCAGCCAATCATTAATCATCAAGAAACTTTGGGACTTACCCTCTTTCCTCCAAGATGAAATATAGCCTTTCCTTGGTTTTAAAATGATATACCTAAAATTGACCCTGTTATTACTACCTACAACATAGTCACTCATCATGATGCTAAACTAGTCAAGCAAAAGCTTCAATGTGTGCATCCCCACATATCCCTTCTCATCAAAGAAAAGCTTCAGTTTTTTCTATCTATAAACTTTATTCAACCCATTAACTACCCTCAATGGGTCTCTAATATTTTACTTGTCACCAAAACCATAGGGGGACTATGCATTTATGTAGACTTTCATGACCTCAACCTCACTTTCGCCAAAGATGAATTTCCTCTACCAAGCATTGACCAACTTAATGATCTTAAAACCAGCCACAAGATATTATCTCTTATGGATGAATTATTAGGTTAAAATTAGATCCTAATTTCACTTGAAAATTAACATAAAATAGCCTTTACCACTCCTTGGGGAAATTTTTGCTATAGAGTCATGCCCTTTGGATTAAAGAATGGTGTAACCTACCAATGTTCCATGACTTATATCTATCATGACCACATCCATAAGATTTTAGAGGAATATATGGATGACCTTCTCAAAATATCCAAACTATAAAAAGATCACCTTGTTATTCTTAAGATCATCTTTGAATGCCTCATCTAGTATCATGTTGCCTAAACTCTAAGAAGTACATTTTTGGGGTATTATCAAGAAAGATTCTAGGATTCATTATTTACCTTCATAGAATCAAAGTAAACCCACCAAAATCAAATCCATCCTATACATTCTTCCTCCAATCAACCTTAATCAACTTTTTATCCTACAAGGAAAGCTTCAATCCATTCATTATTTCATTTCCCAACTTTTAGATCGGTGCCAACCTTTCCACCACCTCCTAAAGAAGGATGTGTCTTTCAAATGGAATAGAGCCTATCAAAATTCCTTTGATTCACTCAAAGATTACCTTTTTTCACCACCCATCCTTACCCCTCCCAAAGATGACCAACCTTTCTACCTGTATATCTATACCACCAACCACTCCCTAAGGGTAATACTAACTCACCAAGATGAAAAACACAAAGAGCAAGCCATATAACACATTATATGCACACTTGTAGAATATGAGACTTGGTATACCTATAATGAGAATTTGTTTTTATATTTAGTCTTCATGTCTACCAAACTTTTCCATTACCTTCCTAACCATAAAACCTATGTCATTACCAACACCGAACCACTCAAGTACATACACTCCAAGCCATATCAAAACTAGTGTATGGCTAAGTGGTTCATGCTCTTATTATAGTTTGACCTTGAGTTCTTTTAGTAAAATTCAATTAAAGGGAAATTCATTTCCGATCAACTGGTTGAATCCTCATTAGTACAAAATCAACCTCCTCTTGATTTCCCTAATGAGTCCATTGTTTCCTTCTCTTAAAAAAATTTACCTCTCAATTCACCATGTTCTTTGATAGATCAAAATGTCAACATGGTGGGAGAGGTGGTATCATCCTTATCCCATTTGATGATGAACCACTCCCTTTGTCATTCAATATTGATTTTTAATGTGCCAATAACATGGCTAAGTATGAAGCCCTAGTGATAGGCTTTCAAACTGCCTTAGACCTAGGAGTCAAAATGATCAATATCTTTGGTGAATCCTAACTTATGGTCAATAAATCAATGGCACTTACCAATGTAAGAATTATGTTCTATAATAGTACAAGAAATTGATTGATCAACTCTTAGCATTATTTGAACACTACCACATCTAGTCTACCCTGTGATCTACCAATAAGTTTACTGACACCATGGCTTACCTTGTTTCACAGATCCCATATATACCCTTAAACTCTAATTTTTCTATATTTATCAATATTTTTACTCAACATTCATATGTAAAACTATATTCTCCCACCATTTTCAATGTGGAAGAGACTCAAACTAACCTTTAGTATCAGTAAACCTTTGACTACCTTAACCTTGGCATAGTTCCCTTTAGCCTCTCTAGGAATGCTTGAAGAGAATTTATCCAGAGCACCTCTCATTATACCATTATGGGAGGAATTATTTATAATCACATCTTTGATTGCCTCCTCTTTTATTGCTTATGTAGTCAAGAAGCCTCTCACACTATCAAGAAAATGCACAATGATCTCAGTTATCGCTAGCTTACCCTTAACCAAAATTATTGTGATTATGTGAAAAAGTGTGTTAAATGTCAATAACATGCTAATTTACATCACATGCCTAGGCAAATCATTCACATCTCTACTAATTTTTGGTACTTTTCATAATGGGGTTTGGATCTCATTGGTGAAACTAATCCCCATTCCTTGTAGTGACACCATTCTATCATTACCATGATCGAGTACTTTACCAAGTGGGTAGAGGCTATCCCTCTAGTCTCGACCAAGGTAGAAAAGATTGTCAACTTTATCAAACACCATATCATCTATAATTTCAATGTTCCTCACAAGATTATCATTGATAATGTTAAATCCTTTAAGAACAAGTAAGTCTAGGGTTTATGTGATGATTTTAGCTTTAAGTTGACCTTCTCCTCACCTTATCACCCTCAAGCTAATGTATAGGTAGAGGAATATAACAAAATTCTTAATAACATGATAAATAAAATGGTCAATGCATCAAGTTGGGATTAGCATTTACATGTCCCCTTCACCTTTTGGGCATATCATTCTAGTTTTAAAACCCCTATGGGTGATACCCGATTTTCTCTTGTGTTTGGAGTGGAGGTTGTCTTGCCTCTTGAGGTATAAATACCCTCTCTTTTTGTATCTTTACAAGATTTCATTTTTGAGAGTGATTATCATTAGCACAATTTAGATCATCTTAATCTACTCGATGATTATTATTTGGCATCCCTTACCCACCTCCATGTCTATCAAGAGTGTGTCAAGCATGCCTATAACAAGCACCTTAAAGTGTGATAATTCAATATTAGAGATCTCATCTTAAAGGAAAATCAACATGTCACCAATATGGAGAAAAGTAAGAGGGGAAAGTTTTCTCTCAATTGGATTAGACCTTTTATCATAACCCATAAGTATAGATCAGGGGCTTACCAATTTTCTTCCCTCAAAGGCCACCTAGAAATTGATCCCCTTAATGCTTTGTATTTGTGTCTATTCTTTTGTTAAAAAGGATCACATTCACCTTTTGTTTAACTTAAGATCATCCCTTTCTATCTACCCTCATTCATCTCCCTATTTTAGTGGGGTAATCAATTAAAAATGAATCATGTGATTATTTGTCATTGGCATAGCCTTATCTTAAACAATGGGTATCACAGCTCTACCCATGGCATGGTTTTCATGGTACTTTCCACCCCTTTTTAGGATGGATCCCCATGATTGCTATCACCTAAACCTTTTTACACCTAGTTAATCTTCTTGTGCTTCTATTTTCTACCTTCATAAAGGTGAATCCATAATATAGCCTATGTAAGTATATATCAAGTAAAATCTAAGAAATTAAAGTCTATCATCCTAATCATTAGCAATCATGGGTCATACCTAGCATTCAGACTACTCCCTTGAAGGACAACTATTGAAAATCTATTTGAGATTACTAAATATAAGGTAGACTACATCCTTGAAAGAGAGATATCAAAATTATTTAAATAAATCACATAAACTTATACCACTCCCTTAAAGGATGGTGGAGTAAATAATTTGTCAAAAGCATGGTAATTTCCTAGAAGCTTCCCACATAGATCAGCTTCCCATAAATAGCAATAAATCAAAAGACCCATTATCACAATCAAAACAAAATCAACATAATCTCAAAATTTGTAATCAACTCTTAAGTAACATAGTAATGTGGAAGTCATAGTCATCTTTCACAAGTAGACTTCTAGCATTAATCAATCTACATAATTTTGGCATAAACTTGTTTATATAGAATCTTTGGATACCTATAGTAGAGGCATGCTAGTCTCAGAAGAAAGTTCCATTTTCATCCATCTCCCTTTACTCACTAAAAGTGAGGTATTTCGAGCTTATTAACATCATGTGCACATGACACCTTTTTAACCAACCAACAAACACTAACGCAAAGCATTTGAAGGGTTTATATTCATTAAGACAATCTAACTTTGGGCTTATTTTAGTCCTTACCAAAGAAGATTCATCATGCCCTCTTATTATCCTACTATGCTTAGTTGATATTTTCATTATGGCATTTGTCTTTTGATTATATTCTTTGCTTTACCATCTAGGGTTGTTAGTTACCTCACCTCATGTGTTTTACCTTAAGCAAGATAACAATAGCCATAATCATAATAAGCATATCCATGTGTGTCCTAAGTAACTAGGAAGCATAAACATATATTTAAACCATTTCAGGCCTAAATAATCGTATGTCAGTGTCTACAAAACCATAAGCATAATCCATAAGCAATGTACATATCCCAATATAAGAAATAACATGATCATAACCATAAGTATAACCATAACCATAAGCATAATAATATCCATAAGCCATGTAATAACCACATCATAATAATTAAACATCAACATCAAACCATAAGCCATAAACAATAAACATGAGCATAAATAAATGATCATATATATAAACTCATAAGTCACATAACCATAGAATAATGTATACAAAGTAGGTAGACATATCTCTCTCTCAAAAATGTACATCTCACCACATCATCTCATAGGCCAAAATAAAAATGATAGATAAAATGTCATCCTCTAGCTATATCTATGCCCCAAGGGTACCACTACCTACTTGGAGCACCATTAGATCCTAGCGCTTGCCCACTTGCTATGCCTACCGATCCCCTGACTATCCCAGAATCTACCCAAACAATAGTTAATCTACCCACTTAGCTACCCTAATAACTCTACCCAATCCCAATACCCTAAATAACCTTTTAGTTATTGAGTTTACCTATCATATTACCCAAATTTCACACAAACGCTACCTAGGGAATACCCATAAAAAACCATATGTTTTGAATTACCCTGACCTCCCAACCTAATGAATTTTCACAAATCCAACTAATCTATCAAATTCATGATGCCTTTTACCTTATTTTGTTACATTTACCATGGAGTCACTCGTAGGCCCACTCATCCTCATTTGCACTTGTGAGCTCACTACATCTTGATTGGTCCTCTAAGTCCACTCTCCACCTCAATAGTAAATCTCACCCTAAACACTCAACCTTAGCATGCACCTTCATCATAACACACCAAAATTCTAGAGCCTAAAGTTAAAATCACACACAATAAAAATGAGTAAAAGTAATTCCAATTTTACTTTTACCCCTAAGATTTTAGGGTTTTCACCCTGACTATCAATGGTTAGGGTGACTGTCGATGATCACCCTTGGGGTCCCTAATCATTGATGGTTAAGTTCCCCATTTGGTTTCTTCCAATTAGGTAGCCCCCCTTTTAGCATAACTCAACCATTTCTCACCCACCCATAGAGTCTACCTTCTTCACCCACCTCAAACACCTTGTCACCTTATTTTTGGTCCATTTTGGCCCAACTAGTACATGTTTTGTGACACCTTTTGCTTTTTCCTTTGGCCGTAATGACAACATTACCATGTTGACACTTTTTGAACTTGTGCCACCTTGTACTTACCTAACCCACTTGTGTCTTTTGGTTAGCACTTCCTACCTTAGATACCCATGAAACTCAACCTATTTGTGTATTTTATAGGAGTACTTCTTGCCTTGGATACCCATGGAAATACCAACCTTGTCTAGGATATTAATAGGTATACCCAGTCACCATGCCTAAATGTGGTCACATTTTTCACTAGTCACTAATATTTCTAACACTAACCTTTATTGTTATCAACTATGGAAACCTTGTCTTTATGCAATCTTAGCTACCTCACTTTGCATTCTTATTCATGCCTTAGTGCCAACCTATCATCCACCTAATAATGTTCACCTTCATCCACCTTGTTAAACCTACACCCAATTTTTCTTTACCTCATATACTCCTAGTTTGAGAAAAAACACCTCCTCCCATACTCGAGGCAACTGGACCTTTTGACTAACATCATTTTTTTTCTTTTTTAGGTTGTTGATTCAAGCCACATTACAAAAAGGGGAAAAATGTAGACACCAAAAATCTGCACAGTATGATTATGAATGTCATAATTCCATTAGACCACCCTAGGACCCCCTTAAGACCATTTGACCCTCTAATTCCTAACTAGACTTAATCCATAGTCAGTTTAACTTAACTAACTCAACCTAACCTTTTTTACCCTTTGGCACTCGATTGTTGATGGTTAGGTTGACCATCAATGGTCACCTTAACCATCAATAATCAGGGTCCACTTCCTCAGCCATTAACATGCAATCTCACCTACTTTTATTTTATAAAAATATCTCATCTAATTCTAGTTACAGATCATTATATAGATGAGTTAAATTTGGAAGGCCTAGTTCATGTATTGTTGCAACTCTCTTGTCTTGCCTATAAGAGAGATGAGTAAAGAGGTGAAATCCATCTACAATCATTATCAAGAGATTGTGCATCGAGGAGTTTATTTCTTGTAGGTCAATCATTATTATCAATCCAATAATCATATCAGAGAGTAAATTTGTAACTTCCTCTCCACCAAACTCTCAAGTACCATTACTCTATCAGAATTGAGCTAGATTCCACCAATAGATCAACTACCTTAACCATTCACCCAATCAACACCTAGTAAGATAAGTACTTATTTATCAATATTCATCTACTTTATTTCCACTTTGTAATTTATAGTCTTACCTATATCTTAGAATCCATCTTTTGGATCTCATCAACCAACTCTTTTACCAACCCAAATCTAGACATAATGACCATTGATAGTTAACTCAACCATTGATAGTCTGCACAACCATCGATGGTTACCTTAACTACTGATGGTTAGCCCATCCACTGATAGTCATTATGGAATTAAAAACTAGAAATCAAATATCACCCTCCTACCCCAAATCAAACTTAATCCTTTGTGTTCTTGTTTGTTCGCATACCCCTCTCTAATTTTCTAAAGCATACCCTAACTTCCTAACACTAGTATTAATTAGTTCATCACTAATCTAATCATTTAAAATTTATTTTCATAAATAAGCATTATTATATTCAATTTTAATACCTATGGTTTATTGATGCAAGTACCTTCTATTCTACTTATAAACTTAATTTTTTAAAACATGTGAATTGGTAGTGCCTAAGGAAGCTATCACTTCTAAGATATATCTATCACTAAGCAATCCGCTCAACTCTCTATCTAACAAACAAGTTTTTTTTAGTGCTTTCTTATCTATAGGTCATCCTCCCAAGCTAAAGAGGAACCCTTCATAATCTTTCGATTTCAATGCTTGTACAACTAGATAGGTTTTTCAACCATACCCATACTTAGTTTTTTATTTTTTCCCTTTCCAATAATAAGCAATAAATTAACTAGAAAACCACTATCATAGATGATTTAAATCTAATCATTCTTGAATTTATCATTTAAACTATTTTAAAAATATGTTAGGTCAGTGTGACCTAGATCTATGTTGGTGATCTCATTTTTATTTGAGTCCAGGATAGAAAGGAGACTAGGTCCCTTTGACTTGAACTTCATTTCCTTTTCAAACATGTATTACAGGAAAATTGGCATGGGAAAACCAACTACAGAGTTTTTAGGGTTTTAGCTTGTAATTATAGATTAGAAATTTCAACAGAGATATGACATGCAATTATAGTTAAAATGTCTAGTGGGGTTTCAACTTTTAATTCGCACTTGTAAAGCCTAATGAAAAGTATGTTAGGGTTTTGGTTTTTAATTTCAACTTTAAAAAATTCCAATGAAAATTCTATTAGGGTTTTTGGTTTACAAAAACAAGTCAGATCCTTAATGGGAAATTTAGAGTTGGTAAGACAAAATAAATCTCCATCAAGGTTTTGTATATGTTTCAGTAACTAAGATCTCCACGGGTTTTGATCTTGTAAAATCAAGAGGTTTTTTCTAAAGATTGTGTGGAGAATCTCAGGTAATATTCTATATTTAATCATTTTTATGAAAACCCCTAAAAACCTTAGGTATGGTAAATATTTGATGAATTTAAACAAGCTTCTATAAAGACATAAAAAACTTGGAAAAATGTGAGAAAAATGGTAAAAATAAAATTAAAAAAACCCTAGATTTTCATATCTAAAATCCTTTCATGAATTTAAAATAAAGCTATGCTTTAGATGGTGGAAATTATAGTAGTGATTTGATGGAAATGTGAATGACCTAGAGTAATACCATTTTTATACATGCAAGGGATGGCAATGGTGGACTGACATGTGTCGCATTATTTGGAATTATTTGACGTCTTGATTTGAAGCTTTCCTAGCATGAAGAGCTCTAATTCAGTTTTTAAATGTTAAGCAATGACTAGAAAACCTAGATTTATTAACAAAACCCACATTTAATGCTAAATAGTGTGGTGGTTTGGTTAATGGTAGGAAAATAAAGTTTTGATGGTATAATTCAATTTTGTAAATTGTAAAATTATATTTTGCACTTTGATCTCCACTTTCCACCAAATTTTTTGGTGAAGGAAGTGGGTATCGGGACTTCATTTTCACTTTACAACTTTTCAAAGTTACAAAGTGTAGTGGATGTTTTTGATTTTTATTGGGTAGGGAGGAAGGATGGAAAGCACAACTCAAGTTTTACTTTGTAACTTTGCAAAGTTTCAAAGTGAACTTATATTTCTAGTTTCTATGGGTATGGTGAATGATGAAAAGTGGAAATCGAGTTGCACTTTGTAAAGTTTCAATGTACAACTAGAGTTATGGTTTTAATGGGTACTAGATGAGAGAAAAAGATGGGGTTCTAATTATAAATTTTAACTTACAAAATTTCAAAGTTCAACCAAAGTTTTACTTTCCATCGGGTATAGGGTAAGTGGGAAGCAGAGGTCTAAGTGTACTTTATAACTTTTCAAAGTTACAAAATGCACTCAAATATCTAGTTTTCAATTTGAAAAGTTGTAAAGTGCAATTAGATTTTTTCCTTCTACCAAATATAGGGTAAGAAGGAAGTGGATTTTTGAGTATACTTTACAACTTTACAAATTTTCAAAATGCACTCAAATCTCTAGTTTCTGCTAAGTATGGAAAAAAGGTTTCTTTCATCATTTTTAAAGCTTTTTCCCAAAAAAATAATTAGTCTCCTTTAGGGTACAAGATGTTTTGATATTTTTTGCACAAAAATATCAACATTTTTAGTGACCTATATGGGGTGATTACCTGCTAATCAATTTATTTATAGTATCCTTCTAGTTTATTGGGCATGGAGTCATTTTAAGTTTTAAAAAAATTAACTGGAAAAGAACAAAACTGGGAATTGCCTAAATAAGAAAAAAAATAGGGACAAACAAAATAGAAACAAACTAAGGGAACAAAACTCCTAATGAGTTATAGACCTTGTATAAAAAAAATTATTTGGGGAACAAACTTACCTAATATATATAATGTTTTATAAATAATTCCAACCTCAGAAGCAAGATTTGAGGTATATTTTATTAACTAGGATATATAGCTTTGATCCATCAAGCTTGGATAGATGGAATGCATTGGCTCTTTTGCACTAAGTTATGATGTATGGACCACTCCATATTGCATTAAACTTTATATGATCTCCTACTTTGGCTCTTTCAACATCCCACTTTAGAACCATGTCTCCATTAAATATCTTGTCAAAAGAGTTTTTGTCAAAAGTTATTTTTATTTGAGCCCAATTTGCTTCTAGAACTTGTATTGACTAGTTTTTAACTTCTTCTAGCTCCATGAGTTATGCCAACCATACTATCATTTCATCATTTTCAATCAAGTCCAATTGATGATTGAGTTCTAGAGATGGTAACTCAATTGATAGTGGAATTATATCTTCCCTTCCATAGACCAACATGAATGGATAATCACCAATGGCTCTTTTAGGAGTGATATTATCAACCTAAAGTGTTGATTTTAACCTACCATGCCATGTCCTTTGGTTTCCTCCATTATCCGTTTCATAATCCTTATGAGATTTTTATTGGTAGATTTGGCCAAGAAATTACCTTACGAGTAATAATTGGATGAGGTATTCGAGTATGCATTGTCCCTTACTATGCATTCACTCACATGAGTGCCCATAAAATCTTTGGCATTGTCTAAGATAATGGTGTAAATAACACCAAATCTAGAGACAATGCCTTCTCTGAATTCTAGGATACATGATTTCATGGAATATTTTAATGCAACCACTTCAGTCCATCTAGTGAAATAATCAATTTTTATAAGGACCCATTTATGGCCTGCAATCGATGGTGGATTGATCATGCCAATGAAATCTAATCCCCACTAGGCAAAAGTTTGATCAACTTGGATTGGTTTGAGAGGGAGAGATATTAGTCTTTGCTTTCCTACAAATTAGGCACATTTTTCATAGTTTCATACCCATTTATGGGCATATTTAAATAGGTCAAGCCAATAGTAGCCTTCCTTCATTATTTTGATGGTAGTAGTTCTTATAGATAAATGTCCACCTAATGAGTCATCATGAAACTCCTTGAGCACCTTGGAAATTTGATTGTGCTCAATGTACCTCAAAATGACTCCATTCATATCTTTCCTAAATAATACCCCATCAAAAAGAACATAAGGAATAGATTTGAGTCTAAAGTACCTCTTCTTGGACTACTAAAGTTCATGTGGATATTCACTAGTTTGTAGGAAGATAGTCATGTTGTTGATCCATTTATTGATCAGATATAGAGTGGCTGATTGGAACACCTATTGAATATATACTACATTAGTAGTCTTTATATTAGAATCAAGTTGTTCACATAATCCCTTTCCTCTTAAGATCCTAGTTATTTTAATATTTACATCATATTTCATGACTTTTGTGATCCAACCCACTCTTTTCTCATTTATTTCCCAGCTCAATAAGAACTCTTTGATGCTTTGGTGACTAACAATTAGATGAATTTTATCATTAGATAGCATATACTTGAACTTTTTGAGATTTTTTATTACAACATATACTTGTTTCTCAATAAAACTATTCTTTTCTTCATAATCCTTCAAGGGTTGATTGAAAAAATATATAGGTAGCTCTAACTAATATTTATTCTATTGGGTTAGAATAACAGATATGCTACCTTCCCCTCCAAAATCATAGAGAATGAAATTGCTCTTATGGTTGGGGTTGACAAGGGTAGGATCTTGAGAAATAGCTTGCTTGATGACTTCAAAACTATCCTTTCCTTCCCGTGTCCAACTAAAACTAACCCCCTTCTTAAGCATGGAAGTAAGGGGCTTGGACATGGAGGCAAAATTTGGAATGAACCTTCTTACAAAATTTATCTTTCCTAAGAAACTTTTTAATCCTTTTTATGGCTCGAAAGTGATTGTGAAGATATAGCACTTACTCTCTTTAGGTTTATTTCAAGACCCAATTTTTAAATAATGTGTCCCATTAGTTTCCCTTCATGAACTATGAAAATTCACTTTTTTGGATTGAGAAAAACTCCAAATTATTTAGACCTTTCAAAAAAAATTGTAAGGTTATCTAGGTGGTCACCAGTATGTTTTGAATAAATAGTGATGTCATCTAGGTACACTAGGATCATCTCATTTATCAAACCCCTAAAATCCATATCCATGGATATCTTAAATGTATCACAATCATTGGTTAGACCAAAAGTTATATTTTTATAGGCACACATGCCCCATTTTTTAGTGAAAGTGGTCTTGAACTTATCATATTCTTATACAAGGATTTTGTTATTTAGAATAATTGTTTAGAAGAGAAAACTTTTCAGATCCTGGTATAGTTTGAAGGATTTGCTCCATGGGTGGATAGGGATAATTATACTTCAACAACACTTTTTTTAGGTCACTAATATCTACACAAACCCTAATTTCACCATTATTTTTCCTTACATGGCTATCCTCTATCAATTTAGATAGCTCACTCTTCATCAAGGGTTTTATTTTTAGATTAATTGATCTCTATTTTTGTCTAAAAGGCTTGGTGTTTGGGTCAATTTATATTGTGTTTTGGGCTAAACTAGGGTAAAAAAACCCTCAGATATTTATAACTCCAAGTGAAATTATCATCAAATTTTTGACACAACCCAATAAAATTTTGATTTTTGAAAGTATTTCATAATTTCTCAATACTTAATGTTTTTCCTTTTTATATGAATATTGGATCATAGTATTCTTCATTGATCATGATATTTTTATTCTCACCCTTCAGCTGATCATCAGAGTTAAAGATACTTTCCAAAGTAACAAGACCCATGTGCAACTTGTTTGTTTTCTACTAAATGATTTGATCCTCGTATTTTTCTTGGATTCTTTACTAATTTTTGTCTGAGAACTCAGTCTCATCTCATATAAAATTAACAATTTTTTTATCACTATCAAAAAATTTCCAGTTGGTTGCATTGTTAGGAACAAATGGTCTCACTATTAATTTTATATGTTAACTATTGTTCTTATTTATCTCTTCAGGTAGGTTATATTAAGAACCCATTGAGGCCATGTGATCAACATCCTTTTTTTATGCTATTGGTTTTGCTTGAATGTTTAAAGTGATAAAATATTCTAACAGGTCCCAAACCCCATGTTTGTAAGATCTCATCAAGTAAATCTTGTTTGTGTTTTTAGATCTTACTTGGTGAAAGATTAGTTCACTATCACCAAACACTTGTAATAACTATATTCCACTTTATTTGGCCAATTATAAACCTCAAATAAATGCTTCATATTCAACCACATTATTAGTACAACTAAACTAAAGTTTAAATGAATAGAAATAACTCTCCTTTTGGGGAGAGATCAAAATAATACCTGCACCTACACCATTTTTGCTTCTTGAATCATTGAAGAATAGTTGCCACATTCTCTTGATGTGTTAGTTAGTTTCATAAGTTTTAGGATGATTACATCATTTTCATGAATGTAAATGTACCCAACCTAATTTCTTTGATTAATCATAAGGATCAAACTAGAGAGATGATCCCCATTCATTAAAATGAGTGTCTAAGATTTCTTCCATGGGTGTTTAAACCTCATGGTTAGGTTCTTCCTCTTGATCTTACAATGTGCAATTCATATCCATAGGGATAAGAGTTTATGACTCAATGTGGTCTTTAGTAATTGACTCAGCTCTTATTATCACTCTAGTTCCATATCTTATCTTGAGAAACATATGGGATCAATTAGTAGATAGATATCCTCCCATTTTTGTAATAAAGTCTTGGGAAAGGCAGATAGCAAAATAAGGGGTAGGTCAATAAATAAGATATCTTTAGATATTGATAAGCTTGGACATGCATGGATAGTAAGTTTTAAACCTTTTATAGTCTCAACTATTTGGATAGAAGTCTTATATAATTAAACCATGCCTTTTGTGACAAGTGTGTATTTAACACCAATAGCATCAACTATTTTCTTGGGCATAACAAAATTGCTAGCCCTAGAATCTACCATGCAGTTATGTATGAGTTTTTTCCCAACTATGAGTGAAAGGTAAAAGGGTGGAGGCTTACCATTTTTATTTTCTTTTTGTGTCCATTTGAGATTGACATAAACTAACCATAACGGTGGGTCCCTTATCTAGGACTTTATTTGTTATTTAGAAGTTTTTTAAAGATCCCTAAAGCAAGTCCCTATGTGATAGAATAGACAGTGCTTCCCACATCGTGACATTCAAGTTAGTCTTCTTATTTTATTCTACAATACTAAAATCAATGTTATAAACATCTAGTTGTGCTTTTATGGGGGATATATATTCTTTCACAAGATTTGGGGTCAGCAATTTTGACTTTGGTTGGCCCATCTACATATTGGGTGGTCTCTAAACTATGTTTCCTTTTATAACCACTTGTATTCTTAAGCCAATTTTTTCTAAATAATAATGATGGATTTAGAATTATCTAGTGTAGGTATAGCATAGATATTTGGAGGCTTTACTTATATGGTTTGACTTTGGGTTTGTGAGTTTCTTTGGTATAGCTATCTATTAGGCTAGTATGTTTAGTTAACTTATTGATAAGGTCTATAGTTTTGGGATTATTGCATTTTCATAGCTACTAAATGATTAACAAAGCTTTTAAGTAGTGACTTAACTTAATATAAATCATTATAAGGGGCAAGAATCAAAGCACGTGCATTGTTTATGGTGGGAATTAGGGCTATAGTGGGTTGCGTTAGAGGCACTTCTAGAAATAATAGCATTGGAGGCTAAGGAGAAATTTTTAAATCTTGAATGAGGTAATTTTATTCTCTTATTCCTATTTCATAAGCATTAGGGATCATGGTTCCACCTAGTGATTGAATCATGAAAACTATATCACTATTTAAAGCTCTCAATTAATACAAAAATGTATTATTTGGGGTTGGCTTGACCGACACTAGGATTTTATTTCACATCTTTTGAAAGTATAAATTTAAATCACTCATGAACTCATGAGGATCACATTTAATGGTAATTTGTTATTCAACTAGTGAGAGGTGGTCACCCTTATCCTCAAATTGTGTGCATAGGGAATCAAGAAGTAGAATCTTGTGCCATTATAAATCTTTACCCTTAAATGAGGAGGCAAGAAGCCTAATAGTAACATTTTATTGTGATATTTTATGAAATAAACAAATGTTATCAATGTCCTATATATGTTCAATAGGAGTAGTGTAAGTTTTACTAGTAAAATACAAAAGGCTTTTTAGAGTTGAGGTGGGTATATCATCATACTAGGCCAACCTAAGTGGGATGCCTCCATTGAATGCTATGAAATTCTAATTTCTTAGGGCCATTATTGGATGTATGAAACAACTATGAGTATTTTTTGGAGATATAAATAGATTTGTAGGATTTATTCTAATATAAGGTACAACTGATCTTGATTTCTTTTTAAATAAAATTGACAGTTCTTTCAAGTCATCCTCCTAACTTTAGTATATGATCTTGTCTATACATTTGGCATTCATAGACTTGGATTTATTGAATCTATAAGCCATTGGAGTCATTAGGTGGTTTCAAAATGTGTTTGAGGCTCGTATAATGCTTGATGAAAATAAAACCAATCTCTTAGTTATGATATTCTAGTCCCACCAAGCATGCCAAAAAATGTTATCACTTAGATTTTACACCCATTTTTTATTTGTAATATTATGAGTAATGTGAGTATCATCACATGGAAAATTTAATAATAAAATGGGATCACCTCTAAGCTATGGAGCCTTGGTAAATTGAGGTGAACCTCTAGAGAAGGTTGGCTTCCTTTCACTAAGCTTAGTGAAACTAGTATATGACCAGTTCACATCAAACTAATGCCTCTTTGTGATATTTTTCCTAACTACTATTTTAATTTTGAGGAAAAGAGTTTTAGAATGAGTTTTAAAATTGGGAATATGTTGATTTCACCAAATAATATAGTGGAAACTAATGTCTACTTTATTTGAACACAATTGAATGTTTAATATGTTGAATTATTAAAGCATAATCTTGTACAAATATGAGATAAAAGGTAATATGGAATCTTTATCAAAAAAGGAAAATAATTATTTATTTTTTATCAGCTAGATTTCAAAAGGGCATAAATAATAACATATATGACTGAAACAAAAACTAGAGCATTCATAAACTTGACAAATAGTCATAAATACAAAAAGAAGACACAACACAAGGAAGGAAAAACTTCAGTTTATTAGCTTTTTCCTACTTATAGCATGTAGATTAATTCTTCAAATGTAAAATAATTTCTTTAACAATAAAAATATAGATGGGATACCCTAGGGTACCCATATTTATAGAAAAATACTCCCTTGAAAGAGAGGAAATTAACAAAACCTTATAAGCAATTATAGATCAATAAAATCTTGAAAACTTTTTTCAAATGTCCTCCTCTTTAGCTTTAAATGGCATCCTTAATGGAGTAGATGGGTGGAAAAGAGAATGAAACAATTGGGAACTTAAACAAGTGCTAGAGGAGTAGATAAATCCATTGAAATCTTCTAGTTGAACCCTTTCTTCTTTGATTTTTTCTACTGTTATCTTTCCCAAGGAATGACACACCAAAATGAACCATTACTTGGAAAATACTGAATGATTTTGGATAATTTAGGTTATAACTTGTAAAAAATTATTTTTAATTTGAATTAAATACTTTTACAACCTTTTAATTCATTCATCTTGATAAAAATGAAAATGTAAATTACAACATAGTTTTTACAATTGAAATAATTCAAACTTGTCAAAAGAAAAAGTGTGAATTACAAGTTTGCACTTTACAACTAAAGCTTGTCAAAAAGGTAATTGAAAATTAGAAATGGATCTTTCTCAAAGAGATATGTCAAAATGATAGTTGAAATTTACAACTTGTAACTTTAAAATGTTTCTTAAAACAAGAATCTAATTTATAGAATGTATTTTTATAATTAATTTGAAAGAATTAATCCACACCCATGACCTCTAAAGATTCCTTGTCATTTTTTACTTGTATCTAATTAATATAAGCATCGAAGCTAATATATATATATCTTAAAGGCATAATTTATTAGGACCAAGGGTGTAAAGGTTGCTAATCTCACATTCTGATATCACTTCAGATAGTTCCCCAGATGTGGCTTTGTAGACTTGAGTGTCTTTTCCAATCTGATCCAGTGTATTGTTATACCTAGTGAATTGATAGATGGAACGCAAATTAAAAGTTGTATACCATGTTTATTCTCTCTTTACTACCCCTTTGGATTTGTCTTGAATATCTTGAATAAGAAAGGGTTGATCTTGATGATCTGTTGCTTTACATGAAAATTTACCAAGTAAATATTCAATATCATAAATTATATTCATGGCCTTATTACATGTACTTTTGGCCTTATTAATACTCTCAATGAGTATCTTAATTTTAAAAATGAGTTTCCCTATCCATCTCTTCATGGTCTGTAGAAATCTTCAATATATTTTTTGATATGAGGGTGTTAGTCTCAATTAGGTCAACAACCCATAATTTTACAAAGAATAAGTTCAATATTTCAATCTCTTCCTCATATTTGCTTATTTTTTCTTTCAAAGATGCATGATCATCCTTTAGAATTTTATAATAATCCATTTCAAACTCTATCACTTTATTTTATTTTGCTATGAGTTCATCAGCCTAGTCTTTTGTGGCCCTTCCAATGGTACCAATCTTTGTCATTGCCTCAAATGTTTCTTTTTTAGGGAGTTAAGAAAGAGATTGAGTTGGCTGGGCTACTGGCTTGATGAACTTCCTCAAGATAGTTGTTAACTACTCAAATTTATTCTTCATTTCATCTTTAGTGACTTTGTCACTATATATCTTCTCAAAAAGAGAGTAGATGTTTGACTGAACATCATGCTTCAGTCCTTCTCTTGTTGAATGACCTACTTTATATATTTGATAATCTCCCACCACTAGATCTTCCTTTTATTTATCTAGTGGGGGGGACTATGATTTCCACATATCTTTCCCCTGCTACATCATATGATATTCTAAAGATGGTCCTAGGGCCTGTCTTTGATCTTTTAGATTACTCTAAGCTACCAAAGTCTAGAGTGTTAGGAGACACCATTTGTTTCTATTTTTTCAACATTGATTATGTTAGCCAACTTGAAGTGGCAACCTATGAATTTGTCACTATCATCTATGAATTTTTAGCTAAATTTACTACACTGGTGGTTACTATGAAAAGTTTTATATCTATCATTGATGTTTTATTGAATCCTTAGCTGATGATTTGGCTATCTATTTCCCATTTATGGGTTGAGTAGTCACAATTGTATTAGTGGGTCTTTCTACCTCTACCTCCTTGGTGGGGGCTTGGGTTATTATATAAGTGTAAAAAATGGGTACTTAAATTGGTGAAGTGGAAATAGATGTGCTTACCAAGGGTGTGGAAGCTGGGAATGACATGAGTGGAAGGGAGGGGAACCTGTGGAAAGGTGGAATCCAAGGCAGTATATGATTCAATCAACATAGTGGGAATGCTCATAGTAGATGAAATGGGGAGTGTGATAAAAGATGAAAAAAAGTTTGTATATATCCCAGTCATTAGGATGGATAGTGGGATTATATTCAGAATGACTAAACCCATAGCCATGTACTACTAGGTGGTATTAGGGATTAATGGGTTGGTAGTGGATATTGGGGATGAGGTGGAAGTGATTGTAGAAGAGGGAGGTGAAGGTGTATTTTGAGTGTCTACTTGTGTTGATTAGCTTTATACCAAGGGAGTTATTAACATAAGTGGGTTGGGTGAAGGTAAAATTACCTGTACTGATGGACTAGTGGAAATATGAGGGGTAACTATTTAGTGGAAATAGGAGGGAGTATTATGATTGGTTGAATAGTAGAGACAGGTGGGGGAACTATTTGTGCCTATTGAATAGTTGTTGTGTCCTCTTTAGAATTTTACATTGGTTGATCCATCAGCTATGATATTATCTATTGGCTACTAGAAGGACCCCTTTTTACCTTTTGATTCTTCTTCCACTTGTGTGACATAACTGGACTATCTACCTGGTCTACTTGGGTTTCACTATTGGGACCTTTTGCTACTATTTCCACACCCTTATCATTCACTTATCTCAATTTGTCACTAATACTCAGTGTCTCTTTAGTTATCTTAACCCCTTTGTTCTTTAGCTAGTTTATTATTATGTTTATAACCTAGGTGGTCCTATCCATCAATGAGAAAGATTCAGGCATAGACCACCTAACTAGTGGAAGAGGTTGGAGATATATTATATTATCATAATATACCATGTCAACTAGTGACTCATCATCTTTCACATCCTTAAGGACTGGTTCCATTTTGTAGGTTTTGATTTGTTACAAGGTCATTCTAGAATAATCTCTTAACCTTCCTTCCTCTTCATCTTGCATGTCTTCCTAGTAATATTCATGAAAATTAATGTGGGAATATGTGGTGACACCCACTATACTAGTAATATGGATAGTCACATCATAGAATGGCCTTACATCGAGAGCTCTTAAGTTCATTTAATTCATCTTGGCATCTACACATTTAGATTTTGATAGGTAATGGTAGGTGTATCTTTCTATATTGATAGGGAAGTGGATCCTTGTCTTATTCCTACCTGATAAGAACTTGTGGGTTTCCACAAGTAGCCTCACAAGTTCCATTAGGTCCCATTTTTTTCTTACATACCTATGAAGGGTATAAGGACACCCAATTAAAACCACCAACTCTAATATATGAATATGTTGAGAAATAAATAAAACATGACCCCTAATTTATAATTTTAGTTATTATAACATCAAAAAAAATTCTCCTTCCTAGCTTATTTTCAAACACAATTATGATGTAGTATATGAAAGCATCATTGACCCTTCTAAAATGTTACTTGCTTGCCTCAATGGTGAGGTCAAGATAGTATTAAATATCTTGTTGAATTGATCGAGCACTGTGTTTAATCTTGGGAAAACCCTCCCTCTTGCTAATATATATATACAAGGTCTGATGTCATAAACATTTCATGTAGTTTGAACCTCCATCAACTATATGTGAATGGAGTCAAAAATAAACTCAGCGGAATGGATGTACTATTTGTTTTGATGGATCATCCAGATATATTATTATATCCACTCCTAATAATTATTAACATATAGGTTCCCTATAAGTTTGTGCAAGAGTATTATAATGTCTCCTACTTCATCTTAGAATTATATCCTAGCTAGTGTTTTATGAGTTCTTGTGGATGTAGGTCTAGAGTTTTTTAGCCATTATTTGTTTAGAACGCATAGTGTAGAAGCATTATTATCTTGATATAACTTTTTGGAAGAATCAAGGATTATATCTAGACATCTCTCATATTCTTGAATTAGGAACATGGTGTCAATGAAATTAGTGTCCAATTTCATAATCTCCTCTCTTTTATCATTCACAACCTCCCTCTTCTTAGAATCATAGTGTTTTTCCATTATGAGAACAATCTCAAGGCTATCTACTGATAGTGGGAAAGCTACTACCTAGGGTAACCCACTATCATAGATGCTTTGAATCTAATCATTCTTGAATTTGGCATTTATTATGTTCCATAAATATGCTAGGTCAGTGCGACCTAGATCTGTGTTGGTGATCTCATTTCTATTTGAGTCTAGGCTAGATGAGATACCAAGTCCCTTTAACTTAAATTTAATTTCCTTTTCAAGAATTTATTCGAGGAAAATTGTCATGGGAAAACCAACTATAGAGTTGGCAAGGTTTTGGCTTCTAATTGCAGCTTGGAAAGTCCAGTGGAGATATGATGTGCAATTATAGTTAAAATGTTAGGTGAGGTTTTGACTTAGAATTTACACTTGCAAATTTTGATGAAAAGTCCAATGGGGTTTTGGATTGTAATTGAAGCTTAGAAAGTCTGATGAAAATTTTGGTGGGGTTTTTGGTTTATAGAATTAAGTTAGATCTTTGATGGGAACTTTAGAGTTATTAGGACAAAGGAAATCTCTTCTAGGGTTTTATATATGTTTTTAGCAACTGGGATCTTTGTAAGTTTTGATCTTAAAAAATCAAAAGGGGTTTTTACTAGAGATTACATGGAGAATCTTAGGGAATATTCCATATTTAATTAATTTTTATGAAAACCCTAAAAATCCTAGGTATGGAAAATGATTCGATGATTCTTAACAAGATTTTAGAAAGTAGCAAAAAATGTGAGAAAAATGGTAAAAATGGATTAAAAACCCTAGATTTTCACAACTAAAATCCTTGTGTGAATTCAAAATAAATCTATGCTTTAATTGGAAAAAATAATAGTAGTGATTTAATGGAAATGTGAATGACCTAGACGAATATCAATTTTATGTGTGTATGGGATGACAATGGTAGACTAACATGCATGTCATTGTTTGGCATCACTTGGTGTCTTGGTTTGTAGGTTTTTTGGCATGTAGAGCTATAAATAAATTTAAAAATTTTAAATAATGACCAAAAACCTAAATTTATTAACAAAACCTAAGTTTAATTCTAAGTAGGGTAGTGGTTGGGTAAACGGAGGGAAATTGGGGTTTTGGGGGTATAGTGCAATTTTGTAAATTGAAAAATTATATTTTGCATTTCGATCTCCATTTTCTATCAAGTTGTTTAGTGAAGGAACCAAGTATCAAGACTTTTTTTGCTCTTTACAACTTCTTAAAGTTAAACAGTGTAGAAGAAGTTTGATTTTCACTAGGTAGGGAGGAAGGGTAGAAAGTGGAACTTGAGTTACACTTTGTAACTTTATAAAGTTGTAAAGTGCACTCAGAGGTTTTATTTCTATGGGTATGGAAAATGTTAGAAAGTATAATTTGAGTCGAACTTTAAAAAAATTCAAAGTTGCAATGTGCAATTAGAGTTCTGGTTTTTATGGGTACTGAATGAGAGCAAAAGATGAGGTTCCAGTTACACATTACAACTTGTAAAGTTTTAAAGTGCAATCAGAGTTCCACTTTCTATTTGGTATAGGTTAAGTGAGAATTAGAGGTCTAAGTGCACTTTACAAAGTTATAAAATGCACTCAAATCTTTGGTTGTCAACTTGTAAAGTTGTAAAGTACAACCATATTTCCTCTTCCTATCAAGTATAGGGTAAGTAGGAAATGAAGGTTTTAGTGTATTTTTCAACTTTGTAAAGTTTTAAAATGCACTCAAATCTTTGGTTTCCACTAAGTGTGGAAAAAAGGGTTCTTTGGTCACTTTTAAATATTTTTCCCAAAAAATTAATGGGTCTCCCTTAGGGTACAAGATATTTTAATATTTTTGGCACAAAAATATCAACAACAAATAATGATGAAAATGCAAGTATAAATGAACAAGAAAATAATAATGGTATTTATTTATATGGTTATGAGTGCGATGATATGCCTCTTGTATATGAAGAGCATAGTTATCTTATTTATTATTTTTTTGATGATGAAATATATATATTTTTTAAAAAGGGGGTAAAAACTTTATTAAAAACTCATACAAACAAAGTACAAGGCTCGTACGAGCCAAAAACCGGAAACAACAAAAACATCAAAAACCACTCACCGAACCACCCTCACTCCTCTATCCCATACTTGTCCTCCTCTAAAATCCTTTCCAAGTTGTCTCTAACCTCTGTCAGCAATAAAGTATCCTCTACTACCAGCTGCTCTCCAACCCCTTCTGATGCCCACCTAGCCAGGCAGTCAGCCACCCGATTTCACTCTCTCAGAACATGGGCAAAAATCACCGTCTCCATGAGCATAGTAATCTGCAAAATCTGCTGAACAATCAAAGCCAATTACTAGCTCACCTTGAAAACTTGTCTTTCCTGGATCATATTAATAATTATCAGCGAATCCACCTCACATATCACTTTTCACCATCCAAGCTCGTAAGCTCTCCACAAAGTAAATAAAATAGCCATTCCTTCCATCTTGTTAACCGTCTGAATACCCATGTGAGCCACAAACACAAAAATAACTGAACTCAAGGCATCCCTCGCTATCCCCCTAATTTCGGCCTGCCCTGGGTTTCCTTTAGAAGATCCATCAGTATTGATCTTCAAAAAATTGCCAAGAGGAGGTGTCCATTTCCCCTCTCTTTGCACCCTCTGCCTTCTCTCACCACTCCTTCTCACACAGGCAGAGCCTAGAGACAAATCCTGCAATCCCAATCTGGCCGCCAACTCAGCATCTCTCCTATCCATTGGCAAGGTGACCTCACATTTAGTTTCCACCATTTCTCAAATCATCCTGGTGACTCGATTCCACACTTGATCAGCTTCCATCCTTCCCCCTGGAAAATGCACCAATTACACTCTAGCCACACCTGCCAGAGTATAAAAATTAGCCTAGCAAACCATACCTCCTGAAGGAAGCACGCAGCAAGGGGCGGTCTTTCAATTTTGTGCCAAAATGTAGCTAGTGTGGGGGTGTGTATGCAGCTGCCACCCCACACGCCCCACCAAGCGTGCCAAATCCTGATAGTATATTGGCAGTTGAAAAAAAGGTGGGCCAAACTCTCCTCTTGAGCGCAGCACAGCACACACCTTGAAGGCCCCTCAAAACCTCTCTTCCTGATGTTGTCCCATGTTAATCAATGATTCCAAGCAAGCGTCCAAATGAAACAATTGCACTTTAGCCACGAAAAGCTGCTCCATGTCTGTTTCCACCAGGTAACCTCCCTATCTTCCCCAAGATTTTGCACCACAAGTTCCTAGTACCTCATGGAAATAGAATATTTCCCTTTGGGGTGAGGGAACCCAGCCAATTCATCCACACCAACAAGGGCACAATAGGTGTGCCCAACCAAAATCTCCTTCAACTCCCTGCACTCCCTCTCCGTTCCCCTGATTGGCCATTCTTCCTGACTTTTCTAGCTTGCTTCCAAAAGCTGATTTTGATGACCAAAAGTTTTAAAATCACTTACCTGCCACCATCCAGCCTCACATAATCTTTGTGCCAGATTATGTAAGTGAGGGTACTACACTACAATGGGTGGAAACCCATCCCAAGAGTCATACTAGAACTGTGCCTCCCTCTTACTTTTGCAAATCCAGAACAAACCTCTTTTTATTAAATCTGCCCCCTTCTTCAGTGTGTCCCAAATCACTGAACCACTTCCCACCAAGCCAAATCTAGGAATATCCTTATGGTTATTCCCCAGAAAATACTTATGAGCCACAATTTTAGCCTAGCTTCGGTCTTGCTCCTTGCACAATCTCCAGTATAGCTTGGCAGCCATAGCCATACTAGCCAACGTAGCTTGTCTTAATCCCAATCCTCTGAATCTCTTCAGACTACACACTACCTCCCATCTGATAAGACTCCACTTAGTAGTTTCTAAGTTACCAGCCCACAAGAACTGTCTCGCCAGAGAATCCATACAGGGGGAGGGCCTGGATCACAGATTAGATCAATTGGACCCTTCCCACAAACGATAGCCACCTATGAGTCCAATGGCTAACCTTGACTCTAAACTTATTCAGAATCCCCTTTTAGGACTCCTTAGAGTGTCTAATCGAAGTAACCAGCATCCCCAGATACATAACCAGAAGGCTACCGATTTGGAATTGCAAAACATCAGCCACTCTCCTTTAAATAGCCTGAGGAGTATTGAAGAAAAAAATGGAAGATTTCTCCTCATTAATAACCTATCCCGAGGCTGCTAAGTAGGTATCCAAACACCTGCAGATATTGTTCACTTCTCTCATGGAGGCAGCTCCCAACAAAGCCACATCATCAATGAACTGGATGTGGGAGAGAACCAGCAGTCTGCCACCCCACTTCCATCCTTAAATCTCCCCATTTCTGGTATATTCTCTGATTTTCTGCCCCAAGCCCTCTGCCAGGAGTAGAAACAAATAAGGGGACAATGGATCTCCCTGGCGCAATCCCCTAGCTACCTCGAAAAGATTGGAATGTTCCCCATTAACCAGTATCGAGAAAGAGGTTGTTGTCACATAGCTCATAACCCACTCAATCCATCCCCTCTCAAAGCCAAATGCCACCATCACCTTGTGCAGAAAGGTCCATTGAACCCGGTCATACACCTTGGACATGTCAAGATTCATGAACATTGCCTTCTCTTTGGATCTGGACATTGAATGAACCACCTCTATAGCCATCATGATGCCATCCAGAATCTGCCTTCCTTCCACGAAACCACTTTGCTCCTCTAAAATCAGCTCCTTTAAGCAATTCTTTAACCTTTCAGCAATCAGCTTTGCAAGAATTTTGTAGATGACATTACAAAGAGAAATGGGGTGAAATCAGCTAAAGTGATCAGCCCCTTCCTCCTTCAGGATGAGGGCCAAAAAAGTAGCATTCAGCGCCCTCAACGTCTACCTATTAGTCTGGGACTCCTGCATCATGGCGAGCAACTCACCCTTAATAATTTCCCAAAACTCCTGGTAGAACTCTATTAAAAACCTGTCTGGTCCTGGAACCTTACCTTTCTTCATCATGAAGATTACTTTCTTTAGCTCCTCCTCCGAAATGGGTCTTCTCAATTTCTCTTTCATGCCTTGAGTAATAATAGAGGGAATACAGGCCAAGATTGAGTCCTCTGCCTCCTCACCCCCCGATCCTTCTTCTTGAAAGAACAAGCTGAAGTGCCGCTCGGCCTCCTCACATATTTCTCTAGTGGAAGAGACAATTTCCCCTCTTTCCATAACTAGCGAACTAATAACATTCCCATGTCATCTTGCTTTGACCGAGTTGAAGAAGAAAGCAGTGTTTCTATCTCCTTGCAACCATTCGATCCTGGATTTCTGTTTCCAAAAAAATTCCTCTCTCACCTCCCACTCCTCCAAGGTTTTAATGGCCCTTGCTTCCTCCTCTAGTAAAGACCCTATAAGTCCCTCCTCCCTGATTAATCTGGTAATATCATTTAACTCTTCTTGTGCCCTCTTCTTCTCTTGGAAGATGTTACCGAAGCTGTGCCTGTTCCATCTCTGCATCCGGTATTTGACAAATTGGAGGAGTTTTGCAAACACGTACATGGTTGTCCCTATCACTGGTTAGCCTTCCCTCTACCACTCTATGACCTGGCCATATAATTCCTATTCCCATAGCCACATCAGCTATAATTTGAAAGGTGGCTTCTAATTCCGAATAGCAGAATAAATATCCAATTTTATCGGCCAGTGATCCGAACTTCACCAATCCAGAATCTCAAAGCTAAGCATCCATTCACCTCCCACCCAAAAACAAGACACCAAAAATCTATCAATATGCTCAGCAATGTAACTGTCACCCGGCCTCCTATTGTTCTAGGTGAATCGGCCATTACTCAATTTGATGTCTACCAAATTTAAAGCTGAAATCTTGTCCCTAAGGAGACAAGAGGATGGCTCCAATCTGGTGTTTCCACCCATTTTTTCTGAGCTGTCTAGAATCACATTAAAATCTCTCGCAACAATCCATGGTAAATATGGAACCTCTTTACGGACCAGCTGAATGTTATTCCAAACAAAAATCTTACCTGGCATATCATAGGGGGCGTAGACATTTGAAAGTAGAACATACTCACCTGAGTCCATGCATAAGGCCACCAATGTCAATATCGACTTGAATGCCATCCATGCCACCGGTTTGACCTTTCTTAGATTCCACAGGCATGCTAAACCTCCAGCAGTCCCCTGAGCCCCGATGCATTGGCATGCTCCTTGGCCCCATATCCTCAGGGTAATGTCCAACATGAAATCCACTGTCACCTTGGTCTCTTGAAGAAAAGAATATCAGGATGTTGACTTCTGACTAGTTCATAAATAGCTTTTTGTCTGGGCCTACTATTTAGGCCTCTCACGTTCCATGATAACACAATCATTTCAAGGGAGGAGGAAAATGTGCTTCTAAGGTCCTCACCGACCCCGATTCAACTAAGTTCTCTCCAATCATTTTGGGTCTATCTAAATCCTTTCTTCTTCCTACCTTGATATTTTTGTCTATAGCTCCCTTCTTGCTTTCCTTTTGAAGAATCCCCAAGCACTGTGGAGCTTTCCCCTACTTTTCCATCTTATCCTCCCCTGCCTGAGCTGCCTTCTCTCCAAATTATGTGCCTTGCCCCCTTGCTACTATACCTACTGCTAAATTTAGCACTTCCCCTTGCCTATCCAAAAGCATAAGAGTAGGCTCTTCAACTATTTTCTTTGGAGAGAATGGTGTAGTAATTACAGCCCCTTCACCCTCATCCATCCGTTCTTCTCTGATTGTTAGACCCGGCAATACCTCTTGCTGTCCCAACTCCTCCAGCATCTCAAATCTATTGTAGGAATCATCCCCTTATCACTCCATAAATGTTCTCTTAAGTCCCTTTTTTTTACCCTTGGATTTCACTTGCATGAATCCCTCAGAGTCCTTTCTGCCTCCATTTCCAATCTTCTTCCCTTTATCCTCCAGTTCTACCTTGTTTAAGGGAGGCACTGAAGAAGGTTGTTGGTCTGCCATTTTACTCTTTGAACATCTTTAGACCAAATGTTCATACTCATGACATAAGCAGCATCTGAACGGTAAGGTCTCATAATCTAGTTGTTGTAACCATGAGTACATTCCTGCACTCATCTCTACTACATCAGGCAATGGTCTGCTCAGGTCAACTTCAACACAGATTCTTGCATATGTCATGATCTTCTTCCCAAGTGTCTGCGTAGATGCTCCCACCGGTTTTCCTATTATTGAAGAAATCATGAGCAATACATCCTCATGGCAGCATTCAACTGGCATTCGAGGTAGGCGCACCCACACGGGAACCCTGCTGGGTAACTCTTTTGTGGGATTAAAACTAGCTTGTCATGGTTTCATGAAGAGGTTTTCCTGATTATAAAAATAAGGCCCTCCTTCGAATACCCAGTTCCTGTCTTCCAAGCAATTGAAAGTTACCATAAAAAAGTTATTAGCCAGCAACATCATCTCCATCTCTCCAGCCAGCTCCCATACTCTCCTGGCCCAATTTTCCAAGAAAGGGAGCAAAACTTTCATCCCCAAGAATTTGCAATACAGGGAGTGTTTGGAGTAATACTCCACATCTTCTGCAATCATGTCAAAAGGAATGATCAGTTTTGGCCTTTCAATGCACCGCTCCAAACAACCATTCACCTTATTAATTCTGGAGCCTCCATTCAAGCCACTTTCCTGTAACCCTGAAAACTATATGTTCTCTACAACCTCCTTCAATCTGGCATCCTGTCCTTGGAGCCCCTTGCCTACCACATCTCTAAAGCTTTTATTTCCTTTTAGGTTACTTCTTTCCACCTGTTCCATTGTGACACCTGCTGCCCCTTCTCTTCACCTTCTACCAATGCTGTCCAGCTTCCCACACCGATATTTGAATAGCTCAGCCTCCCCACCCTTACTCCCTGTGTTCTCCTCTATCTCTACTCCCACGCACCAATAGTTCAATGCATTTTAGAGCTAGGGCACGGCTGCCCTAGCTTCTCGGTGAACTCCTACGTTTGCCCTTCCTCCCCTCCATCGCCATATCTCCTTCATTCCTGATGATGAAATATTTCAAGAGTCAACAATGATGCATTTTTTTAATCCTTTTCATAAGGGTGAAAAAATAGATAAGCAAAATGATAGCATTTATAGTGTTTCAATTCAAATTTTTGCATGCATACATTCTTTAGTTGTATGCAAAATTGATTGTTCTTCTTCTTCTTCCCATGGTGAAAATATTGAAATCATTAAAATTTATTCTTCTCCTTCCAATGATGAAAATATAAAAAATATTGAATGTTCTTCTCATATCTACCATGATGCCAATGTCGATACAATCACGTATGTGCCTTATTTTCAAAATGATATTCATGTGGAAAATTATATCCCTTCTTTGAATAACTCAAATGAAAATAGTGAAATTTCTTCTCTTTCTCTAACTTGTAATGAGTAAAATACATGTACTACTTCTTCCCCTTTCTTGCTTGAATCGAAAAATGAGAGTTCATGTGAATGTCACAATAGAATATTTTAAAAAGATGCATTGTTTGGGGACATAAGTAAAGTCTCAAGTACATTTAATTCATCTCTTTTAAAGATCAAGTTATATAAATAAAATAAAATCAAAGGTATCATTTCATCTTCTTTCCCATATTTTAAGAATATAAATGGAAGTGAAAGTTTCATTCTCCCCTCTCATAATTTTGTAAACAAACTAGCAAATGTTCCTTGCCCCCCCTTCTTTGCATTTTTTGCTAAAAGAGAAAAAATGATTATAAAAGAAGTTCTTTTCCTTGCTCCTATTATAGGTCATGAAGTTTCAAATAACATTACACATTTTAATGATAATTATATCAACCTTCATGTTATCCAACATGATATACTTATCTCTTTAACCATGGGTACTCCTTTACCACATGGTGAAAAATCATGTGATGATATTATTCTTGAAAGTGGTAATGGTTATATCATTCCCATGTTTTGTGTCAATGGTAATTTATATCCTATAACCAAATATTCACCCTATCTTTGTGATATTTTATCTATAATGACTATTATATGATATTTTCAATATAAATTTAACACTCTTAAGTTGCATGTTTATTCTCATGAGGCCATTTTTTAGGAAAATATTTTAACAGAGCAACCTATTACTAGGGATGTATTTGAGTATACTTGTCCTTAGAACTTTATTATCTCTAAATCCTCCTCCTTGATGATCAAAGGGATCCATGTATTAATTTTAATTAATAAATAGACTTATTTGAACATTGGGCCTAAAATGGAAGCTTTTTTTTAAAGACTTTCTATCACAACTTAACCAAAAGGGCTCATGATTGGTTTTAGAGCCTCCTAAATGGTTCCTTATCAACTTTTTAAAAAAAATGAATATGTATTCCTATCAAATTTTCATCATTATACCTTACCTAAGTTACCATTGGAATATAGAATGAACAAGGCCTAAACTTCCAATGTATTCCTATCATGAATTTTGATCATTGTCACACCTCATAATAGAATATCAAGCAAGACATTTTCTATTTTATCATTTAATTTTTACATTATGTATTTAATGTATATATGTGAATTGATAAATTGCCTTGACTCTACTTATATCATTTAATTTTGAATATTAACTTATTGCATTCAAAAATATTAAAAAACTAGGTGAACCCATCATTTGTTTGTTGATCCAAAACCCTAATTTGCAAGTAGGTTTTTCTCCTTATCCAAAAATTCATTTCAAAATGTTATATATTTATTTTAGATCTGATTTTTTGCATGGTCCTAGCTTAGGAATCTTTAGTTATATATATGCATTGGTTATTGTGGTTGTATGCTTTGTTATTTTATCCAAAGTTAAAATAATTATGGAGTCACTAATTAAAGGCCATGAAAAAAAGAATCATCCTTTGGATTTCTTGTTCAATGTGTCTAATAATCAATGTATCACATATGAATATCTAATGGAATGTCAAAAATAGAAACCAACCCCTAATTTTTTTTATAACTATGATAATGAAATAAATAATGATAAAAATGCAATTATAAATGAACAAGGAAATGATAAAGGCATTTTTTCATATGGTTATGAGTATGATGATATTCCTATAGGATATGAGAATCCTATTTATCCTATTTATTCTCTTTCTAATGATGAAGGATTTCAAGAGTCAACAATGATGCATTTTGTTAAGCCCTTCACAAGGATGATAAAATAAATAAGTAAAATGATATAATTTATAATGTTTTAAGTCAAAGTTTTGAATGCATACTTTCTTTATTTGTATCCAAAATTGACTATTTTTCTTCTTCTTCCCATGGTGAAAATATTGAAATTATTAAATTTTATTATCCCGCTTCCAATGATGCAGCTATCAAAAAAATTAAATTTCCTTCTCCTATGTCCCATGAAGCTAATGTTGATAAAATCAAGTGTGTGCCTCATTTTCAGAATGATATTCATTTTGAAAATTATATTCCTTATTTGAATAACTTAGATGAAAATAGTGAAATTGCTTCTCTTTATCTAACTTGTAATGATTAAAATAAATGTACCATTTCTTCCCTTTTCTTGATTAAATGGAAAAATGAGAGTTCTTGTGAATGTCATAAGAAAATAGTTTTAAAATATGCATTATTTAGGGACACAATTAAAGTCTCAAGTACATTTGAATCATCTCTTTCAAATATCAAGTTATATAAATCAAATAAAATAAAAGGTAGCATTTCATATTCTTTCCCTCATTTGAAAAATATAAATTAAAGTGAAAGTTGCATTCTCCCCTCTCATAATTTTTCAAACAAACTATCAACTATTCCTCTTCCTCCCTTCTTTTCATTTTCTTATAATAGAGAACAAATACTTATAAATTAAGTTTGTTCCCCTTCTCCAATTGTATGTCAATTTTCAAATAGCATCACACAATATAGTGATAATGATATCAACCTTTGTGAGCTATCCAACATGATATACTTACCTATTTAACCATGTGTACTCCTTTACCAAATGGTGAAAAACCATGAGATGATCTTATTCTCAAATGTTTTAATAATCATATCATTTCCAAGTTTTGTATCAATGGTAATTTATATCCTCTAACCAAATATTCACCCTCTCTTTGTGATATGTTATCTATCATGACTACAATAAGATATTTTAAATAGCAAGTTAACACTCTTAAGTTGCATGTTTCTTCTCATGAGGATATTTTTGAGGAAAGTATTTTAACAGGTCAACCTATTACTAGAGATGTATTTGAGTATCATTATCCTTTGAGATTTTTCATCTCTAAATTATCTTCCTTTTATGGTCAAGGGGAACCATATATTCATTTGAAATAATATATATAGACTCATTTGGACATTGGGCCCAAAATGGAAAATTGTTATTAAATACTTTCTATCATAACTTAACCAAAGGGGATCTTTATTGGTTTTATATCCTTGCAAATGGTTCCTTATAAAATTTTCAAAAACTTGAAGTTGTATTCCTATCAAATTTTCATCGTTATACCTTACCTATGTTACCATTGGAACATAGAATAAACAAGGCCTAAACTTCCAAGGTAGTCATGTGATGAATTTTTGTCATTGTCACACCTCATAATATAATATCAATCAAGATATTATCTATTTTATCACTTATCTACATTGTACTTGATGTATTTAATATACATGTGTGAATCAGTAAATTATCTTAACTCTACTTATATAATTATATTCTGAATATTACCTTGTTGCATTCAAAAATCTTTTCTTTATTAGGTATTTATCTTTTGAACTAAAAAAATCATAAAAAACTAGGTGAAGTCATTCTGTGTTTGTTGAAACAAAACCCTAGTTTGCATGTAGGGTTTTCTCCTCCAAAAATTCATTTCATATTGTTTTATATTTTTTCCAGATCTAATTTTCTTGGCATGGGCCTAGTTTAGAATGTTTAGTTATAAATA
This sequence comes from Torreya grandis, assembly GCA_037957365.1. Lineage (NCBI taxonomy): Eukaryota > Viridiplantae > Streptophyta > Pinopsida > Cupressales > Taxaceae > Torreya > Torreya grandis. The sequence continues at coordinate 3,273,531 of JARHVA010001202.1, forward strand.
TGCAATGGTTCTTATGGTTTTATACTTTGTATTTTTCTCCAAAGTTAAAATCCTTATGGAGTCACTAATTAAATGCTATGAAAAAAAGACTTGTCATTTAGATCATTTGTTCAATGTGTCTGATGATCAATGTATCGCATATTAAGATCTAATGGAATATCAAAAATAAAAACCAACCCCTTATTTTGATTCTAATTATGACAATGAAAAAACTAATGATGAAAATACAAGTATAAATGAATAAGGAAATGATAATGGTATTTTTTCATATGGTTATGAGTGTGATGATATGGCTCTTGGTTATGAGGAACCTAGTTATCCTATTTCTTCTCTTTCTAGTGATGAGGGATTTCAAGTGCCAATAATGATGAATTTTTTTAATCCCTTGCACAAGGATGATAAAATAGATAATAAAAATGATAGCATTTATAATGTTTCAAGTCAAACTATTGCATGCATACATTCTTTAGGTGTATCCAAAATTGATTGTTCTTCTTTTTCTTCTTCCCATGGTGAAAATATTGAAATCATTAAATGTTATTCTTCCCCTTCAAATGATGCAAATATTAAAAAAAATTAATGTTCTTCTCCTATCTCCCATGATGCCAATGTTGATAAAATCAAGTGTGTGACTTATTTTCAAAATGATATTCATGTTGAAAATTATATCACTTCTTTGAATAACTCAAATGAATATAGTGAAATTCCTTCTCTTTATCTAACTTGTAATGAGTAAAATTCATGTACTACTTCTTCCCCTTTCTTTCTTGAATGGAAAAATGAGAGTTCCTATGAATGTCATAAGAAAATAATTTAAAAACTTGTATTGTTTGGGGACAAAGTAAAGTCTCAAGTACATTTGATTCATCTCTTTCAAATCTCAAGTTATATAAATAAAATAAAATCAAAGGTAGAATTTCATCTTCTTTCCCTTATTTAAAAATATAAATGAAAGTGAAAGTTTCATTCTTCCCTCTCATAATTTTCCAAATAAACTAGCAAATGTTCCTTTTCCTCCCTTCTTTGCATTTTTTGCTAAAAGAGAACAAATTATTATAAATTAAGTTATTTCCCCTCCTCCAACTATAGGTCAAGTTTCAAATAATATTTTGCATTGTAATGATAATGATATCAACCTTTGTTTTATCCAACAGTATATACTTATCTATTTAACCATGGGTACTTCTTTACCAAATGGTGAAAAACCATGTGATGATTTTATTATCAAAAGTGGTAATGGTTATATCATTTATATGTTTTGTGTCAATGGTAATTTACTTCATTTAACCAAATATTCACCCTCTCTTTTTGATATGTTATCTATCATGAATACCATAGGATATTTGCAATAGAAAGTTAACATTCTTAAGTTGCATGTTTCTTCTTATGAGGCTCTTTTGAGTAAAATATTTTAATAGAGTAACCTATTACTAGAGATGTATTTGAGTACCCTTATGCTTTGAACTGTCATCTCTAAATTATCCTCCTTTTATGGTAAAGGGGATGCATCTATTCATTTGAAATAATATATAGACTCATTTGTACATTGGGCCCAAAATGGAAGTTTGATATTAAATGATTTTTATCACAACTTAACTAAAGGTGATTTTGATTGGTTTTATAGTCTCCCAAATGGTTCCTTATCAACTTTTAAAAAAATTGAAGATGTACTCCTATCAAATTTTTGTCACTATACTTTACCTAATTTACAATTGGAACATAGAATGAACAAGGCCTAAACTTCCAATGTAGTCCTATGATGAATCCTGATCATTATCACACCTCATAATAGATTATCAATCAATCTATTCTCTATTTTATTGCTTAGGTTACTTTGTACTTGATGTATTTAATGTACATGTGAGAATGGGTAAATTATCTTGACTTTACTTATATCATTGAATTTTGAATATTACTTTGTTGCATTCAAAAATATTTTATTTCTTAGGTATTTATCTTGTGAAATCAAAAAATCATAAAAACTTAGGTGAAGCCATCGTCTATTTGTTGAACCAAAACACTAGTTTTCATGTAGGGTTGTATCCTTCTCCAAAAATTCATTTCAAATTGTTGCATATTTTTCAAATTTGATTTTCTTTGCATGGGCCTAGTTTAGGAATGTGTATTTATATATATGCATTGGTTATTTTGATTTTATTCTTTGTAATATTCTCCAAAGTTAAAATCCTTATAGAGTCACTAATTAAAGGCCATGAGAAAAAGAATCATCCTTTGGATTGTTTGTTCAATGTGTCTAATGATCAATGTATCATATATGAAGATCTAACAAAATATCAAAAATAGAAACCAACCCCTTATTTTACTTATAACTATGATAATGAAAGAACTAATGATGAAAATTCAAGTATAAATGAATAATGAAATGATAATGGCATTTTTTCATATGGTTATGAGTGTGATGATATGCCTATTGGATATGAGGAGATTATTTATTCTATTTCTTATATTTCTAATGATGAAAGATTTCAAGAGTAAAAAATAATGCATTTTGTTAAGCCCTTGCATAAGGATGATAGAATAGATAAGAAAAATTATATAATTTATAATGTTTCAAGTTAAAGTGTTTTGTGCACATATTCTTTAGTTGTATCCAAAATTGATTATTATTATTCTTCTTTATATGGTTAAAATATTTAAATCATTAAATTTTATTATTACCCTTGTAATGATTCAAATATCAAAAAAATTGAATGTTCTTCTCCTATCTCCCATGATGCCAATGTTTATAAAATCAAGTTGTGACTTATTTTCAAAATGATATTCATGTTAAAAATTTTATCCCTTATTTTAATAAATAAAATGAAAATATAAAATTCCATCTCTTTCTCTAACTTGTAATTATTAACATACATGTACTACTTCTTCCCCTTTCTTTCTTGAATGGAAAAATGAGAGTTCCAGTGAATGTCATAAGAAAATAGTTTTAAAAGATGCATTATTTGGGGACACAAGTAAAGTCTCAAGTACATTTTATTCATCTCTTTAAAAGTTCAAGTTATATAAATCAAAGGTAGCTTTGCATATTATTTCCTTAAGTGAAATTTTAATTCTCCCCTCTCATAATTTTTCAAACAAACTAGCAAATTTTCCTTTTCCTCCCTTCATTGCATCTTCTACTAAAAGAGAACAAATGCTCATAAATGAATTTCTTTCCCCTACTCTAATTTTAGGTTAAGTTTCAAATAACATCACACACTGTAATGATATTTATATCAACCTTTATGCTATCTAACATGATATACTTACCTTTTTAACCATGGGTATTCCTTTACCAAATGGTGAAAAACCATGGATGATCTTATTCTCAAAAGTGGTAATGGTTTTATCATCTCCATGTTTTGTGTCAATGGTAATTTATTGCTTATAACTAAATATTCACCCTCTCTTTATGATATGTTATCTATCATAACTACCATAGGATATTTTTAATATCAAGTTAATACTCTTAAGTTGCATGTTTATTCTCATGAGGCTATTGTTGATGAAAATATTTTAATAGAGAAACCTATTACTAGAGATGTATTAGAGTATCCTTATCCTTAAAACTTTATCATCTCTAAATTATCCTCCTTTGATGGTTAAGGGGATTTATCTATTCATTTGAAATAATATATAGACTCCTTTGGTCATTGGGCCTAAAATGGAAGCTTTCTATTAAACATTTTATATCACAGCTTAACCAAATGGGCATTTGATTGGTTTTATAGCCTCCTGAATGGTTCCTTATCAAATTTTAAAAAACTTTAATATGTATTCCTATCAAATTTCCATCACTATACCTTACCTAATTTAACATTGGAACATTTTGAAGTGTTGTCATGAAATGAGAATGAGCCTATGCAAGAATATATGATTCTATTTAAGACACTTTATAGTCCTTAAACTATCCACCCTCAAATTTGGAAGTGAAATATATATATCTATTTGGGGTATTCTTTTTCTACTTAGATAAATATCATTGCATAGGCCCTTTACTTCATTTGATACTTTATATTGGGATGTGAGTAAATATGCATGTGCCCTAACAAACACACACACGGAGTTGCCTATTTCTCCACCCAAAACCATACATGGTAAAAACATATTTTCAAGGTAAACAAAAAACCTCAAAAGAATCATAAAAAAATTGAAGAACCTTCTTCAAAACTAATATTATATGTCAAATAGCAAATTCTAAAGGTGATGAACAAAGGAAATGAACATGTTTAAATAGTACCTCCCACAGTTAGACCATATACCTCTACCATATGATAGCCTCCTCAATTTAATTTGTATTGAAATAGACCACATGATATATTGCACATACTATTGGATAAAAGGATGATAAAACTTTATCCAAATTCACATTATCCACCACACTAATTTGAAAATTCAAAAGGAAAATGTTTTTTCACTTACCATGGTATTAATGAGCACTAAGATAATGTGTATTTTCCTCTTGAAAAAAATCTTACACATTTAGTTGATCAAAAATTTATTGCATTTTGTGAAGACATATCTAGAACTCTTTCACATACTTCTCCTATAGGGTTTTCTAAGAGGGTTGATCCATCCCATGTTGCTCATGTTGAAAAACACATGGTCCATCAACCTTCATAGAAAATGACCACTAGTAGACGTCCTTCTCCTCATGTACCCTCTACTAGGACTGATCATTTGCTCACTAATCCTACTAAGGAACCATTAGTTGTTCAGGTCATAAATAGAGGGACACATGGAGGAGATGTACCTATACAGAAAAAATTAGGTACCAAAACCAATACCTCCAAACTCAATTTATTTCTACATATACATCAAAGTTAGTAATAGAAGTAAATTAGTGGTTCCACTACCACATGATCATTATAATTGGGCATTCTTATTTCCTACTAAGTTTCATTAGATATGATGATTACTCTATTATCAATATCATTGCTATATTTATTTCATATGCTTAAATATATTGTATTATAAAATCATTGTATTACATTACTTTTATATATATATATATATATATATATATATATATATATAATAGATTTTATTTGGTTACATGTTTTTTTGGTGAGTTTGATTGCATCACTCATCCTATACCAGGTTATATATATACATTTATTTTTCATTTGAGTGTGTTATTTGGGAAATGATACTATTGATGATCAAAACACCACTCTTCATATTCTAAGTTTAGGGCACGATCACCTCCCAACTCTCTCTGATTCAATTACAACACCACCAAGGTACAACCCAATTTACCACTTTTAATTTCAGTCATCATCCTTTCTAGAAAATGGATGAGGTTGAAAGTTCCATTCTCTAATCTCAAGTGCACTAGATTCATTACCATTCATCATATACATAGGTTTATTATATCCATGCTCTTTATTTATATTAATTTATATTATCACTCATATATAGATTATATACACTAATTACTTTTTATTATGCTCTTTTATTATATGTAATATACAAACAAGAGATTCAAAAAAACTCTTGACAAAGAATTAGATGTTTAGTGGTGTGATCTTGTATGGACCTCTTTGGTTCCATTTTATTTTGATTACTTTTATCTTCCCATTAGACCTTTATGTTGTTATGATGTCTTTTATCCACCATGATCTAGAGATCATTTCTTGTTATTTTATTATTTCTATGTTTTTAGCCTTTGGACACATGTGTCCATGTTTTACACTTGCATCAACACAAGTGTCCAACCATGATACAAGTGTTTATACTTAACTTTTTATCCTTTTTTGTACCTTCCACTTTTGTGACACTTTTTAGTCCCATTTGTTTTTTCCATTTTTAGCCTTTTTTGTGCCACTAGGTCCTAATTTAAAATCAAGATATCCCTATATATACAAAGATTATAATCTTATTACACTACCTATAAATTTGATTGATCAAGTTCTAATTATCAAGTATTTTACATTACTAACTATAAAATTACACTACAGTATTGAATTGAACATCTGAAGCACTCAAAATATCACCATTCTCTTGCATTGTTTTTAATAGGGGTTATTATAAGAGAAAGAACATATAGTTACATAGTTATAATTACACACACATCCCCAGGAGGGATAACTACATGAAAATTTGATACCCTGTTTAGAGTATTGTCTATGTCATCAACACTTAACAACAACTAAGGTTGCTAAGGTTAGCTCAAATCACATGCTAAACCCTTTTTACCAAGTTATAAGAATTCCAAATTAAAAGAACTAGGTTTTTGTTCATTAGATGGATCTCACACATGCAGATGTAATCTGAGGTACAAGGAAGATATAAAAGTGAAAGTGTAATTTGTCCCTATGTGTATTCTGGACTAGACACCTATGGCAAAGGTAGACACCTACATCAACATAATTTTCCCTATTAAATGTAAGCTTCTAGTGGATAAAAACAGTCAGCATAGAATTAACAAAGCCTAAGTTTCTAATATAGTCTTATAATGAGTCCTAATCATTGGCATACCTCATAATAAAATATCAATTAAGATATGCTCTCTTTTATCCCTTAATTACTTTGTACTTTTTGTATTTATTGTGCATGTGTGAATGGGTAAATTATCTTGAATCTACTATATATTATTGAATTCTAAATATTACCTTGTTACATTCAAACAAAATTTATTGATTGCATTTTTATCTTGTTAACTCTACAAATCATAAAATAACATCAATTTTACATACCATAACCATAGTATAACTAATTCATTATACACACAACAATATTGACTCAATATAGCATGAAACTCTAAGTATATTTCTATGTATTTGTCTCTCTCAATATCCCATCATGTAATGTACAATAGGTGCCTTAGAATAAATAGCCGATGTGAGATTGTTACACATCTATAATTAGTTGGAAGAGTTATTTAATTATGCACAATATAATAAACTCTTATGTTTATAATAAAATTTACCACAAAAATAATCTTACTAATAAAACACTTGAGCTAATTTAAGCTTAACACTTTCTAGTGTGAACCTAGACAAAACTAAGGTGGATAGTAAAATACCACTTCTAGAGTATTTTGAACACACCTACACCTTCCCTTAATCAAAAAATAGGGCAGAGAGAAAATATAAAATCAAATATGAACATCTTTAGATATGGGCCCCAAAAACTAGGCCTGATTAAGTACCCATGTATAATCAAGTGTAACTATAAAAATTGATTTATTGTAAGGTTTCTCAAAAACCCATTAAATATATAAAAATGTCTATTGTTTTTGAGATATATTTTAAGGCATCCTAGGAAGCAATAAAACACAATAATAAAACATAATTTTGAATAAAGTGCATTGGAAGGAATAAAGGCTATCATAAAAAGAGTGGGTGGGCTGAAATTCCCTAAATATGCATAAGTGGGTATGGAATCCATCATCAAAGAATGTGTAATAAATGAAAGTAAAATTTGGTGAATAAATTTCAAATGTTTCATGAGTATTTTGAATCCACTACTTGATCACTAAAGAAGATACACTGACACTGTATGCACCAGAATAGCTCCATAAAAGGAGACTATCAATCTATCAAATCAAATGTCAAAATTAAGATAGAGTTCACCAATTGAATGAAATAAAATTCCTAAAATAAATGTTTTTATGTCCCAAGGGTTTATCAAGGAACTCAACACCTAAAGAATAAATATGTTTATACATAACCCAAAATATTGACTAGGTGAAGTGATTAAAACAATATATAAGAGTGTAAAAGTCCATCTTCTCAAATACCAAAGAAGACAAGCTAAAAATGTATGCACTAGAATATATCCATATAAGGATATTGTCAATGTGTTGAATAAATTTTGAAGATACAGAAATAAGATCTCGTAAGAAATAATATGTCCCTAGTGGTGATGGGAGAGTCAAGTAATTGAAATATTAAAAAGTGTGTAAAATAGAGCACGCATATGAAGGTAGATGCTTTATAAAATGTAGGGATTCAGGAAATATTATTCTAATTATGAATAAATAATAAATAAAATCAAAATATATAAGATATGAAATAAATACAAAACTAATTTAGAACTTATTTTTAGAAAGAGTCTAAAATTAGAAATTATGAAAAACAAATAACTTAGCTAAAACTTAGATCTAAAAGACTACAATAGATATTGTGTGATCAATTGTTGGACTATATGAGGTCATTGTGAATCAAAAACAACACTCATTCAAATTTGGGAAAAATTCGTAGCATTTAAAAAAGGTTGGCCTGTGTTGTTATCTAAAGAGTGAAATACCATAAGCTACGGTTTTTTCTCTCTATGTGAATTCAAATCAATGTGCCTTTACCTATAGGTCCTATGTGTTTTAGTGAATTTATGCCTATTATTCTAGAAAGGGGAGAATAAGAAACTAAATATAGGTATGGTTGAAAAACCTATTTGGTTGTGTGTGAGTTAAATCAAAATATTGTGGAGAACTCATCTTTGGCTTGGGAGGATGACCTACATATGAGAAAGCATTAAAGAAAGTTTGTTTGTTAGACAAATAGTTGAGTGGATTGCCTAGAAATAGATAGATCTTGATTTTATTTTAGATGATTTATAAAATGTAGGGATTCAGGAAATATTATTCTAATTATGAAAAACTACTAAATAAAATCAAAATATATAAGATATGAAATAAATAAAAAACTAATATAGAAATTATTTTTAGAAAGAGTCTAAAATTAGAAACTATGAAAAATAAATAACTTAGATAAAACTTAGATATAAAGGACTACAATAGATATTGTGTGATCAATTTTTGGACTATATGAGGTCGTTGTGAATCAAAAATAGCACTCATTCAAATTTGGGAAAAAGTTTTACTATTTAAAAAAGGTTGGCCTATGTTGTTATCTAAAGAGAGAAATACCATAAGCTACGGTTTTTTCTCTCTATGTGAATTCAAATCAATGTGCCTTTACCTATAGGTCCTATGTGTTTTAGTGAATTTATGCCTATTATTCTAGAAAGGGGAGAATAAGAAACCAAATATAGGTATGGTTGAAAAACCTATTTGGTTGTGTGTGCGTTAAATCAAAATATTGTGGAGAACTCATCTTTGGCTTGGAAGGATGACCTACAGATGAGAAAGCATTAAATAAAGTTTGTTTGTTAGACAAATAGTTGAGTGGATTACCTAGAGATAGATAGATATTGGAATGAAGAGCTTCCTTAGGGGCTATCAATCCACACATTTTAAACAATTAAACTTATAAATAGAATAGAAGGTACTTACATCAATAATCAAAAGGTACTAAAATTTAACATAAGAAATGTTTGATAAATAAATAGACTAGGAATGATTAAAATTGTGATGATTTAATTAATACTAGTGTTAGGTGGTTGTAGTCAGCTTTAGAAAATCAGACAGGGGTCTGTTAATAGGTAAGGACAAAAAATCAGATTTGGTTGGGGGTAGGTAGGTGAAAATAACTTGCTAGAATTTGCTTCCATAGTGACCATTGGTGGTTTAGCTAACCATTGATGATTAAGGTGAATTTTGATGGTCAAGGTGACCATCAATGGTTAGATAGACCATCAGTGGTTGAGAAAATCATCAATGATTACTATGTATAGGTTTGGGTTTGTAAATAACTAATTAATAGGATCATAAGGTGAGATTATGGGAGATGGATTAGTGTTGGGTTGAGTGTAAAAGGCAAATAAAGTAATTAAATGTTGGAAATCAAGTACTTATCTTATAGAAAGTTGATCAGGTGGATGCCTGAGTTGATTGACCTAGTAATGAAGTCTAGGGTGATTCTAATAGAGTAACGATATTTGGTGCTTTATCAAATCTCTGATGGCAATTTAGCTTTCTAATGTAGTAGTTAGTTTACTGGATTATTGATGATGATTGACTTATAAAAGAGAATTTTAGATGCACAAGCTCTTGATGATAATTGCATATAGGCTTCACCTTACTACTCCTCCCTTCTTATAGACAAGGCAAGAGAGTCATAATAAGGCATTAATTGGGCCTTCTAATTATAACTCTTCCATGCAATGGTTTACATCAAGATTTAGATAATCTATCTTTAGAAAATCAAGGTGGATGGTTTGCATGTTAGGTGGGTAAGAAGGTGTACCCTGACCATCAATGGTCAGGGCGATTGTCAATGATCATCCTAACCATCAATGGTTGAGGGTGAAGGGTAGAAGTGGGTAAAAGGTTGGGTTATATCAGTTTGATCAAACTCACTTGAGTTAGGTTTGATTAGGAGTCAATAGGTCAAATTGGTCCCAAGGGGCTCTTAAGGTGGTCTAGGGGTTTTTCGACACTCGAAATCATGATGTGTATATTTTTGATGCCTACATTTTGCCTTTTTTTGTTATGTGGTTTGAATCAACAAAGTGCAAAACAAAAATGGATTACTGGTCAAAGGTCTAGCTACTTCAAGTATAGGAGGAGGTGTTCCCCCTCAAATTGGGAGTCAATGAGGTAGAACATAATTGGGTATAGGTTTGATAAGGTGGGTGAAGGTGATGATGAAGGTAAACATCATGGTGATGGGTGATAGGTTAGGTACTAAAGTGTAAACATGCACACAAAGTATGATAAAGGGTATGATAGTCAAGATCATGCATTGACTACACTGCCATAGTTGGTAAAATTAGGGTTAGTGCTATAAGAATTGGTGATGGGGTAACTAGGCCACAATGTTAGGCATAATTGATCAAATTGGTCATATCAAGTCTCTTAGAATATTTCTATGTTTTGGTGGGTATCCAAAGTAGGAAGTGCTCTTAGTGAAAACATAAATTGGTCAAGTGTCATGGGTATCCAAGGTAGGAAGTACTCCCAAAAAATACACAAGTGGGTCAAGTAAGTGCGAAGTGGTGTGAGATCAAAAAAGGGTCAACATGGTAAAGTTGTCACTACAGTCAAAGGATTAGGAAAAAATTGTCTTAAGGCACACACTAGCTGGGCCAAAATGAACCATGGTGAGGTGATGAGGTGGTTTGGTTGGGTGGAAAAGGTAGTCTCCTAGAGTGGGTAAAAATGGGTGGCTTTCATGAAAAGGGGGTCTGCTTAGGTAAAAGCAATAAGGTGAGCATCCTAATTATCAATGGTTATGATGCTCAATGGTGACCATCGATGATCACCTTAACCATCGATGGTTAGGGTGAACCCTAAAAGCTTGGTGGTTAAAAGTGAAAATAGAATCACTTTTACCTCTTTTAAAATTTACTATTATTTGACATTGAGCTCTGGTAATTATCATAATATATTTAAAGTGATTATTGATAGTGGTTGATTGCTAGTGGTTGAGATCATTGAGTTGGAGAGAGGACCTATGGGACTAGTTAGGATGAAGGGAGCACATGAATGTAGACAAGGATAAGCAAGACTACGACTGACTCCATAGTGATAGCCATAAAACAAGGTGGGGGATACCATTAATTTGATATATTAGCTTGATTTGATATAATTTCATTGGGGTTGGAGGTTAGGTTAGGTTGAAATGCTTGGTTTGGTTTGTTATGCCCTAGTTAGGGTTTATGGGGAATTTGGGTAAATATGTAGGTGAAAAGTGAAATTGATCGGGTGGGTGGGTAGCCACATTAGGGTAGTAAGGTAGGAATTTTGATTTAATTTTGGGTGTTTTTAAGGTAGGGTAGGGTTTGGTCATTCCACATGTAGAACACCCATAGTGACCATTGATGATTGAGGTTAATCATTGATGGTCGATATCCTTAAAAAAATGATTCTTGTGTATCAATGATTGCCATGACCATTGATAATCAACTAGGTAAAAATATAGGACTGGAAAGTGTTTTAAATGCTATGGTAAATTTAGATGATTATTTCTAGGTATAGGTTGGCATTATAGGTTTAAAGGGAAATTTTGATGAGTATTAGGTAGATGGGTAGGATGGGTTAGAGAAATAGATCAATTGCTTTAAAGGATAATGTAGAGTAGGTTAGGTGATATTGGTGTAGGTGACTAAGTTATGTTTTTGAATTGGTGTAAGCCAACAAGTAGATATAGATGCATGACTGAGTGTCATATATCTTCATAGAGATCCAGTAGGGGATGACCCCAATCGACTAGGCCCACATATAGAAGGTTAGGTTGGAGACGATGAGGCACTATCAGTATGTGCCTCAGGAGACATCCATGGTCGTAACACTCATTAAGAGACAGAATCCTAATATGAACACCTTCTTATTACAAATTGGAAATATGATGATCTTTACTGAGGATGTATAAAAGATCACATGACTTCCACTCCAAGGTGATCTGATCTATCACATAGAGTGAGAAAAATGTGAAGAGCACATTGATATTTTATATGGAGATAACAATGATTGGGTCTGATGACATGTTAGTGGGTTTAGCTATAGTATGTTGTATATAAGGTTTATAAATGAGAGGAGACTGATGACCATGCTTATGATGGTCATCTCTTACTTTGTTCTTCTTGACTCGAGCAATGAGTGGTTCTTATATTTGTTACTGGGGGTGCTGATAGAGTTATTTCTAGAGTGGAATATGTTCAATTTGGGTACCTATTATATTGGTCCAAATATACAGGGAGTTGTGGGGGTTCAGTGCCCTTAGGAGGTATTGTATTAGTGTTGGCCTAGTTCTACATTGTTAGGCCTATGAGTACATTCGAGTACTAAGGCCAGTGGGTCTAACATGGGCAAGTTTCATATGGATTGAGTTTCTAGTCAGATTTATGAGGAGGAGGGGGGATTTTATTACATCATGTGTAAGGGGAAGAGCCCATGACATTGATTAGTTTAGGGGTTCACCAAGTGTACTAGTGATTGGAGATATCACCTGTTGACCCTATGTTCAATTTATAGTATGGCCTAGTTATAGGAGGTAAACACTATCCCTATAGAGCTAGAGGTGGATATTCAGTCGATGGGATGGAGAGGTGGATTTAATCCTATTTGAGAAGGTGAGGAGGTAGTTTGGCCTTGTATAGGGTATTTTGGGTGCATTCCCTAGGTACAGGCATGAGGAATCTGAGATATTATTACCAGAGCCACATCCTATGACTACTTTGTTAGACCATGAGGAGATACCAACTAGGCCATAGATAGATGAAACCAAGTTTACAAATGGGTACATGGCATGGTACCAACCTTTATACATAGTAGTAGACATTATTGGGGATGATGGAGGTACAATTATGATGGATGTGGATCTAGTTGGGAGAGGGGGACAAAGAGTACAGGCATAGGGGGCCATCCTCGATGGATAGGCAAGAGTGGTGATAGCCACTACATAGGCATAGGTATAGGTACTATAAGGGTAGGTGGCCACCTTATAAGGTCATGTTTCTATTTTACAAGTTCAAGTTGATACTCTAATAGGTGATAGGGACTAGGTGTGATCTTCACTCACCTTGGTTATATAGGAGAGAGACTATCTGAGGTAGAAAGGAGGAGGAGTATTTGTAGCATAGAAAAGGCCATTGGGCACCATCCCCATGGAATGATACCTAGATATAGTGGAGGAGCTATAGTATTATGAGGCCATAGTTTTGACATAGTGTCTATAGGAGCCTCGATGGGGTGAGTATAGAGCCAACTTGGTAGGCAGTTCCAGTATAGCAACACCAGGTCAATGGACAACATCTACGGCTAGAAAGATAACTACATCTAGGGTAGTGATAGGTATAATAGGTGGGGAAGCACCAAGATCTAGTGGTGTTCCAAGAGACAGTCGCACCCTTGGGGAAAGATAGGATATGACTAGATTATGTCATGCATATATCATTTTGATTTTGGCCTACAAGTTGATGTGGTTTATGTCATGTGTATATCATTTTGATTTTGGCCTACAAGTTGATGTGGTGAGATGTACGTTTTGAGAGAGAAATGTCTATGTGCTTGTAGACATTATGTTATTTGACTCATGAGTTATTTATGTGATCAGTGTTTATGCTCATGTTCATTGTTTATGGTTTGTGTTGATGTTTAATGCTTATGATGTGATGTCTATATTGCTTATGGATTATGCTTATGTTGTGGATGCTAAACATTGATATATGCTTAGCTAGGCATGAGAAGGTTTTGATATGTGGTTATGCTTCCTATATTTTTATGACAAGCTAAATATTAATGAGTATTTGGATTTCATTATTTAAATTTTAGACATGTGGTGGAAAGTGGTTGATTATTTTTAATGCTCATGGATGTTATGGTTTTATGCTTGTTATGGTTTTGATTATGATTATGATGTTGCTTATAACACACATGGATATTCTTGTTATGATTATGGTCACTATTATATTTCTTAAGGTAAAGCACATGAGGTAAGGTAACTAATAACACTAAATGGGAGAATAGAGAATATAATCAAGAGACAAGCATCATATGAAAATATCAACTAGTCATGACCAGATAAGAAGAGGGCACGATGCTTCTTCTTTGATAAGGACTAAAATAATAGAACTAAATTTTAATTGGTTTAATGAACATAAGCCCTTTAAATGATTCACAATAATGTTCATTAGTTGGTAAAGAGGTGTCTTGGTCACATAATGTTGAGTAAGCTCAAAAATCCCTTGCTTACAGTGTATAAAGGGAAGAATGGATGAAAATGGAACCTTCATGTGAGACTAGCATGCCTCTTCTATAGGTGCCTAAAGAGTTAGTATAAACAAGTCTATGTCATACAAAGTGTAGAGTGATCGATGCAGGAAGTCCACTTGTGAAATCCAATTATGGTTTCCATGTTATTTTGTTATCTGAGAGTTGATTATGGTTTTCAAAATTAGCTTGATTTTATTGTGATTTTGAAAATGGGTCTATTACTTTATTATTCTATATGGGAATTTTATCGATGTGGGAATATTTTGATAAATTTGTATGCTTTTGCAAATTCGTTACTCAGCCATCCTTCAAGGGAGTGGTCTAATTTTATCTACTTTATGCAATGATTTTTGATAGCTGCCCTTCAATGGAGTAGTTGACCTTATGTTTGGGAATTTCAAATAAATTTTCAATAGTTGTCCTTTGAGGGAGCAGTCTATGAATTCTAGGAATGACCCATGATTGCTAGTGATAGGAATTTTTACTTTTTGATTTTACTTGACATAGACTAGCTTATATAAACTTAAAGGTTTGCCTTTATGAAGGCATGACTAAAAACACAAGAGGTTGATTAGGTGTAAAGAGGTTTGGGTGACAATGATCATGGGAGTCCATCCTTGGAGGAGTAGAAAGTACCATGAGAATCATGCCATGGGTAGATCCATGGTACCCATTATTCAAGATTAGGCTATGATTGTGATGGATAATCACATGATTCAATTTTAATTAGTTGCCCCTAAAGTGGGGAGATGAATGTGGTGTGGATAGAAAGGGATGAGCTTAAGTTAAACAAAAGGTAAACTTGATCCTTCTTAACAAAATAATGGATGTAGATGCGAACCATTGAGGGCCTCAGGATCTAGGTTAACTTCAAGAGAGGATAATTGGTAATCTTCTGATCCATACTTGTGGGTTATAATATAAGGTCCAAGCCAATTGAAATAAAACTTGCCCTACTTGCTTCTCTCTATATTAGTGACATGTTGATTTTCCTTTAGGATGTGATATCTAATGTTGAATTCTTAAACTTTAATCTATTTATTATAAGCATGTTTGATGCATTCCTGATAGACATGACAATGGGTAAGCACTGATAAATGATGCTTGTCAAGTAGATCAAGCTGAGCTAGATGGTGTTGATGATAATCACTCTCAGAATAAGATCTTGTAGATATATGTGAAAAGAGGGTATTTGGACTTTGAGAGGAAAGCCAACCCCCACTTCAAACACAAGAGAAAATGGGGTGGCACCTGTAGAGGTTTTAATATTAGTAAGATATACCCATAAGCCAAAGGGGATGTGTAAATGCCAATCTTGACTAGATACATTAACCATTTTAGTTATCATGTTATTAAGAGTTTTGTTAAAGGACTCAACCTATCGATTTTCTTGAGGGAGATAGGGTGAGGAGAAGCTTAACTTAATGTTGAATGCATCATAGAGACCCTGGACTTTCTTGTTCTTAAGAGATTTACCATTGTCAATGATAATCTTATGAAGAACACCAAAATGGTAGATGATGTGATGGTTGATAAATTCAATAATCTTCTCTACTTTAGTTGATACTAGAGGAATAGCCTTAACCCACTTGGTAAAATATTTAGTCATAGTGATGATAGAGTGGAATCATTGTGAGGAATGGGGGTTAATTTCACCAATGAGGTCTAGACCCCATTGTGAAAAGGGTTAGAAATTGGTAGAAACATGAAGACTATGGCTAGGTAATTATGCAAATTGGCATGTTGTTGACATTTAACACACTTTTTCACATAATCACAGTAGTCTTGGTTGAGGGTGGACCAGTAATAGTCAAGGTGACGGATGCGCTTAGCTAGGTGAGGCCACTAAAGTGTCCTCTATAGATGCCATCGTGTGTGTCCTTGATAGTGTGAGAAGCTTTATGACTGCATAGGTAATGGAAGAGGAGGCCATCAAAGCCATTTTTATAAAGGATACCCCCTAAAATGGTGTAGCATGAGGTACTTTAGATAAATGCTCTTTGAGCATTCCTAGAAAGGCCAAAAGGAACTATGGTAAGGTTGAGGTAGTCAAAGGTTTGTTGATACCAAAAGTCAAGTTGAATCTCTTCTATATTAAAAATGGTGGGAGAATATAGTTTGACATAGGAAGGCTAGGTAAGTTAATGGATAATGATAAATAACTTAGAGTTAGAGGGTACATATAGGATCTAAGAGGCAAGGAAAACCTTGGTATCAATGAACTTATTAGTAGATCATGGGGTTGATTGGATACAATAGTGTTCAAATGATGCTAATATCTCATCAACTAATTATTTTTACTATTATATAACATCATTCTTACACTAGTAAGAGCCATTTATTTGATTGACCACAAGTTGGGAGTCACCAAAGATGTTGATTGTTTTGAATCCTAGGGCTACGGTAGTTTGAAGGAATATAACTAGGGCTTCATACTCAGCCATATTATCGGTACTTTCAAAATAAATTTTAAAGGACAAAGGGAGAGGTTCATCATCAAAGGGGATAAGGATGATACCTGATCCCCCACCACATTGACATTTTAATCCATCAAAGAACATGGTGACTTGATAGGTGAATTCTACTTGAGAGATGGTCATGATGGACTCATCGGCGAACTCAAGAGGATGAGGCTAATTGTCTACTAATAGTGCATTGACCAATTGGTCAACAATGACTTTCCCCTTAATTAAATTTTATTTAAGGAACTCAAAGTCAAACTCTGCTAGGAGCATGAGCCACTTGGCCATACATTGGTTTTGGTATGGCTTAGAATGTATGTACTTGAGTGCATTGGTATTGGTTATGGCATAGGTTTTATGGTTAAGCAAATAGTGGCAGAGTTTGGTGGCCATGAAAACTAAATCTAAGCAAAGCTTATTGATATAGGAGTACTAAGTCTTGTACTCTATAGGTGTGTGACTAATGTAATAGATAACTTGTTCTCTATGTTGTTCATCTCATTGAGCAAGAATTGCCCATAAGGAGTGATCAATAGCAGATATATAAAGGTAGAAAGGTTGGTGATCCTTGGGAGGGGTAAGGATAAATGGAAACAAAAGGCACTTTTTGAGTGAATCAAATGCCTTTTTATAGTCGTCATTCCACTTAAAAGAGACATCCTTCTTTAAAAGGTGGTGAAAGGGCTGGCATTAGTCTAAAATCTGGGAGATAAAATGATGAATAGACTGAAGCTTTCCTTGAAAACTATAGATTTAATTAGGGTTGATGGGAGGAATCATGTCAAGGATGGCTTTGATCTTGATAGGATCAACTTCAATTTCATGAAGGGAAATGATAAATCCAAGAAGGTTTCCTGACAAGACCCAAAAAGTGCACTTCTTGGGGTTAAGGTACATATGGTAATGGATGAGGTGCTTAAAAATGATCTTAAGGATGGCTAAATTATCCTTTTGGAGTTTGGATTTCTTGAGAAGGTCATCCACATATTCCTCTACAGTATTATGGATGAGGTCATATAATATATAGGTCATGGCACATTGGTAGGATACACCAGCATTCTTTAACCTAAAAGGCATGACTCTATAGTAGAAGGTCCCTCATGGGGTGGTAAAGGTGGTCTTGTGCTGATCTTTAGGGGAAATTAGGATCTAATTGTAACCTGAGAATCCATCCATGAGAGATAACATCGTGTGACCAACTGTAAGATCAACTAGTTGGTCGATGCTCAGTAGGGAAAAGTCATCTTTGGGGAAAGCAAGGTTGAGGTCATGAAAGTCCACATAAATACATAATCCCCCTATAGCTTTGGTGATAGGTATGACATTTGAGACCCATTAGGGATAGTCAATGGGTCAAATTAAATTGATAGATAGAAGACATTGAAGCTTTTTTTTTATGAGAAGGGTTATGCAAGGGTGCATGCATCAAAGTTTCTTCTTGATGGGTTTGGAATCATGATGGGTGACTATGTTATGAGTATCAATGGAGGGGTCAATTTTAGGCATTTCACTATAAGACCAAGCAAAAGATATGCTATGATCTTGGAGGAAGGAAGGGAAATCCTAAAGTTCCTCGACATTCAACAATTGGCCAATTTTGATAATGCAAGGGTTCTCTAGAGTACCCAAGTTGATATCCATGGTGGATTCATTCAACATGGTTAAAGTCTCAGGAGGAAGGTATTTATGGATGGAATAATCTAGGGTACCAAGGTAGGTGAGAATTGACTCATCATCTTGGCACTAAACAATGTTAATGGTAGGGGAGTCATCTATTATCATCTCAAAATGGCTTAAAGGGATGGTTACAATTGCCCCATATTTTTGATAAATTAGGGGTCCAAGGTTGATCATGTTTATGAAAAAAATCTAGGTGGGATGATGTCATCATCCTCACATGTAAACGAAGGAGAGGTGGGTGAGTAAGGGGTATCTTCCTCAATGATGGTGGTGGTAGGTGGTTTGGGTTACTTCTTATTGGGTAAGATGAAACCAAGGCCATGATTCTCGTGAGGATTCCTAGTCTCAATGGAAACTAACTCATGTGGGTCATGCTCATACCACCCAAGGCCAAAGTCTTTCCAAGCACACTGATGGAGGTATGTCTTAGCGAGGATTTGTTTATCTAGGTAAGAAAAACTAGTGGTGAAGGGTCAAGGTGGAAGAGATGTGGTATAAGTTCCAAGAGGCTTGTCAAGTCTCCCATAGACAAAACACATTAGACAGTAGGGAGGTCTAAAGGGAATAATAGTTTCAACATTGGGGTCATATCTTGGTTCATGGTTAAGTTTCCCACACTCTTGAGGAGTATGGAAAGTGTTGAGGGATAAAAGATGATATTATCCCAGTGAAATATGATGGAACATTTATTCCAAAGGGTCCATGGTGGGGATTTGGTCTGAAGGGATAGAGGAACTGGTGGATGCCTCATCGGTGGAAGAGAATAGGACATCCACTTTTGTGGTCAAAGGTTGGTCTTTAGCTGTTGGGGGCATATTAAATGGGGGTATGGGGATATCATTTGGGTGATAGGTCATGTTTCATGTTGAGAAAGGACTTGGGTCAACTTGTATGGTGATGACCTAGCCCTCATGCTCAATCTTGATGCAACGGTGAAGGGTGGAGGGGACACAACACATGAAGCAGATCTAGGATCATCCCAACAAGATGTATTGGAATACACCTTCCACTACTTAGAAGAGTTTGGGGAGCATATAAGGTTCTAAATGGATATGAAGGACAATAATTCCTAAGGTAGTGGCCATAGTATCATTAAATGATTAAAGGACAGTCAAGGTTTTAGACATGACATTGTCTAACAAGTTGAGTTGGTTATAGGTATGGGAGGAGATATTGTTATTACTAGATCCCCAATCAATCATGACAAATTTAATGTGGGTTTAGTTGATATATTTAGTAATAAAGAGAGGGGGATCTAGGTCATCCAAATGGATAGAAGGTATTTCTGAATCCTTGAAGGTAACAAGGTTAGAAATTTAAAGGGCACCAATAAAGGTTACTAAAGGTTGGGGGTCTTCAAGTTGAACCTCTATATATTTCAAAGCCTATATTAGTGCTTGGCGGTGATGGAGAGAGGTAGAGATCAATTCATACAAACTCATCTTAGCCAAGGTCTAGTGAAGTTGCTTAACGATAACTCTCCTAATGGATTCTAAGGGTTTAGATTGGGAGACACCTAAAATAGATACCTTGGGATAAGTTAAAGATGGTGATGGATGGATTTTAGTTGGTTGGGAGGTAGAAGATGGGTATGTCCATAGAATGGACACCTTGGCCTTCCGCTTATCCTTATACTTCATTATCATGACCATGTTGATAGTATAGATAGGAGAAGAAGTTGGGGTAGAAGGTTGGTTAGACTCCTCTTCACTCTAAAGTGAGAGTGGAGGAGTAGTTAGGATTTGGGTAGGTGTGATTGTTGGTGGGATCATTATAGGACTCGTGGGAGTTTCATTTATTAATAGATCATCCTCATCATAAATTTGATGGATAATGGTTTGGAGAGCTTTGTATTTCTTCATGTCATGGCCAGGTGTCCTAGATAATAACACACTTGGTGGTCATTTTACCAAATGGGATTTGAAGTAAGAGGGTTAAAGGGTCTAATGGGAGGTAAGGCTAAAAAATAATTTTTCAATAACCTATGGAATATATTCGAGTAGGATTCAGCTAAAGGTGGTAAAGGTTTTACGGTTTTGGCTTTGGTTGTTGAGGTAGAAGGTTATTTAGGATTTGGTCTAGTGATAGGTGCCTTAGGTAAGGTGATGTGCTTGGTTGATGGCTTTGGTTTAGGTAAGGAGGTTCATGGGTTAGATATGGAATATTACAAGGTAGGTAGCTTGGGTATTGCTAGTGTGGTGAAGAGAGGTACGTTAGAAAGCAACTATGAAGGTGTAACCAAAAGAGGTGTGGGGTTTTGGTAGAGATAATGGGATTTTTGCTTAAGGTAGAGGGATGAGGTCCTAAAATGTAGGGAAAGGTTGAAGGAAGTAAAATTTGGTCCTTTAGGTGGTTTTAGTTCTTTGGTTACTTTGGTTTGGCACTTGGTTGGTGGGTTTGAAGAGGTTAGGTCCACTTTCACAGATGGCTGACTAAGGCATGGTGTAGGGAAGACACCAAGGCTTTTGGTATATTTGGATATGGGAACAAAAGAGGGTTTGGTTTTTTGGGTCATAGTTGACTTAGGTGGTTGAGGGTTGGTTGGCTTGGTATAGTTTTTGGTTGGTTGGGTAGATATGGTAATAGGTTGTTCAATAGAGGTGATGGGTTGTTTACCAAAGAAAGGTTTGGAGGTTTCAATTTGGTAATATAAGGGAGGCCTAGTTGATGTCAAAAGGTAGCCCAATATAATTTGGGTTTAGAAATAAACTCTAATCTCTGGATGAGTCTAGAGAATGGTTTATATATTAGCTTGGTTCCCTAGGTAGTGGGTTCAAAGGATAGACCCATTGGTTGGGAAATATATATGGTAACCTTATCCTCTTCCCCAATCAAAGGATACAAGGTTGAGATAGGTGGATCCTCCATGGGAGGAGTGGACATGGGGACTTCCTCCTTTGGAATGATTTCTAAGGGAGGGGTGAGTTTCTCAGTAGTTAAAGGTAAAGGTAAGGTAACGATGGTTGGTTTTTCTAGTATATCAGTTGAAAGAGTGGTTAAGGAATCCACTACCTCAATAATTAGAAGGGAGAATATGGTATTTCCTTGGTTTGGAAAAGGTACCTAAAGGAAGGGAAGGTGACTCCATTACCTCAGTATATGGAGGAGGTAGAGAATCAGAGGAATGGGTACTAGGTGGTTTGATAATGAGTGGATCAAGGACCATATTAATTATATGGGCATCATGAGAACACTCGACCTAGTTACTCTCATTATTAGTAAGAGCACAATTTGGAAAAGGTTTCCTGAATATATCAAGGGCTTGGTTTTATGGTGCATTGGGGGTATCTAATGCAAGCTCCCCCTTATCAATGAGGGATTGGATAAGGCTCTTGAAGGTGTTGCACCTACTAACACCATATCCTATTACCAGATGGAAGGCATAGAAATCATTCTCATTGAACCAAATAAGTATAAGATGAGAGGAATCAAACTATTGAGGAGTTTTGATAGGAGGAATTTGAATGATATTATCTTTCAATAACTTCTCCAAGATTGAAGCATAAGATTCTCCATGCAGAGTGAATTGTTTCTGGTTGTTATGATTTTGGTTCCTCATGTTTTGCTTTAAGGAACTAGAGGAATTTGGTTAGTTGACTAATGTTAGAGGAGCATCTTTAAGGAAAACTTCATTCATAGTTCCTTTACCCATGGTATTGGTATTATATTGGTTATTTAATTTGGAAGAAGAGGCCTCATTGGTTTTGTATGTGGAGTTCTTATTTTTTAATTATAGTTTTCCTTCATCAATGGATCTATTCTCTAACTTGTGTGCCATGGTAAAGGCTTCATCAAAGGTTTAGAATCTTTGGAAATGCAGTGTAGAGGAGATATTCTTGGCACATGCCTAAGCAAATATCTCTGTGAGTTCAGGTTGAGGTAAGGAAAAGGAAAATTGGTTAATTAACCTCATCTAATGAGATAAAAAATCAGCAATTGATTCATCCTCAAACTAGAGGATAGAGTAAATGTTAGTGATAGAAAATTTCATGGATATATTTATCAAAAAAAATTCTAATAAAGTTTGATCCAATTGGGTGAAGGAGAAGAGCGAGTGCTTGGGTATGTCACTATACCAATCTAATGCCAAACTGGCTAGGGACATAGAGAAAGTGCATAGAAGGAGTGCATCACCATAGGTAATCAGATAATAAGCATGCCTAAATGCCCTAAATTGTTGTTGGAGATCTTCTTTACTTTGGAAATTAGAGAACTTGGGAAGTTCCCATTGGGGAGGATATGGCCTAATATGTACAGATGGATGGATGGGCTCATTATAGATTTTGTCATATGACAAGATGTTGTGAGCACCCAAGATGGATGACTCTAAGGTGGTCATATTGTCCATAAACATCTTCATTAGTTCTATTTTGGGTTATGTACCTATAAGATTGTAAGATTCATATTATTGTGTGGTTGGGTGATGTATTGATAATGAGTAGAAGGTTGGGAAGCTGCCATATATTGGTATATAGATGTCGATGTTTGGGTGAAAGGTATATAAGGGTGGGTAGATGAAAATGGTTAGGTAGTAGGTAGAGGCACATGTAATTTTAGGTTAGGATGTATCTAAATTTTGGTGTGAGGGGTGCTTGTTAGATAGGAGCAGTGGTTGGGTTGGTGACTGATGGAAGGGTGGTGACCCTTATATTGATCAGTGGTAAGGTAGAGGGTATGGACACCACAAGGCTTTGAAAGAGAGTAGTGATTAATGAATTATGGGTAGATGAAGAAAGGTTGGTAGTTCTAGAGTTAGGCACTCCCATAGTGGAAGGAGTATAGGTGGTTGTAGGTTAGCTTGCTCCTAAGGTGGATGAGTTATTGGTAGGAGTGGAAGGTATAAAGGAATTCATAGTTTGGGTTGGTTGGTTAGCTATAGTAGTCTTAAGGGGATTTTTTATGGATGAGGAGGCTTGGATATCTAATGTTTGGGTTGTAACTATGTCAATAGAGGTGCTCCCCATGAGGTGGAGAGGCATTCCATAAGGTGGATCTACGAGTGGGGCCAAAGTTGGGGTATGGTAAGACATGGTTGTAAGATAATGTTGTAGGGTCATGGGATTACTATCTAAGCAAGTAGAAAAATCCATATCTCTTTATAGAACCTCCCAAGGGAAAGTAGGACTTCCTAAGGGATGAGGAGAATCTATTGGTTCAGAGATGTAATCTATGGATGAAGAGGTGGAAGAGGTAGGTTGGTTTGGTGATGGTTTTTGATCTGTAAGGTTCATTAACTATTGGCGGGTGAGAACCATATGAGATAGGGGAGAGAGAAAACATAGATAACCTAACTACTTAAATAAAAATAAGACAATAAATGATCAAAATTACACTCTAAAAGAGACATTAAGCCCTAGATTTTTTATTAATCTCACTTTTGGCTTACACCTTAATAAGTGTGATGGAGATTGGATTTTAGAGTAGGTACTAAAAAGGAAGTCTATGGTTTGTTTTAGGTTGTGTTTAAGTTCTCAAAAATAATTTTTATTGGAATCAATACATGGCTTGGTATTGGGGCCTACCCCCTCACTTCACACACCACAACGATAAGGGTATCTGATGAATAGACAATATATATTCATATCTAGAGTCTATACTCAACCAGAGAGTTAATTTGGTTCTCCCCTTAGTAATGACCTCCAAGTAGGATCATCAGGAAAGGGTAAGGTTACTACTAGGTGATGAAATCCTAGTTAGGCCTTGTCTCAAGTTTGTTTGATGTTTAATTTATGAAAGTGGCTTGGTTTAGTGTGTGCAACAAAGAGTGAAGTTATGATATGATTACTTTGCTTTAAGTTAGACTGTGTGAACTAAACTTGCAAGTAATCGATGTATGCACTTAATTTTAAACCCAAAGAGATTTTAGTTTCATTAATGAGAATAGATAGAGAGAAAATCATACAGATGTAAAGAAAAGAAACCCAAAGTAAAGACTCAAGGTCCCACCGAGTGTGCCAAAATGTTTTAGTGAATTTATACTTATTATTTCAGAAAGGGGAGAAGAAGAAACTAAATATAGGTATGGTTGAAAAACTTGTTTGGTTGTGCACATGTTGAATCAAAAGATTGTGGATAACTCTTCTTTGGCTTGGGAGGATGACCTACAGATGAGAAAGCACTAAAGCAAGTTTGTTTGCTAGACAGAGAGTTGAGTGGATTGCCTAATGATAGCTAGATATCAGAAGAAAGAGCTTCCTCAAGGGCTGTCAATCTACACATTTTAAAATTAATC
Source organism: Torreya grandis (assembly GCA_037957365.1). Lineage (NCBI taxonomy): Eukaryota > Viridiplantae > Streptophyta > Pinopsida > Cupressales > Taxaceae > Torreya > Torreya grandis. The sequence continues at coordinate 3,298,462 of JARHVA010001202.1, forward strand.
TTATAAATAGAATAAAAGGTACTTGCATCAATAATTGAAAGGTACTAAAATTAAACATAAAAAAATCTTAATAAAGAAATAGGCTATAAATGATTAAAATAATGATAAGTTAATTGATACTAGTATTAGGTGGTTGGGGTTAGCTTAAAAAAATTAGGCAGGGGTTTGTGAATAGGTAGGGACACAAAAAATTATATTTAGTTAGGGGTAGGTAGGTGAAAATAGCTTGATAGAATTGGTTGCCACAGTGATCATTGATGGTTGGGATGACCATCTATAGTTAAGGTGATCATGAACAGTCAAGGTGACAATAAAATGTTAGATAGACTGTCAACAGTTGAGATAGCCATCAGTGATTACTATGTATAGGTATGATTTTGTAAATGGTTGATTGATAAGATCACAAGGTGAGATTCTGGGAGATGGGTTGGTGTTGGGCTGAGTAATTGAAAGGCAAATAAAGTAATTAAATGCTAGAAATAAAGTACTTATCTTTAAAAAAGTTGATTGGGTAGATTATTGAGGTGATTGACCTTTTGGTAGAGTCTAGCATGATTTTGACAAAATAATGGTACTTGATTCTTTAGCAGTGCTACGATATCAAGTTGGCTCTCTGACGTAGTAGCTGGTTTATTGGATTGTTGATGATGATTGACCTGGAAAAGAGAATTTTAGATGCATAAGCTCTTGATGATAATTACATATGGACTTCACCTTCCTAATCCTCCCTTCTTATAAGTAAGGCAAGAGAGTTGTAACAAGGAATGAATTGGGCCTTCTAATTATAACTCATCTATGAAATGGTTCATGACTAGATTTAGACAAGATATCTTTAGAAAAGAAAGTAAAATGGTTTGCATATTAGGTGGGTAAGAAGGTGCACCCTAACTATCGATGGGCAGGGTGATCGTCGATGGTCAGGGTGACCTTCGATGCTCATCTTAACCATATGGTGATCGAGGGTGAAGGGTAGAAGTGAGTAAGAGGTTAGGTTAAGTTAGTTTGAATAAACTCACTTAGGTTAGGTTTGGTTAGGGATCGATAGGTCAAATTGGTCCCAATGGGGGTCCTAAGGTGGTCTAGGTGTTTCTTGACACTCAAAATCATGATGCGCATATTTTTGGTGTCTACACTATGTGTTTAAGAAATCATTTTCTAGTTTCCTCAGGAGTCACTATGTGCCTTCTTATTCACTTATAACCCTAACTCAATAACAAGGAGGAATAAATTTGATAAATGGTGAAAAATTGGTTAGAAGATAAAGTTTTACTTGACCTCAACACCCCCTATGTTGAGTTTTGTCTGCATACCAACACTATGAATAGAGATCAAAATCCATGTAATTATCCAATGTTATGGTGGTGTGTGTAAAATTTTGGTATAATATTATATGTTTGTGAAATCCTATTGTAATCATGTGCTTTAACAATGACTTGTGACCTTAGAGGTGTATTCAGACTTAGCTTAGGAATACTTAGGTTTTATAGATTTATAATTGGGAAGAATATATATTTTCTTCTCAATATACAATTAGAATAATTATGGTATTTACAATATATAATCCTCTTTCCAATTAGTGAACAAATGAATAGAAAATGTGCTTATATAGTGGTACTTTGGGTATTTCCTCAAATGAAACTTGAGAAACATATAAGACAACTTGTCAGGTGAATTTTGATTTTATAAACTAGCCATTATTTGTCAAGAGGATGAAACTAGCATTTTCAGACACTATTGGCCAACATGATTGCCCTAAAGAAGTGACCTTATCTAAAGAGCATAGATAGCTAAACTAGAAGTTTGAATCCATCTAATAGCAAATTAAGGTTGCTTGGAATGAAGAATTGGAATGCTTAGTATCATAATTTCCTAAAGATATAAGGTCATCTACATATAAGTAGAGGAATAATGTATTAGAAATATGTCATTGAGCATAATGTAAGTTTGTATAAGGAGTGGTCATAAGTTAAATGTTAATTTTAGTGACTAAATTTTTCCTCATTTTATTTTATTAATACAACAAAGAGATAGTACTAGATTAAAAGAAATAGAGTCACACCCAGATTTACATGTGTTGAGTAGGCTTCGATATAGACCCCACTTTGAACTATGTATCATGAAAACTTACAATGAAACATGTATACAATCAATCTTTACTTAGGATGAAAATCAAAAATTAAACAAAATAAACTTATATATCATATAACAAGAAATACATATAGCTTTTTATGTACATGAACCTTTATGTTTTCTAGTGTAAAACTGACAACTAGAGACGGTATAACCCTTGGATACTTATTTCATTAAAACACTTGGATTTGACTGTGCATGCCCCAATCCTCATTGGTAGGAGAGTATGATTAAAAACTCATTATGCACTTGAATTCATCATAGCATAACTTAAGGTAGTATAGTATCTGAAATCCTTGTATGAGTTCCAACATATCATTTTGGTGTAAAAATGGTGAAAAAATATGAATCAATCATTATAAATGGAATTATATTTATTTTAGTGCAAAAAATGACAAAAATTGAATCTTGTGTATATAACATAGAGAATGACATGAATTGTTATTCTTTCTTCATAAACTAGTGCAAAAGCTAAGTGAGAAATTGAACATATGTCGTGCACATGCCCCCAATATGATATCTAAGTACATTATTTTTTATAACTAAGTAGAAACCTATAGAACATTATAGAACATATGATGCACATGATGCCCCCAAATCTAATCAAATTATGTTATAATCATGTGTATAAATCTGAAAATTATTTCTAAGAAACATTAAAAATGTTTTATATACTAATTATAATTTTGAGAAACATGGAATGTTGTTCTTTACTCATGGGATGAAAGTGAATTATTCTAGATAGCTAAAATCTAAGCTATTGTCCAAATTATGTGATTTTATCTTAATGTGATTTTTAAGAAAAAACTTAGTATTTATTATGATTAATTGAGCAAGTAATATTGTTTTTAGTTTGTGTAGTGGGTTTTTTCAATTTAGTCTCTAAGATAAGCCACTATGTATGCCCCCTCTTTTTATATAATTTATGAAACCTGCATAATAACTTAGCTCAAAATAAAAAATTATATGAATGATGTTATATAAAATATTGAAATATGGAGTAATAATTATAACATTTAAGATCATGGAATCATATTGATAATCTGAGATAAAAATTAATGTATGATACATGTATATCCAAATAACCATATTGTCATGTCTAGATAAATGTTAGTAATTAGGCATGAAATGAATAAATGAGCAATATTGGGTACTTGAAACTAATATAGAACTAATCAAAGAATATGCATGATATTTATCATGACATCATCAGAATAGGGAGATGCATAATATCTATCATGGAATCACAAAATAAGAAAACATTATTAAACAAGATTCATGTCCATGATGCATACACAAAGAGGACATGTAAAAACACAAAAACCATGAAATAAGGCCATTACACTTACAAGGGACATGTTCAAATGTCAATCACACACATAAAAAAACACAATAAGGCTTAGAGCCACAAAAAATGACATGGTCAATGTCTACAATCCAGAGAAATGAATACATACAAAGCATGATGTAAGGAATCAATCATAATAAACATGCATGAATAAGTTAAGTTAATCTACTTAAGGAATCAATCATAATAAACATGAATGAATAAGTTAAGTTAATCTACATAATCAATTTGTAACATTCATATATTTATCAACTCAAATATCCATTAAGATAATAATGCAAAATTAAGTGAGAAAATATGTAAATAGTTTGTGCAAAACATTTTACTTTAGTAGGAGCAAAAAAGATAGTCATAGAGTGATAAAACCTAAGTAAAATATGCCCCGAGTGAACTTGTTTTGATGTAAATAAGTTTTAAAAAGCATGTAACTATTTTTTATTTGATAAATAAGAGATTATGTTCATTGGGACATGTCCATTAGAATGAAATAAAAAATTAGTGTATTGCTATCTAGGAAAGAGTTGTTTTATATATGTAAATTTTTGTGTCCAAGACAATATCACCACCTACAACTATATTTGAAAGTGAAAACATGTATGTTATACAAATCACTCAAATACACTTTTGAATCATATTTGTTATAGAATTAGATATAAAGAAGTACTACATATATTAAATACCAATCAACTAATGTAAATGAGCTACACATATCATGCATAAGTCATAGTTTTTATAATTTAAAAAAAAAAAATGGTACTTTTATATATGTATATGTATATGTATATGTATATGTATATGTATACATATACATATACATATACATATACATATACATATATATATATATATATATATATATATATATATATATATATATATATATATATATATATATATATATATATATATAATTACTACATTTATTAAATACAAATCAACTAATGTTAATGAACTACACATATCATGCATAGGTCATGGTTTTTATAATTTTTTAGATTTTTTGTTATATATATATATATATATATATAAAGGAACATACTAAATAATAAATTCTACAAGAGCCTCACAATCAATAGGTCTTATATCTAACTATGAAAGGATGACCTTTCATAAGTCAAAATATCATGCCATTGTGAAGTAACTAGTCTCAACTCAAAATCTAAAAAATTATATGGCTCTATAACATAAGTGCCATTGCCATGATGATAATTTATAATATGATATGTATGTTGTTTATCATTTTGAACTTTAAGACTCTTCTAAGTCCATCATGGAGTATAATAACTCAGTGTTGGTGTTCTTTTTGAAACACTCTTAATGCCTTGTAATATCAATCTAAAACATGTTGGAGTAGAGAGTGGCTTTCTAGAATATATGACGAACTGTTGATTAAGTGAATTTTCAAGGATAGGTCTCCTTAGAATTTTGATCACCTTCTTTTTAATGCTTGAAATGGGTTGATCCATTAAACTAATATATACTATGTAGGAACAATGAAATTGGGTTATATGAAGTATTTATATGTAATACCATGAAATGTGATAACCTCATTAAATTTAAAAGGTATTTCAAACATCTATGTACTTTAGAAGGTATTGCACAAATCTTCTAAATCTAGTGTTGTCCTAATAACATATTGAATACTTTTACACCGGATACTATTATGAACTTAATGGCCACATGTTCTAGACTAACATGTAGTGGTAATGTGATCTCACTAATAAAATTATGAACATGTCCATTGAATCCATTAATTATTATTGTTGTAGGAAGTATATCTTGGTTTGTGTATCCAAAATGAGAGAGAAGTGTGATCATGTGCATATTCACACTTAAACCATTATCAACCATAACACTCTATATAGGTTGATGATCAATGCAAGATCGAATGATTAAAGAGTACAATTCAAAATCACCATTAACTATCCCATGCTCTGTGAGTGTCATATGTGTTCTAGATGACACTAAAACATGATTTGTACCAATGATTCCATTCAAAGGATGTTGTGCCTCTATATGAGGATGATAAGAAGTTTGTGAAGGATGTGTATTATATGTGTAATGCACTTCTAATTTATCTATTATTTCTTGACTTGTATGCTTAGGGATAGTATCACTAAATATCTCCATGTTTATACTAGATCACTTGATTGTGACTTTGTAAGAGGTTTACTCACATCAACCTCTTCAATGGGAGGGAGAGATATGACATTACATTCCAATAACTTTTGTAGTGGCTTGTAGGGAGGCTCTCGAAAGTTGGTAAACTATCTCTTTTGAGGAGTTGATAATAGAATACATGGATTAGGTTCTTAAATTACATTCAATGTCAGCTTTTGATCACCCTTATTGCCATTCAGTCTCACATTCTATGGTGGTTTACTCAAATTATTTGCATGATAATTAAAAATTAGGTTGGATACATCCTTTAGCTTATTCATTTCCAACAACTTAACCTCTCTTTCCATAACTATGTGACATAAATCTGTGAATGATACAAACTTATTAAACATGATATATTCATGTAGAGGCGGAAGCAAACTTTGTTTGAATATGTCTTGCAAGTCCTTATCTGCCATATGATTTGTCATCTTGGCTATCACGATTTTATACCCTAAGACATATTCTGCAATATGCTCATTGGATTCTTGTTTGAGATGAGCAATCTAAGCATATAAATTATTTTAACTTATAACTTGATTGATAAATTTGCAAGAAATAAATTTGCCAAAGGATTGAATGCATGAATTGATTGATGTGGTAAATCGTAAAACCATCTTAAAGCATATTCCTTTTAACTTCTAAGAAATAACTTGGTCACCAAGATATAATTGGATGCATAGTCTAAACATGTTGCATGAAATGCTCTCAAATATTTATTAGGGTCACCTTTTCCATCGTATAATGTAAGCTTAGGTGCCACAAAACCAATTGGTAAAAGATATGTTGAAATATGTTGAGCCAATCGAGTATGAAATAAATTATGTGAAGCAAGTGTTTGATTAGGTTTTGAAGCACTTTGTTCTTTTTCTAAGACCTTAGTTTGTAGAACTAAAATATTTTGCAGAACTAAAATAGTTTGCATAAGGGATTGTGCATCAGGAATAGAATGTGCACTAACCAAAGGTGGTGTAAAAAGTGACTAAGTATAAATTAGCATATTGAATTTTTGAAACCCTTCGGTTACCCCCATAGTAGATGTCAATATGAAAGTTGTATCTAATGATTCAAATACATGAATGGAACCTATAGAAGTGGAAATCTCAGATGTATTCTAGTTGTACTTTAACATTTAATTTACAAAAGAGTTTTTTTAATTACACGATAATCCTAAAATTATGTTTGAATTATTTATCAAAATTTATTAATAATTTACACTTTATTAAGCTTTGGTTATTCATCACCTATAGGTGTAATTGCATATTGATGCTCATATTGAGATTCAATGTTGTTTTGATGACATTTTTCATGCTTTAAAGTATTATCATGCACTTATACACATTCCACTTATTCATTAATATTTGAAAGCCCTGATATACCCTTGTTCTTATCCATCTTATGTGTCTTATCAAAATAAATCTGAGTATGCTCAACTTGAGTAGCACTTAGTCTATCACTTCTTCTAAGAGAGGTAGAAATAAATTTCTTAGATTGCATAAAATATGAAATATAAAATTTGAAGATTTGTATTAATAGAGAATTTATCAAATCTAAAAACCCTAATACAACAATTGAAAATTATAAAAAGAAGGAAATAAACTCTAGTAACATGGATAGTTAGGGTTTGTAATATTTAATTAATAGACAAGTTCACCAATATATTTTATCAAAATTTAGGATTAAAAAATGTTAATCTAATTATAATAAATTACTGAGAAAAATTAGAATGTATAATATATGTAATAAATACATATAATTTATTTAGAACTTGCTATTTATAGAAAGATTTTTAAATGGGAAAGTATAAAAGATAAATAATTTAGCTAGAATGTGGATTTGAAGGACTGCAATAGAGACTATGCGATAGACTATGGGACTATGTGAGGTCACTTTAACTCAGGTATAAGGATTTGATTGAACCTAGGACAACTTCGCACTCTTCGAACAAAGTTGACATGCATTATCATATGTTGGGTGCATCAGCGTCCACTACAATTTTTTGCTTCTGTGTGGATTCAAATTGGTGCACTTTCACATGTAAATTAAGGGTGGACTTAGATCATCTTCACCATGAAATTTCATGTGTACCTTCCTCGCTTGTAACCCTAACTCAATAATAAACATGAAAAACTACAATAAATGGGAAAAAAGGGTTATGGACCTCACCTTTAAACTTATTAAAATAATGCAATTTTTTACAATGAATTGGAAAAACACAAAGATTGGCGAAGGAATTACTAGAATTTATAATACACACTAAAATATGGCATCGAATATATATATATATATATATGGCACTTAGAAAATATTGCACTTACAACATATTTTATAATTAAAACTGTAAAGAACATTACAAATCATGTACTTTTTTAAAAATGACATCAATCTAAGTTTGTTATCAAATTGAGTTTAGGAAGGTAAAAGATTATAAAATTAATGGGTTTACAAGAAATTAAAATTTTCAAAAATTTAGTTGTTCAATTTAAAAATCCAATTCCAATAATGTGAAGATTTTTTATTTTTTATTTTTTTAATTCAAAAATCATAATGAATTTTTTTTAAAAAGAAAACCTCCTTAAACTTTGAAATGTGATGGACTGACATCAGGCTGCAAACAGGGCAATATTGATGAAGGCATTGTTCTGAAAATACCATCTAGGTTCTTCTTTATATTGGACAGTTTACTCAAATATTCCTTCCATAGCCACAGGGTATACAAAAATAGAAGAAAAAATATAGATTTGGTCTGTAAAGAAACACATACCATGCATAACATAGACGTATTACCTCTCGGGATTGAGTTTGTCTCATGTGCTTTATATGATAGATAAATATTATATTCCCACTCGGTCTACGTACCCAATTCGGGTTTCTGTGTTTTCACCACGCATCTCTATCCCTTCAGCTTGCCCTGTGAAGTGTAGTTTTTGGCTCTAGTCAACCAAAATAGGCAAAATTGTCCAAACCATTGACTCGACAGTTCTGCGTATAAGATATGCATCTTACGCTACAACAAATAGCTGCATCACATTCATCTATGGTTTAAAGGCCAAATAGATGTTTTGATTTCACTAGCTCATTAAAATAGAGGCAATCAAAATTTACAATCACAGGGCTCTTTATCTCTCTATATGTCAATACAGAGGTACACATTACATTTCAGACTGTATACACTCAAAAAATCTTTACAAAAGTAAATAAAACTTTTAGGGCCAGGAAAAACCTAATCGGCTGGTTTCTCTTTACTCCTTACGGCATGTGTGTCTTCACCCAGTCGTGATCCATTCTGGATATGCTTTTATATACTCATTCTACATTAGAAAAGACATGTCTTACCACATAGATGAAAACACTGGCTTGGTCTGAGTCCATCGTTATCCTCAAAGGCGCAGATGGCCAAAAATAGAAACAGATTTGTATGTAGCTTCCCAACTGATCCCTGACATAAAACTACTTTTTTATTGATATCCAGAATTGGGTTTCCTTGATTTATAATCTACAACAGTTCTAAATGCATTATGACATTTCAATTGGGCCCTAGGCCTAATTTTTTTAAGGATACCTGCATCGTATTCCCAAACTTCAATGTAGAATCCAGATACCAGTAATCACCAAAGCAGAATCCAAATACCAAATAGACCCTCTTGCCCCTTATTTGCCTCAACCCAGTACTTATAACTCAATAACAATGCAAACCCAAATGCGAATATACCTTATTGCCCCTAATTCCCTCGGCCAGGTTCACAAAACTGTATAACAATGCAAACCAAAATTCCAGCCGGCCCTTCTTGCCTCTAATCTCCCTCAGCCCACTTCATACAAATCTATTACAATGCAACCCAAATGCGAATAGGCCTTGTTGCCTTCAACGCAGTACTTAATATCCTCAAAAAAATAAAAATTTAAGCTCCAGAATGTCATGCACTGAGAAGCCCTACAGCTGCTACATGCTCCCCAACTTATATCCATTGTATTCTATTCATGTTAAAGTCCAACCAGGCTATTGCCCTGGCTGTCACCATGGTCAAAACAAGATAATACAGTCCGAATGGCCTTCTTGACTCCTCCTCTCCCTAAAGGAGATTCTCCCTCTCTATCCTTCTACGTACTCCTCTCTTCTTTCTTTCATTACATTTATTACTCTTTGAAAGAGTCTCCTATGCCACCTTGGGCTTTGAAACGAGAAAGGAGAATTTTTATAAACTAATATCTAATTTGAGAGATAATCTCAACTAATATCTTATGGTTGAAATCTTTCAACCATCTCCTCCACTTTTACTCAACAAACTCCCAACGTGGGGATTCCTTTCAACCCACTTTCACCCCTTTTTACTCCTTTTACTTTTACTTTTAATATTTACATTTATTCCTCCTTAACAACATTTTGGAGGGAAAAGACAACAATATGAATTCAAATACAAAACTAAGACATGACTTGAGCTTTGTATGCTTGAGAATTTCCAACTTTGACCATGTCTTCATGTAGCCATTGTAGATGCTCCTACATCATACTCTCCCTCTAGAAACAGATATCTCCTCAGTGTTTTAGTCTTCACTCTATCCCTGGATCCCAAGGTCTTGTTGCCAATACCAATGCTTGTCTTTGATAGTCTTTGTCTTTCATCTTCTTTCTTTTCTTCCTTTTCTGGTAGGTTCTTCTCCTCATCTCCTTTTCAGTTGTTATGTCCCATCTCCATGCTTCATTCTCATACATGTCTTCAAGATCTTCTTGATCTTCTTGGTTCAAAAATTTGTCCATTGAACTATGGACTTCATTCATCTCCACAACTTTAACACCTGCATTCAAAACATCAAAGGCAATGTTAGAAGTAAAAACTTGAGACCATAAAGTCTCTTGGCTGCCTCCACTCTTCTGCTCTTTGGCCAAAACTGCTTTTGCCTCTTTAGTGTGCTCTTTTCTTGCTTCACTCTCACCAATGGTGTTCTCATCATGGTTTGTGCCTGTATGTAGCTCTCTTAAAGAACTAAAGAGCTCTTCCAACATTCTCATTTCTTCCTTTAGTGAGCTCTCATCTATCTCCCCATTCACTTCATCAAACTTGGGCTTATCAATTTGAAAGATTGCTTGTTCCTTACTAGCCTTACTCTTCATCTCATCCTTTCTTGAGCTGTCTTCATACAAACCAACTTCTTTAATATACTCATCAAATACAATTGAAATACCCTTACCTTGTGTCTCCTTACTCTCTTCAATCTCTGCTTGAAGCCATCTTGTTTGTTCTTTGTTTTCAATGAGGCATTGCTTTGCTGCATACTCTCCTCTTTCCTCATCATCCATCCATTTGGAACTCTCTCCTTGCTGCATATTAGTCCATATTCTCTTGGTTGCTTGAATCACCTTCAATCCTCTTCCATTGACTTCTTGGTGTTGTTGCCTCAACACTCACATCTTCTCTCTTTGCCTTCTTAGGCACCCATACTTGTTTCTCTTTCTTATCATTTGTCTTCTCAAGCCATGTAGGCATCTTACATCCATGCTCTTGTACCAACACTTCCTATTGCTTGGGAGATTGCTTCTTCCACCACTTAGGCATCACATATCCATGGTGAATTGAAAAATCCACCTTTCTCTTTGCTTCTCTAACATGCATATCAACAATTTCATGCTTATAAGAAAAATCAATATTTGAATTCACCTTTACCTCTTTAATGGGCTACTCCATTAGTTCTTTGACTTGCATAGCTTCTTGATTGTTTGTACTTTCTTCTTCCTTTATGCTTGACTACTTTCTTACTTCTTCTTGGCATTCAATGACATCATAGAAGTCATCCTCATCTTCCATCTCTTCTCTTGCTTGTAAGGGTTCCTCAACACCTTCCTCATGCATTAACCAATGCTTCTCTTCTTCCTTATCAACAATAGCAATTTTTTTATTTTCTCTTATACATTCACTTGTGCACTTGGTGTCTTCTCTTGCACCAATCTCTTCACTCTCCAAGACCCTTCTCTTGACCTTCATAAGGCTACTCATATCTGCAATTACCCATGCAAAGACAACATTAGATATAAAAATAAGAGACCGCAAGGTCCCTATGAGTGTTCTCTTCACCAACACTCTCATCTTCTCAAGTGCTCCCCCTGGCACTTCATCTTTTCTTTCTTCTCTTCTCTTGTTCTCATCAATGAGAACCTTCTTCTCCACCTCTTTCTCTTGTTGCTCACTTGGCAACCTACTCATCCTCTTGCCTCTATGGGCTTCTCTTTTCTTGGCAATTTCATTTTGCCTTCTTCTCCTCTTCATTAGGAGATCTATTGGCCACTTCAACCTCTTCCTCATTGGCCATACCCATGCTTGCTTGTCCATCTGCATCCAAGACTCATATATATCTGCAAAATTAGCTAAATTTGTTTTCAAACTATCAATCTCTTTATCAATTTCAATACTGGTCATACCTTTCTTCTTCCTGATGCTTGCTTCCTTCTTGGTGTTTTCATGTACCTTGCTGCTTTGTAGTGCCTTCAACAATACTTCCATTTCTGAGATCTTCACCCAAGTCTTTTCCACCTTGGTCTCTTGATTCCTTCAGGTCCACTTGTCTCACCCAAGCCTTTCTCCTTGACTGGTCTTTTGACAATCTCCTTGATCTCACCTAGGCCTTTTGCATCCTAGTCTTTTGATCCTACTTAATGGCTTTATTGAGCTTCACATTGAGTCAATGGTTTGCAATATGACACTACTTTAACCAAATATCAATAATTTCACAAATCCAAGCTTACCTTGCTTTGGATCTTTCTCTTGAGCATTCACTATGCTCTTGTTCTAGAGCTTCTCTTGGCTCTTCACTAAGACTTCCTTGGCTTCTTCTCCTCTTAAGCCTCAATGGCTTGACTGCCTTGAACCTGCAACTTCACAAGTTCATTATCTCTGCAAAAACTGATTAGAAGAGTACAAAATTTTCCTTTTTCCAAGAGCTTACTGGCTCTGATACCAAAATTGATGCGCTGACATCAGGCTGCAAATAGGGCAATATTGATGAAGGCGTTGTTCTGAAAATACCATCTGGGTTCTTCTTTATATTGGACAGTTTACTCAGTTATTCCTTCCATAGCCACAGGGTATACAAAAATAGAAGAAAAAATATAGATTTGGTCTGTAAAGAAACACATACCATGCATAACATAGACGTATTACCTCTCGGGATTGAGTTTGTCTCATGTGCTTTACATGATAGATAAATATTATATTCCCACTCGGTCTACGTACCCAGTTCGGATTTTTGTGTTTTCACCACGCATCTCTATCCCTTCGGCTTGCCCTGTGAAGTGTAGTTTTTGGCTCTAGTCAACCAAAATAGGCAAAATTATCCAAACCATTGACTCGATAGTTCTGCATATAAGATATGCATCTTACGCTACAACAAATAGTTGCATCACATTCATCTATGGTTTAAAGGCCAAATAGATGTTTTGATTTCACTAGCTCATTAAAATAGAGGCAATCAAAATTTACAATCGCAGGGCTCTTTATCTCTCTGTATGTCAATACAGAGGCACACATTACATTTCAGACTGTATACACTCAAAAAGTCTTTACAAAAGTAAATAAAACTTTCAGGGCCAGGAAAAACCTTATCGACTGGTTTCTCTTTACTCCTTACGGCTTGTGTGTCTTCACCCACTCGTGATCCATTCTAGATATGCTTTTATATACTCATTCTACATTAGAAAAGACATGTCTTACCACTTAGATGAATACACTGGCTCGGTCTGAGTCCATCATTATCCTCAAAGGCGCAGATGGCCAAAAATAGAAATAGATTTGTACGTAGCTTCCCAACTGATCCCTAACATAAAACTGCTTTTTTTTATTGATATCCAGAATTGGGTTTCCTTGATTTATAATCTACAACAGTTCTAAATGCATTATGAAATTTCAGCTGGGCCCTAGGCCTAATTTTTTTAAGGATACCTGCATCGTATTCCCAGACTTCAATGCAGAATCCAGATACCAGCAATCACCAAAGCAGAATCCAAATACCAAATAGACCCTCTTGCCCCTTATTTTCCTCAACCCAGTACTTATAACTCAATAACAATGCAAACCCAAATGCGAATATACCTTATTGCCCCTAATGCCCTCGGCCAGGTTCACAAAATTGTATAACAATGCAAACCAAAATGCCAGCCGACCCCTCTTGCCTCTAATCTCCCTCAGCCCACTTCATACAAATCTATTACAATGCAACCCAAAAGCGAATAGGCCCTGTTGCCTTCAACCTAGTACTTAATATCCTCGAAAAAATAAAAATTTAAGCTCTAGAATGTCATGCACTGAGAAGCCCTACAACTGCTACGCGCTCCCCAGCTTCTATCCATTGTATTCTATTCCTGTTAAAGTCCAACCAGGCTGTCGCCCTGGCTGTCACCATGGTCAAAACAAGATAATACAGGCCGAATGGCCTTCTTGACTCCTCTCCCTAAAGGAGATTCTCCCTCTCTATCCTTCTACATACTCCTCTCTTCTTTCTTTCATTACATTTATTACTCTTTGAAAGAGTCTCCTATGCCACCTTGGGCTTTGAAACGAGAAAGGAGAATTTTTCTAAACTAATATCTAAGTTGAGAGATAATCTCAACTAATATCTTATGGTTGAAATCTTTCAACCATCTCCTCCACTTTTACTCAACAAACTCCCAACGTGGGGATTCCTTTCAACCCACTTTCACCCCTTTTTACTCCTTTTACTTTTACTTTTAATATTTACATCTATTCCTCCTTAACAACATTTTGGAGGGAAAAGACAACAATATGAATTCAAATACAAAACTAAGACATGACTTGAGCTTTGTATGCTTGAAAATTTCCAACTTTGACCATGTCTTCATGTAGCCATTGTAAATGCTCCTGCATCAAAATGAATAGAAATAGATTTCGCAAAGTAAGATACTCCAAAACAAATATGTATTGATGAAGGATAGACTTTTATTATGGTTAAATGGATTCATACTCCTACCTCTTATGATACAATGTTTTATCAAAATTTAAATAGACAAAAATCTATATAAATTTTCAAAATCAATTAAATTTTATTAATTGTGATGCAATGCTTTATCAAAATTTAAATAGACAAAAAAATCTATATAAATTTTCAAAATCAATTAAATTTTATTAAATAGTTTAAACCTTATCTTTTCGACACTGTAAGGGACATGACATAGGTGGTAGGCTTGGGTGGTGTATGTACAACTATGTGTTTTTAGAAGATTGAAGTCAAAGCAGGCACATGCTCAGAGCTGTCCAATTATTGGAGGTTGACAGATCAACGTCAATAATGATGACAAATTAAGTCCGTGCAATGCCAATACCACATCGTTCTCATGCTAATTTCAAGTTTTAATTATTATGATTTAAAATGAAGGAAAATGTATGAGCTATTTGGTTAGTTGATTATTGATTTTCTCTGAACAACGTTTGGAGAGAGAGGGGGCATGAAGTATTTTTCATTTTAGAATATTTAAGCAGAGTAAACAAAATCCGCAAAAGAAGACTTGGAAGTTGAGTGTGGATGGAATGGTCCCCTGGAGATGATTGGCAAATAAATCTAACAATGCCAACTCTGTGAGGTTGCCAATATCACTGGGAGTGTTTCCTTCAATTTTATTAGAGCCCAACCCCAAAAGGGAGAGAACTCTTGATAGCCTCCTACTGAAGAGGGTAAGATGCCAATGAGATGGTTTCCAGATGATAAATAGGAACAATTAGTAACCGCTGCTTTGGCTCATACCATGCTTTTTCCATAAATAAAGCCTAAGGTTGAGCAATGTACCAGAGTCCAAGGGCACTGTGCCGCTCATTTGATTCTCGGCTAACTCAAGCCATTGAAGGAGATTACAATTAGAGGAGGAGTTTGGGATTTCTCCAGTGAGTTGATTTCCCCATAATAACATTATTTGCAACTCCGAAATTTTTCCAAACTGCGAGGGAATATGGCCAGTTAGATGGTTCTCATCTAAGTCTAAAATTTGGAGACGAGTGCAGTTAGATTAAAGGGCAGCGGGAACTGGCCGTGTAAAGTAATTGATCTGAAGACCAAGCGAGATGAGTTGAGCAAGCATAGCCAGATATAAGTCAGTTAAAAAGGACAAGTTTCCTAACGGCGGGGGTGGAAATTGTACCTGTCGGTTTTCCCCTAACGAAAGCTTCTCTAAATTTGGGAGAAGGCCAAGCTGGGAGGGAATTATGGCGCTCAGGTTATTTTGAGACAATCGAAGAAATTGTAGGCGTAAAAGGCTTCCCAGCTGAAGTGGAATTTGACCCTGGAAGGTGTTATAGGAGAGATCAAATAGCCTAAGGAAAAAATCCACTTTACCCTGGAAGGTGTTATATGAGAGATCAAATAGCCTAAGGAAAGAAAGATTTGGAGGAATGCGAGAGATGGAAATGCCTAAAGTCGTACCTGTGAGATTCAAAAAAACCACAAGTTGTATCCGATGAGAGCATGTAACACCAGTCTAACTGCAGGTGTTTTGATTGGAAGGCCAATCGTGCAGAAAAAGAATGGAGAGGGAATTCTTGAAAGAGAGAAAAACATGTTGATCGGAATAATGAGGAGGAGAAGAATGTGAGATCATGTGAGCATGCACAGAGAAACAACACCAAGAGAAAGACCATGTTCATCTTCATTTAGAAGTTCTATTGCACAGAAACCTCAAAAAAATAGCACTTGAAATACACAAATGAAAGCCAATCTAGCCTGGCATACTATGCAAACATTACAAGCAGAATGAAAGCAAATTCTGTTAGTTTACAATCAATGAAACTAGTTTACAGTCAATAGCATATTGCTTTTGTCAGTGTCCTGTGTTCCAGCTGAAATTACCAGTACTTCAGCAACCACGCTTGTGCTGCTCTTCAGTTTCATTGGAAAAATATGGGCATTACCGGTTGATCTTTTGTTCAACTACGAAACGGAGAGCCAACTATGTGCCTAGTAGAATCTAAGAGGGCGGGTACTTGGGCCTTTTGAACACCACGTTGCGCCAAGGCGAGCAGTTGCGAGGCGCGTCCATGACCTCCACATAAAAGCTGGAAATAGCGCGGCAGCTGCACTTATAGCAAGTCGATGTCATCGACGCAGGCTAACTTTTCGCCGGTGATATGTGCGCTAGCGAGGTGTAACAAGGCGGACATTGATGCTGCGTTGGAGGCCGTTCGGTATGCGCATCGCTCAAGGATCCTTCCGTTTTTTGACCACGAGAGATGAAGCATAAGCTTCATAAGTTCGAACGGAAGGCGCTGCGAACTGCCACAGAAATGTTGGCACACAGATGTGCTTTTCGGCGCCGGGATGCCACGAGGCTTCTGGGCATTATTTGTGAAACCACGCTACTTCTCACAACTAGAATCTTAGAGGGCAACTTGGAGAAACCACGCATTTTGGACGCCATGCTGCGCAAAGGCAAGCAGTCGCCCGGCGAGTCCATGACCTTAGCACAAAAACTGGAAATAGCACGGCATGAGCTGCGACTATTGCGCGCCTATGATGTCCATGACCTCCATAAGCTCCATTAAGTCTTCTCGTATATATAAATAGTCGAAACATCAGGGCTTGGTGGCATCTCGGTGCCAAAAAAGCACATCTGTATGCCACCATCTCCGTGGCATGAGTTCCCAGCGCCTCCTGTCTGGACTTATGGAGCTTATGCTTCAGGTGAATATGGTTCGTGGCCGAAAAACGGAAGCATCCTTGAGCGATGCACATACCGAACTGCCTCCAACGCAGCATCAATGTCCGCCTTGTTAGACCTCGCCAGCGCACATATCACCGGCAAAGGGCCGGGGTAGCCTGCGTCGATGACGTCGACTTGCATTAAGTGCAGCTGCCGCGCTATTTCCAGCTTTTATGTGGAGGTCATGGACGCGCCTCGCAACTGCTCGCCTTACTGCAGCGTGGTGTCTAAATTGGGCAAAGCTCCCACCCTTCTTGTTAAATTCTATTAGGCACATACTCGGCTCTCCGTTTCGCAGCTGAGCAAAAGATTAACCAGTAATGCCCATGTTTTTCTGATGAAACTGAAAAGCAGCACAAGCGTAGTTGCTGAAGTGCTGGTCATTTCAGCGGGAACAGTACGGGTCACGGACAAAATCAGTGTACTATTGATTGTAAACCAACAGCGTTTGCTTTCATTCTGCTTGTAATGTTTGGGTGGTATTGCAGGCCAAATT
Source organism: Torreya grandis (assembly GCA_037957365.1). Taxonomy (NCBI): domain Eukaryota; kingdom Viridiplantae; phylum Streptophyta; class Pinopsida; order Cupressales; family Taxaceae; genus Torreya; species Torreya grandis. Next base: position 3,316,288 of record JARHVA010001202.1, read on the forward strand.
ATCCGCACTAAAAAAAGTGCTCAGCGACTTCTGTCCTGCACACATGGCAAAAGCGCGCTTCGCCTACTGCTGCCTGCCCTTCCCCACCTGCCCTTCCCCAGGTTTTGACAAGCATTTGACATCTGTAATTGATGTGATAGTTTGGTCGGATAGTTACAGGGAATTATAAGTTAATAGCATTTAATTTTTATGTGTTGTATGTCATAATAGTTAAATTTGAAATGATATTCACTTGTTATAACCAAGTTCGTTTAGTAGTTGTTTCAATCTCTTTTTTTTTTTTAAAGTGTGTTTAGCAGTCAATATTTTTTCATGTGCACACGCAGGGGTAAAATGCGTTCTTACATCACCTCTGAATGTTCTTCAGAGGTTGAGATTGTTGTTCGTGTGTGTTTGTTTGTAGATATTAATGTATATTCACATTTACTTACGAAAATAAATTACCGTCTATTTATTCGGATGATAAAGTTGTTGATGTTGAAGGAGCAGCATTGGACTCCCACTTCCAGCCCAACTTATTTAAGACATAATTTGTTTAGTGGAGGCCGACACGGAGATTGAAGAGATGTGTCTCTTTCCTCTCACTTGTATATATATAGAGTGATTTCTCATTGTTCAACATAAGGAGAAATATAATTGAAAAGGCATAGCAGACTTCTAAGGAGTAGATCAAGTTATTTCAAGAGCAAACTCAGATTTATCAAGTGTGATCTTATTCATTGTGCTTCAAGAAGTGAAGCCATCCCTATAGGCCTTGTATTTGGCCATTGTAAAGTGGATTTTTGTTCTTATCATTCAATATATAAGAGCTATATTGTTGCTGGGTTTTTTTCCCTTCAAGTTGGAGGGTTTTCCTAGGGTATATTGTTGTGTTCATTGTTCATTGTGTTGCATTTTTTTGATTGTTTCAATTCTGATCATAAAACTAATATGGTATCAGAGCCAGGTTTGAAGAAGATCGTGATCAGATTTGTCATTACAACAATACTATATTGTTCTTTATATCCCATGTCTATTCCTATTTTAGTCAAGATGGTGAACGGTCTTAAAATTGAGGATAGACTCGAAGGAGCATCCAACTTCACATAATGGAGGTTTAGAATCATGCTCACCTTGGAAGAAAATGACTTGGCCTAGTTTGTGGAAACCAAAGTTCCCGAACCTTCGGAGGAAGAAGAGAAATTGCAATTGAAAAAGAAAAACTAACAAGGCAAACCATGGGAAAGATGTAGCCAGTTGAGTTCTATAGACAAGATGATATCACTGCCAAAAAGAGCAGTTGGCAAATTGTTTAAGTGTCAAGCTACAACAAAAGTAGCAGAATCAAAGTTATGAGATTCGACAACGGAGGGGAGTACACCTCTGAAGGATTTCATAACTTTTGTATTGAAGCAGGAATTAAGAGGGAATTTAGTGTCCCTTACAACCCTCAATAGAATGGTGTTGCAGAAAGGAAGAACAAATCTATTGTAGAAGCCACCAAAGCTATGATTGATAACGAGTTCTTCTTTGTGAGAGAAGTTCGAGGTGAAATCCCTTGATAATGAGTTCTCTGTGAGAGAAGTTCGAGGTGAAATCCCTTGATAGCGAGTTCTTCTCTATGAGAGAAGTTCGAGGTGAAATCCCTTGATAACGAGTTCTTCGAGAAGTTTGAGGTGAAATCCCTTGATAACGAGTTCTTCTCTATGAGAGAAGTTCAAGGTGAAATCTCTTGATAACAAGTTCTTCTCTATGAAAGAAGTTCAAGGTGAAATCCCTTGATTCCACCCTCTAGGAGAACCATGGTGGATGTCATGTAAAGTGATGAACACTTGTACATACTATGCATTGTTGTAGTCATTGTGGTTGACATCACGATGAGGTGATATGTCTTATGCAGCTGGAAGTATCCTCTCTAGCTGAGAGGGAGTGTTGATGTTGAAGGAGCAGCGTCGGGCTCCCACTTCTAGCCCAACTTATTTAAGACATAATTTGTTTAGTGAAGGCCAACACGGAGATTGAAGAGATGCATCTCTTTCCTCTCAGTTGTATATATATAAAATGATTTCTCATTGTTCAACATAAGGAGAAATATAATTGAAGAGGCAACGCAGACTTGTAAGGAGTAGATCAAGTTATTTCAAGAGCAAACTCAGATTTATCAAGTGTGATCTTATTCATTGTGCTTCAAGAAGTGAAACCATAACTGTAGGCCTTGGATTTGGCCATTGTAAAGTAGATTGTTGTTCTTATCATTCAATATATAAGAGATATATTGTTGCTAGGTTTTTTTCCCTTCAAGTTGGAGGGTTTTGCTAGGGTATATTGTTGCGTTCATTGTTCATTGTATTGCATTTTTCTGATTGTTTCAATTCTGATCATAAAACTAACAAAAGTGGCATGTTAATGACATAGTAAATGAAAAAGAAGAATGTGAGATCAATGTATAGAGAAACAAGAACTACACACAAACCTCTTTTTCATTTTAATTTTTGTTCAATGCTTCTCTAGCTGTTATTCTTGATTATTTAACCGATGTGTTTGCAAACTTTTAATCCATTCCTTAGTTGAAAAAATTGAAGACGTGACAAAAAAATAATTCCCTAATACCCTTTTCAATGCTTGTATTGCCAAACTATGGAAAAAATTGGAATTTATGTCATGAAGTACTTGAAAAATTAGAGGCGACAAAGTTCACAACATACAAATTTTTTAAATTGCTGTAAGTTATATGTCCCTCAATTACAGGTTGGTGGACCTAAATCCTAGTTATCTTGATGATTGGGAAAGTTTATATGATGAAGCATAATTCTTATATTTATTAAAGTATTTTTTTTTAAATAATAAAAAATTGTAATAATTTTTTTTTATAATAATTAAAAATAAATATATATTAAAAATTCCATTAATGATATATTGAATGATTTATACAATATAAAAATTTAATATAACTCTCCTATTAAATTTGTACAATGTATAGTATATATTTATAGATTTTAAATGAACAATAATTTATGTAAATAAAACTTAAAATAATTATTTAAGAAAATGCCTTCCAATCATTCAATGGATGGTGCTTTAAAATTTCAATACTTCCAAATTGAAAGACCAACATATGTGTAAGGAAGGTTATACAAATAATTTATTTTTATGTAAAAGAAGTTTTCAAGATCTCTATCCAAGTGTGAACCTTAACATGTAAGGTATATGACTAATTTTAATAATGCAAATAAAAGTAACAAACCCACTTCATGATGACTACTAGTGTAATAATAAATAAGATTATGAAGTGTTCATGTTTCTAGATTGTACAGTGTTTGACCATGTAGATTGGTATCATCTTTCCTTTATGTGTATGTTGCTACTCTATTGTTGCTATGCTAATATTTTATGCTAAGATCTGATTAATAGTTTTGTTGGTTATAAAGCTATTTGATTTTGTTGTATGTATTTTCTTCTTGCTGCTCTTTTGAACAATTTCTATTTTTTTGTACTCATGCATTTTATAATAATAATAATAATAATAATAATAATAATAATAATAATAATAATAATAATAATAATAATAATAATAATAATAATAATAATAATAATAATAATAATAATAATAAGATTATATAGTTTTATGTATTAATTTTAAAACAATAATATGTTGATATATTATAGTAAAAAGTTACATACAAAAGGAGTTAGTGTCAAATAGTCTTTTATTTTAAATAAGTAGTTTAGTAAATTATTTAAAACAAGTAATTTAGTAAATGGTTTATATATAATTTTTTTTAAATTATATAATTAATTTAAAAATTGATATATATATATATATATATATATATATATATATATATATATATATATATGTATGTGTGTGTGTGTGTGTGTGTGTGTGTGTGTTTTAAAAATTGATTGAAAATTTAAGATATGATATATACAATATTTTCAAGAAATATCTTAATATAATTATATATTGCAATTTTAATTCAATATGATTAAGAAATACAAGCCAAAGTAAATTATTATCAAGTTGTTGAACATATTGATATTTTATGATAATTCTTATTTTCTAATACAACACCTATCATATTTGCTATTTTTATTGGCAATCTAAACCAATTAACCTATTTTTGTGGACAAACTTATATACATATTACATTAAGTTTCAAGGCTTCCATGGCAAATGTTCAAAAACGTTATCATACTTTAAATAATCTTTCATCAACAAGGTGACACTCCATCTCATGTCTAATTTCATAAAATTTTATAAAGCATATGAAACATGGGCCAATGCAAGGTAATTGGAAAGTCATGATGACTTGCAACAACATATCTTGCTAACAACATCTTAACAAAACTAATTTGATTTATATGTGCACTTATTTGCAATAAAAAACCTCATTGAAATGTACAACAATAATGTTTTGAAATCTCTCAATATTTCATTTACTCACATAATTCTTTAGAGCATATAGTTTAAAGTTTCTACTAATGGTAAAGATTAACTTGAATACTAAGTTCTCATATGTATTGGCAAACTTGGTCCAATAATATCAAATTTACATGGATTGTAATTATTCTTGCAATTAGATATCTTCAATAAGTTGTAAATATCACATAAAAAACACACTCCAAGTTAATACATTTTCCTATGTATTTGGTGATACAACTCGACAACTATATTAGACTAGTGAGTGCCAAAAAAATATTGATATATTCATCTATTGCCTATAAAACATGGTAATCACATATAAACTATCATGCACATGGCTTGGGAACTTACAATGGATTACTAGTATGAACTTGCATATAAACAAGTTAATATAAAAAATAAGTATAACCAATACATATTGAATGGAAAGAGAATAAAAATACATTACTGAAATTGATAGAATATCACTACAAAATATCATAGGCATATTCAATGGATCAACTTCATTTGAGCACATCTTTTCCTCTTACACAAACCCTATATTTAAGTTATTCTACTCAAGAAAACTACTACCCATATAAATGTAGGATAATTAAAAATAGCAAATGGGATGACCTAAAATCCACAGGCACCCAGAATTTTATTAATAATACCTAATACAAACTAAAATAGTTAGGATGGAGTCCCAACATGCCTTCCTGCTTAAAAAAAATTTGTCCTCAAAGCTTCAGATGAGGAAATTGTTGATGAAAATGGAGTGGGGGTTCCCAAGTAACATATTTTGGTTGCATGCAGTCATCCATTATACAAAAATATCAGTGATAGTACAATTGTAGAGCTAATGGTAGTGTTTGTCAAGGATAAACTTAAGTTCCAAGAGGATATAGATTTCACTATCAAGCTCTGGGAGTGATGTTTGGGTCTAAACATGTTAACTAAAGACTTTGTTCAAACATGATACATGGAAAATTGGATAGATCTTAGATGAGGAGGAAAACTCCAACTTGTATGCTGTATGACCAATCTTGAAAATCACTTTATAAGGACCATTAAAACTTTTGTTCAAGTTTTTGATGACCATTCAGCTTCAAGGAAACTACTTATAACGTTGGAGCTAAAGAAAAACCATGTCACTAGTAGTAAAATCCCATTTATGTGCAGTGTTAATAGACATGTTTCTTCATGTTTTTATGTGCTAGATTGATTTGGGAAACAATTCGAGGACCCTTCAGTGACCATTCGGTGGCAGTTAGGTGGCAGTCAACTCCTTGAATTTTGTATTGTTTCATTTCATTTTGTCCCCGGTGGCAGTTAGGTGGTAGTCAGCTCCTCGACTGTTGTATTGTTTTCATTTTGTTTTGGTCCTCGAGCGATCATATCCTCAAGCATTGCATTATTTCAATGCTGTGAGCGATTATATCTTTGAGCATTGTATTGTTTTAATGCTGCGAGTGATTATATCCTCGAGCGTCGTATTGTTCAGTCATCACCGTTAATTCCTCGAGCCACATAACCCCCTGAGGTGGCCTTCAAGAATATGTATAAATTTATTGTAACCCGAAATGGAAAGACAGACATCTCTTTTCAGAGATAATCGTATGTTTTGGCAAGACATCTCTTCTCAGAGATAATCGTATGTTTTGGCAAGACATCTCTTCCCAGAGATAAGCCTATATTTGTATTGCGATCTATAAGTAATACAACATCTCTTCTCAGAGAATTCATTGTTATTGTGTTGTTTCTGTGCTATTACAATCTTCGTCAACCAGAACTTCTGAGTTTTGGATTATTGGTATCAGAGCTAGGTCTCGAGGTCGAGACTCATGGAAGCTGGTGAGCCTGATCCGCGTCTCTGCACCTTCCGGTCACTAGACTACCTACCACGTGTTTCAACCAGGAATCACCTCGGGTGTCCTCAGACTAGCAATATTGTGGTCTGGAAGAGGACCCAAATCACTTCAGAGCTTTTGGCGTCACGGCCAGTCTTCTATTACTGATCCAAAACTCAAAAGTTTTAGTTGACGAAGATTGCAATAGCACAGAAACAACACAATAACAATGAATTCTCTGAGAAGAGACATCGTATTACTTACAGATCGCAATACAAATATAGGCTTCTCTCTGGGAAGAGATGTCTTGCCAAAACATACTATTATCTCTGAGAAGAGATGTCTTGCCAAAACATATGATTATCTCTGAGAAGAGATGTCTATCTTTCCCTTTCGGGTTACAATACATTTATACATATTCTTGAAGGCCACCTCAGGGGATTGTGTGGCTCGAGGAATTAACGATGACGACTAAACAATACAATGCTCGAGGATATAATTGCTTGCAGCATTAAAATAATACAATGCTCGAGGATATAATCGCTCACAGCATTGAAATAATGCAACACTAGAGGATATGATCACTCGAGGACCAAAACAAAATGAAAATAATACAATAGTCGAGGAGCTGACTGCCACCTAACTGCCACCGGGGACAAAACAAAATGAAACAATACAAAAGTCAAGGAGTTGACTGCCACCAAATGGTCACCGAAGGGTCCTCGAATTGTTTCCCGAATCATTCCTCCTTCCTTGAAAAGCAATGGTCCCCATTGCGTCATCGTTCCCCATCAGGTGTGGTAGTTGTGTCTTGATTTGATTCCCAATGCACACTTGGAAGGGACTATGGTTTATGGAACTGTGCGGGGCCCGATTGTTCACCATTTCTATCTGACCATCAATTTGTGGATGGAAGGTTGTGAACTTCTTCAGGGCGGTATCTATTTGCTTCTATTGTTGTGTTGTTAGGGCTGTAACATCGGCCCTTTTGGATTCCTATGGCTTGACCACCATGAAAACAAATTTCTTGGTGCTAAGTAGAGAGACAGATGTGGAAGGTGGTACTTATAGTACCCTATAGCACTGTGTTCCAAGAGTGAGAGTGATCTATCTAGTTCTTGATTCGTATATACCATGTCGATCATACATGAATGGCTGACCAAAGAGTACATCACAAACATCTAGATTGACCACATCACATAAGACCTCATCTTGGAAAGGTTGTATTGCATATGAGAGAAGACATTGCTGGGTGACACGGAGGTCTCTCCCTGGGCTCAACCATCCAATACTGTATGGTTTTGGGTGAGGCTTCATGGACAGATTTAGGCTTTTCACAACATTAGTAGAGATTAAATTCTTTTGACTTCCGCTATCAGGAATGAAATGTAGAGGCTTACCTTTCACCCATAACTTAGAGTGAAACAACCTTTACTTGTCATCTATCATCTCGTCATGTGTCTGTGATGAAGCTACAATGGCTTCAGGATCAGCATCTATAATTTCTTCTTCAGCCTCTTCGACTGTAGGGTCTGTATGAGGCAGAGCAGTAGATGTTGTGGATGGTGACTCAGAAAGCAGTGATTTGATAGCTCGACATTCTTCTTTGGAGTGAGTTCCATATTTGTGATAACCACACCACTTCTCGGTCTTTCCTTCCTTTTGCTTCCAATTTTGGCCTCGTGTTTGACCTTCCTTGTCGCTTTTTCCTTTTGAAGGTTAATTCTTCGTATTCTTCCTGCCATGCTTTTGTTCAATCTTCACTGCAAATTTATATGCCTCATCAAGGGTTTCCAAATTGAAGAGTTCCATTTCCCCCCAGATGTACCATTGTAGTCCACCACGATATTTGAGAGTTTTATGTTTCTCACTGTCTTCAATGCCCAGTCTTGCAGACAAAGAATGAAAAGCGTCTGTGTAATCTTGCACAGATTGGTCCTTTCCTTGGTGGAGTTGTTGCCACTATATGTACAGATCATCATACGTGCCGAGGGGATAGTATTCTTCTTTTACTGCTTTCGTAAAATCATCCCAGGTGGGTTCCACTCTAAGGCCAATGATATCCGAATTGAACCTCTTTTTGTATACTTCCCACCAGTTTTTCACGAGCAATGATGATTTCAAAAGAGCAAAAGTGATCTTTTCTCCATCGGTGAACTTATTTACCGAGAAGTAGGACGACAGTTGGTCCAACCAATTTTCCACTGCATCAGCATTGATTTTGCCTTCAAATGTGGGAATATCAAAATTTACCTGAACCTTGAAGGGTGTTGGGGCACTGAAAGGAAACTCCCTTGATGAGGAGCCTGACTGTGTAGCCACAGAGCCAGAATTTCCCATCAAAAGTGTTTGAAGAATTTGAGCAAATTGTTGAAGCATCTGTACTTGTTGCCGTTGGAGGGCTTCATTCACCATTTCCTTGAAAGGATCGGATGTCTTGGTGTTGTCCACCATTTGAGGTCATTTGGGGCGCACAGGTGGAGTGTTTGGAAGCTCTATCGCTTCCCACCCAAGTTTCCTGTATCTTGACCTCGTCCTCAGGAACATACACTCTCAAGACAAACCACTCGATACCACTGATCCAAAACTCAGAAGTTTTGGTTGACGAAGATTGCAATAGCATAGAAATAACACAATAACAATGAATTCTCTGAGAAGAGACGTCGTATTACTTACATATCGCAATACAAATATAGGCTTATCTCTGGGAAGAGATGTCTTGCCAGAACATACGATTATCTCTGAGAAGAGATGTCTTGCCAAAACATACGATTATCTCTGAGAAGAGATGTTTGTCTTTCCCTTTCGGGTTACAATACATTTATACATATTCTTGAAGGCCACCTCAGGGGATTGCGTGGCTCGAGGAATTAACGGTGATGACTGAACAATACGACGCTCGAGGATATAATCACTCGCGGCATTAAAACAATACAATGATCGAGGATATAATCGCTCACAGCATTGAAATAATGCAATGCTCGAGGATATGATCGCTCGAGGACCAAAACAAAATGAAAACAATACAACAGTCGAGGAGCTGACTGCCACCTAACTGCCACCGGGGACAAAATGAAATGAAACAATACAAAAGTCAAGGAGTTGACTGCCACCGAATGGTCACCGAAGGGTCCTCAAATTGTTTCCCGGATCATAGATTGAGGTTATCTTTGAGAGTTTGAAACATAATGGCACATGTGCAGAGTGAAACATCAAATACTTATATCTTGGTGATGCTTAGAAAGTATGTCTAAAGCGAAGGTGGTGGCTGACTATAAATGGCCTCATATGGGGTAATCTTGGTGGTAGTGTGGTATATAAAGTTATAACACAATTGAGGGAGTGGTAACCATTTGAATTAGTGAGTCTGTTGATTAAAACCAAAACAATGTAGATAGATCTCAAAGCATTTGTTAAAAAATTATGTTTGAAAATCAATTCATAGATGGTAGGCATAACTCATTATATGTTGGGTGCCATAGCAGTGGATTTTTTTTCTTCTAAAAGTGACTAATAAAAGTGGAATCACAACCACACACAATTGAAGCAGGTAGACAATGGAGGAAGATGATCTAATCGAGAAAGGTTTGAGAAATAGTGAAGGAAGTAAAATCATGGCTGAGGGTGCAAAACTTGGTATATTTATAGAGCCAATCTACCACTATGAGAATCATTGATTGCCCACCTAACTTGGGTAGTCCTTCAACAAAGTCAATGGAAATATCTAACCATACCCATGTAGGGACAAGAAAGGGTTGGAACATGTCTAGGTTGGCAAGATTTTCCCCTTTGTTATGCTAACACATTTTAAATTCTACCACAAATTATTTGATGTCTTGTTTAATACCTTCCCAAAAAAATCTAGTAATCCTTTAATAGGTTTTTTAAAAACTTGAGTGGTCAATTGATTGAGAGGCATGCAACTCAAATAGAATTGTCTGTTACAATACTACTCATGGTACCAATATCAAATGTCATTTGTGCCTTAAATAGTGACATTCCCAAGAGTAATTTGGTCGAGAGGCAAGGTTAGTGGTCACTTAATGAATGAATTTTTGAATTTGGGTGTCACGAGACCATTTTGGTTGTGTTTGATATACCCAATCTAACATGGAAAAGGATAGTGTGCATAAAGTTTTCTGCTCTTCATACTTACAAGGAAACACATCTATGAAACCATTGTGTTTATTTTTATTGTAAGTAATCTCATAGTCATAGCCCATGAATTTGGTTACCCACTTTTTTTCTCAGGTGAAGAGACTCTTTTCTCCAAGAAGTACTTGAGACAATGGTGATTAGTTTTGATGTAGAAGTATCTCCCTACTAGGTATGGGTGCCACTTGTTGACTGCATGAAGTATGACTATAATCTCTTTGTCATATGTGGAACAAGTAAATTTATTCCCCGTGAGTGATTTGCAAGTGAATTTAACGGGTCTAACCTCCTGCATTAGAACAACACCAATGCCCATTCCAGAGGAATAATTTTCAATGAAAAATGGTTTAGAGAAGTTGGGCACAACTAAAACAAGGGTAATGCACATTGCATGCATGAATAGTTTGAACACTTTTTCTACTACTTTAAAACACTGAAAGGAATCATTTTTTAAATATGGTCATTAATATAACAATAATTTTTCTATAATCCTAGATAAAATTTATATAATACTCAATAAAGCCCAAAAATATGCGAAGGCTGCTTTAATTTTTTTAGGATCCATTTTGATGCATTCTTCAAAGAGATGTGTTCGAAATACTCAACATTCTTTTGAAGAAAACACACCTGGACTGTTTGACACATATATGTTTGTCAAAAACGAGTTAGAAAGTATGGTTCAAATGTATCAGATGCTCTTCACATCTATGCCTATAGACAAGAATGTCATCAAAAGAACACTAGTTTTAATTTGCATAAAAATGGTCAGAAGATCTTGTTCATTAAGCCAAATGGGAGGCGCTGCGAACTACCACAGAGACGTTGGCAGACAGATGTGCTTTTTGGCATCGAGATGCCCACGAGGCATCTGGCCATTATTCGGAGAAAGCATGCTACTTGTCACAACTAGAATCTTAGAGGGTAATTTGGAGAAAACATGCATTTTGGACACCATTTTGCGTAAGGCAAGCAATCACCTGGTGCGTCCATGACCTCCACACAAAAGCTGGAAATAGCACGCCAGCTGTGACTATTGCGAGTCTATGATTTCCATTAAATCTTCTCCTATATTTAAAGAGCCGAAACATCAGGGCTTGGTGGCATCTCAGTGATAAAAAGCACATCCGTATGCCACCATCTCTGTGGCAGCTCACAGCACCTTCTGTCTGGACTTATGGAGCTTATGCTTCAGGTGAGTATCACTTGTGGCTAAAAATGGAAGGATCATTGAGCAATGTGTATATCGAATGGCCTCCAATGCAGCATTAATGTCTGCCTTGTTAGACCTTGCCAGCGCACATATCACCGGCGAAGGGGTAGCTTGCGTCGACAACATCGACTTGCAATAAGTGCAGCTGCTGCGCTATTTCCACCTTTTATGAGGAGGTCATGGACACGCCAAGCAACTGGTGTCCAAAATGCATAAGTACCTGCCCCCTTAGATTCTATTAGGCACATGATCGGCTCTCCATTTCATAGTTGTCCAATGAAACTGAAGAGCAACACAGACGTCTTTGTTGTAGTGCTAGGAATTTCAGCTGGAACAAAATCACTGCACTATTGAATGTCAACTAACAGCATTTAATTTCATTCTGCTTGTAACGATTGGGTAGTATTCCAGGCCAGATTATCTGCACTAAAGAATGTGCTTGGCTACTTATGTACAATGCATATGCAGGGCAAAGACGTGTAAGGAGAGCGCTTGAGGCCCTAATGATAGTTTGATGCTATTTAGAGGGAATTTATTTAATTTTTGTTTGTTGTATGTGATTATATTTAAATTTAAAATAATATTTACTTGTTATAGTTAGTTATGCCAGATATTAGGTCAGTATTTTTCATGTGCATAGGTAAGGGTAAAATGCATTCGTACATTACCTCGTAAAATGTGTCCGTACATCATCTCTTAGTGTTCTTCAGAGGAAGAGGTTGAGATTGTTGTAGATGTGTGCAGGGCATTAATGAATATGGACAACCAGCATGCTAATGACATGGTAAATGAAAAAGAAGAAATGTGAGATCAATGCATAGAGAAACAAGAACTACACACAAACCTCATTTTCATTTTCATTCAACACTTTCCTGGCTGTAGTACTGGATTATGTAACCCGTGTGCTTGCAAACGTTTAATCCAGAACGACAATACACTACAATGCTTGTATTGCCAAGCTATCGAAAAAAACTGGAATTTATATAGTGGAAGTACTTAAAAAATTAGAGGTGGCAAAGTTAAGAATGTACAAAATTTTAAAATAGATGTAGGTTATAGGTCCATCAGTTAGAGGTTGTATTGGGAAAGTTTATACCATGAAGCATAATTGTGATATTTATTAAAGTAGATTTTTTTTTTTTAATAATAAAAAGATGTAACAATTTTTTTATAATAATACGTTTATATATATATATATATATATATATATATATTAAAAATCTGATTGATGGTTAAAATTTAATATAACTCTCTTATTAAATTTGTGTAGTGTATAAATTTGAAACACATGTGAATTTTAGATAAAAATGATTTATATAAATAAATTTTAAAAAATTATTTTAAAAAATTCTTTCTAATCATTTAATGGATAGTACTTTAAATTTTTAATATTTTAAAATTGAAAGACCAACATATGTATAAGAAGGGTTGCACAATTAATTTCTTTTTATATATAAGAAGTTTTCAATATCTCTACGAGATCTTTACCCAAGTGTGAACCCTAACATATAAGGCATATGATTAATTTTAATAATCTACATAAAAGTAACATGTCCACCTTATGAAGATTATTAATGTAATAATAAAGAAGACTTGAAAGATAAAAAAAGTCTACATGATTTTTTAAAACAATAATGGGTAAATGCATTAAATTGGGGGATAAAAAAGGGTTTATCTGTGAACGTGATTTTTTTTGAAATTTTAGAAGTTTAATCTTTTATAGATAATTTGAAATGGCTACATTCAAAATTTGAATATAGTATAAAAATATGAATTGTAACATTTTGAGTCTAATTTCCAAAAAACTATTTTTTTTGAAAAATGGTTAAGTATAAGTAGGTCAAACGTCTAAAATTTGAAGAGAACCTCCCTTTTTTTAAGAAAACATAGTAGATAGATGGCCATGTGGCCCATCATTTTTTGAGCATAATTAAATATTGTTTGAAACCCTTTGGTGAATATTTAGATAAGATGTTCTAATATGTTACGACTTTTTTAAATATTTTTTCAATGAATATTTTTTTTATTAATTTTGCAATTAAGTAGAACTTGAAAACTAACATAAAAATGGATAGCTGGCCGTGTAGCCCACCCTAACTACTTCAAAAAAACTGAAAATTGATTTTTTTTTTAATGTGTGTAGAATTAGGCCGAGTTTGATACCATATTATTTATTTTGCAATTGGATCAACGAAAAACAAATTAGATAAAAATGAACAGGCGTGTATAAGTGCAACATGTAGTGGCCTAAAAAAAGTATAGTTAAAAATAAATATAGTTTGAACCCTTAAAATAGCCCAAAAATTATAAAAATCATATATTTAGAAAGAGGACAATGTGCTCATCATGACGGTAATAATTTTTTGAATTTTGATATTGAAATCCATAGCGTATTTGGTGATTGAAGTTGAAATATGTTGGTTTTTCGCAAAAATCTTGGTCTCCGCTATAGATGCATAGTCACAAGCCTTTGGCTCAAAAATTCAATCTATTTTCGAGCCTAAAAGCTCAATTTTTAATTCAAATTCAAATAACATATACATGTTATATAATGTATTATATAACGTGTACACATTATATAATGCATACGCATTGCTTTGTTATAAGAACAAAACCATCTCCACAAACATGTGGGATTTGCATGTGAAGCCAACTTTGACCATAAGCTTATATTTACTATGTAACAATATAAATGTAAACTTATACTTTAAATTTATTTTAGTAAATATAATAAATTAGGGCCACTCAACATCCAAAATAATTGGTCTCACAGTTACATGCCTTATGATGTAAAAAATAATTTTTTAAAATCTAATCAGGTCAGTATTTAGGCATTTTTAGGGTCTAAGTATTAAACTTAAAGATTTCAGGACATAAATTTTGTAATTGATATCCATTTTTGGTAAACATATAGTCATTCTTAAGGATTTTATGCCTTTTGAATTGATTCTTGAAATTTATAGGAATCTTAGGTTTGTCAAAATTGAAGTTTTAAAACCACTCACTTTGAAATTGATGCAAAGTGGTGTTATTGGGGTAGCATAGGTCACATTGATGACCTGCACACATCAAACAACCATTTTACATGTTAATTTCACTTGATCATCATCCTTCTCTCATCCTTGATCACTTCCTATTCATCTTTCATTACCCCTAATCACTCTTTCATCAATATTCATTGTTCCTAATCAATCCCTCATTGACCCTCACTATCCGTAGTCATCTCTAATCACTCCCTTATCATCCATAATTACTCCTCCATTGACTCTCACTATCCCTCATCATCTCTAATCACTCCCTCTCCATCCTTCATCATCCATAATCACTCTTTCCTCATCCCTCATCATACCTAATTGATTCCTCATCCCTATTCATTCACTCCTCATCCCTCCTCATCCTTATTCACTCCCTCCTCATCCCTCCTCACTCTTTAATTGACCTTAATTATCTCTCATCATCTCTAATCACTTGAGTTTATCATCCCTAATCACTCTATTGATTATCACCATCCCAAATCATCCCTAATCACTCACTTCTCATATCTCATAATACCTAATCAATCTTTTTTCATCCTTCATCATCACTAATCACTCCCTTATTAACCCTCACCATCCCTCACCATCCTTCATCACTCCATCATTGACCCTCACCATCCCTTACCATCCATAGTCACTCCTTCATCATCTGGCATAAGTAAATAATCTAAAGATCTGTTTGATTTCAATCATATATTATTTAATCCATTATAATAGAAATTAACTCTTACCCATTTGTGATAGTCAATTTTATTACTAAATGAATTGGATGATCTTCCAAATTTATAGTCAAGTAACATAAATATTAACACAAAATAAAGTCTAAATTTTAGTTCATTGAATTATCTTTGTTGTGCATCTGACTAAATGAAACTTTATTCAGTTCCAACTTTGGTAGTTTGGTTCAAAAGATAAACATTAAACGTAAATCTCTTGTATAATTTTATATTTTTGAGAAGATTTGAATCAAATGCGAAGTTATTTAGTGTTTCCCATTCATGTATAACTTGAATCTTGGTTAGGTTCACACATGCACTCCTTGTGTGTGTGATGTGTTCTAAATAATTGATCTCTTGCATGAAAAATGAACATTTATTCATGTTATCACAAAAATATGTTTGTACAAAATGTGAAACACTAGTTCATCATGGTGTAGATGTTCATCCCATGTTTTATAAAGATTAAGATGTAATCAAGGTAGATTAAAAAATGGCATAGGTAAAGGGCTTGAGGATGTCATTTAACATCTTGAAATGAAGGAATTCGTTATATGAGTTAACCTAAAAGGCATAATGAACTAGTCAATCAATCCTTCCTTTATTTTTAAGATTATATTCCAAATGTCTAGAGGTTTAACATGAATATCATGATACCCAAACTTAAGATGAATTTTGTAAAAGACTTCTACACCATGAATATGTATAAAAATGCCTTAATATTTAAATGAGAATAATAGTTCTTCAATTTAATCTTGTTAAGATTTTTTAACTGATTCACAACTTTGGCACAAACACAATTAGGTTTCTGCAAGGTAATGATTTGGGCATGATGTGTCCATTATCCATCATTTCATAGATCTACCACTTAATATATTCATTCTCTAGAAATGATATGTTGTATAAAGAGGTTTGAGGTAGAAGTAGTTAAGGGATGAAATCAATAGTATTATTTAGTGTATAATATGAAGGAACTTATTTAGGTGAGTGAAAGATATCCTTGTATTCATCTAGTTTATGGTTCAAATTTTTTGTCTTTGTTGTTATTGGATAAACCACACTATGATATGATGATATAAGGATGCCATTAAACATTTACTTCTTACCATTAAGATTATACTTCTTACTAGAATTGACAATATTCTTGCAATTCTTAGCACTAATGATTGAAAACTTATAAACTAACTATGATATATGGTATTTCAGATCATGATAATCTATCACAAAATTTAAAGGATTTACTTCATAGACTACATGTCAATGGTAAATACATGGCTGATCATATGTAAAACATCACACACCTATAATGATGAGATGTCACAAAGGATTGCATATTTAAAAAGTTTGATTTTGTACACCAAGTGACACTATTAGGTGATCCATTTCTCAAGTCCTACACTAGCGTATGGTTATGGATGATGTATAAATTTTAATTTCAAAATTTGAAAATATGATTTAGGAGAAATTAAATTATTATAGCTTCGATTAGAAATGATGAAGTGTATTATCTCACATTGATCTACATTTGTTAATGAAATAATATTTTTCATTCATATAATTTCTTATTGGGGGTAGTAGAGATATTTTTACTACCGACCATATCATTGGGTTCATAATCTATTATCTACTTAGCTTTTTATAGTTCTAGATAACTTTTACCCACTTCTCAATATGTGCAAGTAGAGAGCTCATAGTGTGACACTCTGCATTGGATTGAATATTGAAATTATGAATCAATAACCACTTTCCAATCTTGGACTACTTGTTCTAATCATTTGAAAATTATTTTTCACTCTCTGGTATGATGACTTAATCAATATACATATAAATAGAAGGCCTTAAATATAATTATTCTGATCATAAAATGTCCTCATATGGAAAGTAATTGATTGGTTTTAGGAAATCGCATAGCTTGGTAATTTTCATGTATTTACAACCCATTTTTAGTGCTATGGTGGTTTTACTTGTTTCTCTTTTTCTAGTGGATTTTCAATTGTGAATTACATCATTTCTAATAAGCCCATATTTTTTCATAGGTGTTAAATATTTATGTTTCAAATTTTCCTCCACGTCATTTTGATCACTATGTCTTATATTTTATGCTAACACTTATCTCTCCATTTGTATCTCCTAGCATTGTTAAACCCTAACAAAATACCACCATCAAGGTACTAGATGAAGTGATTAAGGATGAGGAGGGATGATGAATAATTGAGTGGAGATGATGAGGGAGTTAATAGGTATGATGAGGGATGGTGAGGATCAATGAGGGAGTGATTAGGGAGGATGAGTGGTGGTGAGGATTAATGAAGGACTGATTAGGGGAGATGAGTGATGAGGAATGAGTGATTAGACATGATGAGGTATGATGAAACAATGATTAGGGATGATGAGGTGATGTAGGAGCATCACCACCCAATATAAATAGTGATTCAATTTACATGTTTTGAGTCTTTAGAAGGTGGTCAAGGTCATAATAAGTCTGTACGAGTATTTCTAAGTTTTTATTTTTATGTCAATTTTGAATTAGATTTGTATTGTACTTTCCTACCAAATCTTTCATTTAAATTTTTGAACTTTCATAGAGACTTCAATCTTTTTTCAAGAAGTCCAACATTGAATTTGGTGTGGTTAGACTTTAGCAAGGATTTTAGGATGTTACAACACATATAAATTAGCTCATATTTTATAAATTTGTAAGTATTTCAGTTAGTTGAGGACACTCTCAACATAGAAAAGAAGTTAGAATTTAGTTGATGGTTATTTGGTAATAAGAGTCTTGTCCATGTCTTATTTTGTATTAAGATTTAGATTAAAGAGAGTTTTAGGGGGTAGGATTCGAAAGGATGAATGTAAATAACCCCAAAAAATTAAATAAATACAATTTTTGATTATTTTTAGACAAGAAATCAAACAGATGTTGCATCTTCTTAAATATGTGCAAAGATAGTTGACAATGTGCATGATTAGTAACAAGTTATTTGTGATCTTGGTGTGAGTGGTAAGTTGAAAATAAAATTTATTTTATTGTGATTATATAATTTATCATTTGAGTTTAAAATCTTTTGAATGTTCAAATTACAAATTGTATACCCTGTGCTTTTGTAAATTGTGTCTTGAAATCTAAGTGAGGGTCAGAGTCTTGTGAAAGAGGAGATTCTATTTGGTGGTATTTTGAAACGTATGAGTAATTAGTGACTTTAAATAGCAATTAATTAATGTTATTTAAACATTGTATTTTTTTATTCTACTAAGGACATCCCATGTTAAACAACACAACCCTATCTTTTATGAGCAAAATTTCTAAGTATACATCTGTGTGAGAAGGTATATGCATGTATTGTAGTGAACATTAAAATGTAAATGTTGGTGAGTTTATTCTCATATGATCATGAATTATTATATTATTTCAATTACTTTCATATATTTGGATGAGCAAAAATAAAACTAACATAATCCTATAGTCATCAAAAAACTTAACACAATAAAAGTGGTATTTCATAGAAATTAGAAAATTAAGTGTTATAGATGGAAGGAATTGATTTTATAAAGTGTGTAAACATTATTAAAATTATTTTAAACCTTCATGTTGATTTACAACCCTTTTTGGAATGAATTAGAATAAATAACC
Source organism: Torreya grandis (assembly GCA_037957365.1). Classification (NCBI taxonomy): domain Eukaryota; kingdom Viridiplantae; phylum Streptophyta; class Pinopsida; order Cupressales; family Taxaceae; genus Torreya; species Torreya grandis. The sequence goes on from JARHVA010001202.1 coordinate 3,335,266, forward strand.
TATTCTCAGATGACTAGAGACATGTGACTGAGTACACAGTCTATTCAAATTTGGTTAAGTCAATCTATAGTAGCTTAAAAAGGGAAATATAACACTCAAAAAACGTGTATAGGGTCAAATAAGAATTAATCTAATTTTAAAATTAATAATAAATTCCTTTGTAAGATATAAATCTCATTTTGACCCTTTTCAGGTCTATAAAACTAGTCCAAACCCTATATTAGGGTTTCTACTTTCAAAGTGAGTTTTTAGGAGTTGCAACCATCACTAATTCATGAAATTTTGTGAAAAGTTTGAGTTAAACATGAAAATATATAATATAGTGTTTTTAAGTTATGTAATCATGGATAATTATGGATGGGGGAGGACTGTGTGGTAGACAAGGTACAAGGAAACCTAAAGACCTAATATCAGAGTAGAAAGAGCCAAAAGAAGTTATCAAATAGTTAAACCAAAGCCTAAAAATTTGTGAAGAGATGGAATATATTATATGGTATCCATAAATGAGGTTTATTTGATTATTTGAGTTTATACAAGAAGATTCTATGATAGAGTAAGAGGTAGTGTATGATATGGGGATTGTGTTGAGAAGTTAGATAGGGTTGAGAAGAAGTTAGAGATAACTCAAAGGAGTGGAAGGAAGTTTTTTAGAGCCTTATTAAACCGTAAGGAAATAGATACAATATTTAATCCAATTTTTTATAAAGCATAACGACTAGTAAGGGTCATAGTCTCAAAGTAAGAGAGAGTGAATGCATTGAGTAAAGAGAATAGAATGAAGAGTTTAGTGAGACCATCTGAAGAATGGTGGAGAATAAATTAAATGAATAAAATGAAGATGTGAATTTGAAATTTATTTAGGTCCCAAAGATAGAGATCAAGTAAGAAAAGTCAAAGTGAAATCTAGGTGGATATCAGCAAAGATCTTGGATAAGCAGAGTATGGAATAGGGCTCTACATCATAAGGGATGGTGAGGGGAAATAAGGGAGTGATTATAAATGATGAACAATGCTGATGGTCAATAAAGGAGTGGTTAAAGATGATGAGGGATGAGGAGGGAGTGATTATGGATGATGAAGTGATGATTAAGGATGGTAAAAGCCAATGAGGGAGTGATTAGGGATTATGAGGGATGGTGACAAATGAGGGAGTGATTAGGGATGATAAGGGAGTGATTAAAGGTGATGAGGGATGGTGAGGGTTAATTAGTTAGTGATGAGGGATGAAGAGGGACAAGGAGTGAGTTATTAGGAATGATGAGCCATAGTGAGGGTTAATGAGGGAGTAATCAGGGATCATGAGGGAGTGATTAGAGATGACTAGGGATAGTGAGAGTTAATGAGGGAGTGATTAGGGACAATGAATAATGATGAGAAATTGATTATGGGTGTTGAAGCATGAGTAGGAAGTAATAAAGGATGAGGTAAGGATGATGATCAAGTGAAATTAACACAAAGTGGTTGTTTAATGTGTACAGGTCATCAATGTGACCTATGCTACCCCAATCACACCACTTTGCATCAATTTTAAAGTGAGTGGTTTGAAAACTTCAATTTTGACAAACCTAAGACTCATATAAATGCCAAGAATCAATCCAAAATGCACAAAAACCTAAAAAAATACTATATGTTTACCAAAAATGGATATCAATTACAAAAGTTATGACCCTAAATCCCTAGGCTTAATACTTAGACCTTAAAATTGCCTAAGTACCAACCTGATTAGATTTTGAAAAACTATTTTCCATATCGTAAGGCATGTAACTATGAGACCAAATCTATTAGATGCTGAGTGACCCTTATCGTAAGTATAATAAAATAAATGTAACCTTATACTTAACATTTAGAGTAATAAATATAAGCTTATGGCCAAAGTTGGCTTCACATACAACTCCCACATGCTCTAGAGATGGTTTTGGTCTTATAAAAAAGAAACATGTACACGTTGTATAATACATTATATAATTCATACACATTGTATAATACATTATATAACATGTACGTATTATATAATGTGTACATGTTATTTAAATTTACACTAACACATTATTGTTTTCTCAATAAAGTGATCACATTGTGGCTTGGTAATTACCGAGCCATAATTTAAATAATATTATTGTGTTAATTAAAAAACATGATCATGTTACCTAAAATTTCCATGGAATTATCCCCCCAAATCCATGCACATACCCTAATATATCGATATATTATAGTAAAAAGTTAGATACAAAAGTAGCTAGTGTCAAATAGTCTCTTATTTCAAACAATTAGTTTAGTAAATTATTTATAACAAGTAGTTTAGCAAATGATTTATATATATGAACTTGTTAATTATATATTTGATTTAAAAATTTATTTAAAGTTAGGATATGACATATATAATATTTTCAAGAAATTTTTTAATTTAATTACATATTAATATTTTAATTTAAGATGATTAAGAGACACAAGTCAAAGTAAAATATTATCAAAATATTGAACATGTTGATATTTTATGATAATTCTTATATATTAATACAATGCCTATCATATTCACTAATTTTATTGGCAATCTTAGCCAATTACCTTATTTTTGTGTACAAACCTATATATGCATTACATTAAATTTCAAGGCTTTCATAGTAAATGTTCAAAAATGTTATCATACATTAAATAATATTTTATCAAAAAGGTGACACTTCATCTCAAGTCTAATTTCATAAAATTCTATAAAACATATGAAACATTGGGCCAATAAATGTTGACTGGAAATTCTTCATGACTTGCAATAACATATCTTGTAGAAAACATCTTAACAAAAATAATTTGACTTGTTTGTGCACTTATTTGCAACAAACAACCTCATTGAAATGTAAAATAATAATGTTTGGAAATCTCTCAATATTCCATTTACTTAAATAATTCTTTAGAGTGTATATGTTAAAGCTTCCATTAATGTTGGTAAAGACTAACTTTAATACTAAGTTCTCATATGTATTGGCAAACTTGGTACAATAATATCAACATTACATGGATTGTAATTAGTATTCCAATTAGATCTCTTCAATAAGTTATAAATATCACTTAAAAACACACTCCAAGTTAATATATTTTCCTATGTATTTGGTGATACAAATGGACAACTATATTAGACTAGTGAGCACCAAAATAATGTCGATATATTCTTTTATTTCCTATAAAACATGGTAATCACATATAAATTATCATGCACATGGCTTGGGAACTTAAAATTAATAAATCACAATGGATTACTATTATGAACTTGCATTACTATTATTAACTTGCATAAAAACAAGTCAATATAACAAAATAAGTATAACCAATACACATTGAATGAAAAGAGAATAATAATACATTATTGGAATTGATAAAATATCACTAAAAAATATTGCAAGCATATTCGATGGTTAAACCTCCTTTGAGCACATCTTTTCCTCTTACACAAGCCCTATATATAAGTTATTCTACTCAAGACAACTACTACCCCATATAAATGTGGGATAATTACAAATGACAAATGGGATGATCTAAAATCCACATGCACCTAGGATTTTATTAATAATACATAATATAAATTAAAATAGTTAGGATGAAGAGGTCCCAACATGCCTTCCCGCTTATAAAAACTTTGTCCTCAAAGCTTGAGATGAGGAAATTGTTGATGTAAACTAAGTGGGGGTTATCATGTCACATCTTCTAGTTGCATTTCATCCATTATAGAAAAATATTAGTGATAGTAAAATTACAGAGCTAATGGGAATGTTTGTCGAGGATAAACTTAAGTTCCAAGAGGATATAGACTTCACTGTCAAGCTCTGGGAGTGATGTTTGGGTCCAAACATGCTAACTAAAGACTTTATTCAAACATGATACATGGAAAAATAGACAGATCTTAGAGGAGGAGGAAAAATCCAACTTGTATGCTACATGACCAATCTTGAATATCACTTTATAAGGACCATATAAACTTTTGTGCAGGTTTTTTATGACCCTTCAGCTTCAAAGAAACTACTCATAAGGTTGGATCTAGAGAAAAATCATGCCACTAGTAGTAATACCACATTCTAAGAAATGTTGATCTACATGTTGCTTCATGTTGTTATGTGATAGATTTAGGTTATCTTTAAGATTTTGAAAGATAATGAAATATGTGAAGAGTGCAACATCAAAAACTTATATCTTTCTGATCATACTTAGAAAGTATGTCTAAAGTGAAGGTGGTGGTTGATTATAAATGGACTCATATGGGGTAATAATTGTGGTAGTATGGGATATAAAGTTGTAACACCTTTGAGGGAGTGGTAACCATTTGAATTAGTGAGTCTATTGATTAAAACCAAAATAATATAGATAGATCTCAAAGCATTTGTTAAAAATTTATGTTTGACCATCAGTTCACAAATGGTAGGCATAACTCATTATATGTTGGGTGCCACAATAGTGGAAAATTTATTTCTAAAAGTGAATAGTAAAAGTGGGATTACAATATACATAATTAACATAGGTAACCCATGGAGGAAGATGATTTGATTAGGAAATATTTTAGATTTATAGTTAAGTAAAAAGATGGCCAAGGGTACAAAAATTGGCATATTTATAGAGCCAATTCATCATTATAAGAATCATTTATTTCCCTCCTAACTTGGGTAGTCATTCAACATAGTCAATGGAAAATTCTGACCATAGCTAAGTAGGGATAGGAAAGGGTTGGAATATGTATAGGTTGGTGAGATTTTACCCTTTGTTACGCTAAAAATTTTTACATTCTACCAAAAATTATTTGATGTATTTTTTAATACCTTCCCAAAAAGATCTAGTAGATACTTTAATAGAACTTAAAAAAACCTAAGTGGCCAATTGATTGAGAGTTATACAATTCAAATAGAATTATTTGTTGCAATACTAATCATGGTACTAGTATCAAACATTTTTTGTGCCTTAAATAGTGACATTCCCAAGAGTAATTTCATTGAGAGGCAAGGTTAGTGGTCACTTAATGAATGAATTTTTGAATTTGGGTGTCGCAAGACCATTTTGGTTGTGTTTGATGCACCCAATCTAACATGGAAAATGATAGTGTGTACAAAGTTTTTCTCTCTTCATACTTATGAGGAAACACATCTATGAAAACATTTTATTTATCCTTATTGTAATTAATCTCATAGTCATATCCCATTAATTTGATTACCCACTATTTTGTGTAGATGAAGAGACTCTTTTATTTAAGAAGTATTTGAGACTATGGTGATTAATTTTGATGTGGAAGTGTATCCCTACCCTAGGTATGGGTGCCACTTGTTGTCTGCATGATGTATGGATATAATCTCTTTGTCATATGTGGAAAAAGTCAATTTCTTCCTTGTAAGTGAATTGAAAGTGAATGTAAGGGGTCTAACCTCTTGCATTAGAACAACACCAGTGCCCATTCTAGAGGAATAACTTTGTAATGAGAAATGGTTTGTAGAATTTTGGCATAACTAAAATAGGTGTAATGCACATTGCATGCATTAACATTTTGAACACTTTTTATACCACTTTAGAATAATGAAAGGAATATGTTTTAACATCACCATTAATATAGTAATAATTTTTCAATAATCCTATATAAAATTTATATAATACCCAATAAAACCCAAAAACATATGAAGGATCTTAAGTGATTTGGGTTCAGGTCAATTTTTCATAGCCTCAAAATTTTCAAGATCCACTTTGATGCATTCCTTAGAGATGATGTGTCTAAGATACTTAATATCCTTTTGGAAAATACACACTTGGGCCATTTGACACATAAGTTTTTGTCAAAAAGGAGTTGGAAGGAATGGTTGAAATGTATTAGATGTTCTTCCCATGCATGACTGTAGATAATAATGTCATAAAAACACTAGTTTTAATTTGCATAAAAATGGTCAAAAGATCTTATTCATTAAGCCTTGGAAGGTTGATGGAGCATCAATGAGGGTAAAGGACATGAAAAGAAACTCATAGATGCCATCATGAGTTTGAAAAGGTGTCTTGAGAATATTATATTCCTTCCTGTGTATCTAGTGATATCTTGATAGAAATTTGAGATTTGAGAAGAAACAAGCTCCATATAATTGATCAAAGAGTTCCAAATTAATAGAATGGGAAACTTGTCCTTGATAGTGAGATTTTTGAGTGCATAAAATTCAATATAAAGGTGTTAAAACCCATATTTTTTTGTACCAACAATACATGAGAAGAGCAAGGACTAATGTTGGGCCTAATTATTCCACCCTACAATAATTTTTGCACCATGTTTATGAAACAAACCAAAAAAACAAAATTTGAGCATCCCTTCTTTCAAAGTTCATAGCAAAAATAATGAATCAATTTTATTACATATAACTGGGTTTTGTATAACCTACCACAGTCCCCATAACCAAAGTTACTACATACAACATTTAGTTAGGGTAATTACCCCTAGAAGATTTTATGAGGAAGATTACTGTCCTAGGGAATCTACATGCAGTTCAGGTCATATCGATATGTGAACCATAGTGATAAGCTCTGAATTATATGGAGGCAAACATATTCATAATAGGACCTCCTAGGTGTCCTTATCCAATCTAAGAGACTTACATCTACGTAAATCTGGGTACAGGTTGTGGTATATTATCCTCCCCTTAGAATGATTAGGTAATTATCATACTAATAGAATTTTGTTTCTTGTTCGTATAACGCCTATTTATACATCAAGGTTCATAAAGAAGAAAACATATTGTTATAGCTAATTTAATCAATGACATATGCTTGAAAAACTTTAATAGTTTAGAAATGCACCTATATATCCATGAAATTGCAATAGAAAATTATATTTAATAAGTTTAATGTAAACTAAAATCCCATTTTAGTACTATCGTTATTTATATCATTGCACCATGATCTATAATTCCAAGGATCATCATACTATGTGCCTTAATTCTATGTGTAATAATAGGCTATTAAAATTAAGTTAAATGGTTATAATATAGATCATGGTTGATGTGGTTCATAAGTAATATTATACTTTTGATTATAGTGGTTACTTATTCTTACTATACCATCTCGCAATTAGCCACTTAGAGACTTATATCTTTCAAATGTTAATTATTTGTCAGCCAGTCATTAGTGTAAGAAAAGTATGCCACTCAATATTAGTTTATATGATTTATAATTCTTTTATGTTTCACCTTAGCTTTCATGAGTCGTTCCTTTGTTAACATCAAGTTAATTAATAATTAGAAATTCTACCACTATTAACATGTTTTATCATGTTCCATTTATGACTCTAATAGGCTCAATACACTATTAGGCCAAAACAAGATTTTAACATCCATGAGGTGATAATTTAATTTATCATACTTAGATAAGTTATTTGGAGGATCATAATACTATATTAATTGAATTGTTAAAATTTATGAAGTAATAACATCTACTCAATATAAGCTGAAAATAGTTTTAGTGAATATTAGCATTCTAATGTTCTTTTAAGATCTAGAATTGTTTCTAATAATTTAAGAATAGTAGTAATAATTGAATTAAAATGCTTAAAATGATTCTCTCTCCTATTAAAAAAACTCAAGAAACTCATTTCATCATATAAAACGGATTACAAAAACTATCATGATTTCAAAGTATTCTTGCATCATTTGTTTTGACAAGGAGAATACAATTTATATAATCTAAGTTCAAGAAATAATTTAATATTCCAATTGAATCCAATAATAATTATTAATTCTTTGAACTTGGATAAAAAAATATTCATCAATTGGAGTAACAAATTTTTATCTCGTAAGGATTTAAAATCTCGCAGTGATGAAGTTTATAATAGACAATAACTTATGGAACTTAAATTTCCTTAACTAGTTGTGATAATGACTAGTTTAAAATTTATTTGTATGGCTGTACCATGCCAAAATAATTAAAGAGAATCAACTTATCAACAACTTCTTAACATGCCATAAAATGGTTTTAATGGCTCGAAACCATTCCCATGTATAGTTCATTTTGGGACTTAAAAAGAAACTCATAATTTATGTTATAAAAGTGCTAGTACAACAATATAAAATCTACTAATTATCATGTATAAAAATTTGAGTTTAGTACGAAATTTTAGCCATTTATCATGCAATCATAACAATTACAATTTCTATGCTTGTAATTCAACCATTTTAAGTAATTAACTCAACCTTATAGATTAATTTATGGACTATAAAATAAAATTGTTAACCACTAATCACTAATCTATAAATGAACTGTTAACACTATAAAAAATATATCCATATAAATGTAACAATAACTCAATTATAAAATTTAACCCTTCCATCTACTTAGAGGTATACAACTCATATTAAACCAACTAAATTAAACAATCAACAATATAAAAAGTGTTGAGATAAATGAATGAAAAACAATATTAAATTAACATGTTTCTATTTTGTACATCAACCTAGGTGTTATTTTGTATTTATTAAAATGTTATAATAACAATATTTGATAAAAAGATTAAACAATATAATGAATAATCATATTACATAAATAACTAGTTGAGTAATATAATATCTCCATATGATCCATCCCGACCTGACCCATCCTATGATCCCCCAAAACAGTGGACCTTACCACCCCCAACCATCAACTGGGAGGTGGATCTAGTTTTTGGGTTTTTGGGACAAGAGTATGAGAAATAGGGGTAAAATACATCACTAAGTTTGCAACATTTCCTTCAACAAACAAACATTCCACAATGAAAAGATCAAGTACAAATATAAACAAACATATAAGGATTGGCAACCTTTGTTTTATCTCTAAATGTTTATAGGTGTCAATTATATAATAATTTAAACCCAATTAACCTTCATCCTAGATTCCATGTGTACCACCATTTTAATGTAAAATCCATCACTTCAAGTGATATAAAATAATTTACTATAGCCAATAATAAATAAGAATATTTACATAAAGAATGCATTAAAAATAGATAATGACAACATGAAATATTTAGATGCTTTGCCCATTGCCAATAATTCAAGTATAATCATTTCATCACCCACAATAGGTGATAAAATCATTTTACCTGACCCTTATATGGCTAGGTCAATAAAAATAATGTTGTAATAATATCAAATGAAATCTCAAGGGTTTGGAATAAGAATCAATGTTATAACTATAAACCCATTTTAAAAACTAAAAAACACTAGGTAATATTTATACATCAAAATGCAAATTAACCACACCCAAAACTAGTGAACCAATAGGCTAATAAAACCCCCAACACACACTTAGCATATCTACTATAATTAGACAAAAATGAAACCCAACATAACTCGATAAGAATGGTGAATGTTTTATTCATGAAAATAATCTCAAAACACCATTATAAATGGCTCTTCAAATTGGTAGTAAAAATGAAAACCCAACCATTTAATTAAGGTGAATTCCCCTATAGGGTTAAAATACCCTAAAATGAAAATGTAAAAATAAATCAATATACACAAACTTAAACCCTATGACCAGGTAAACAAGGCCAATAAATATTACTCTAATCAATTTTTAATATAGCTAGACCATAAAATCCAAATGGAAGATTTAGGGGTTTTAAAATATGTCATTTTCAAATTTAAATCCTAGAATTTTAAAACAAACTAACATTACCCATTATGAAAATAAGAGCTAAATACCAATTTTAAACCGATTTAGAACCTTTGCGGGTTCATAAGGAAGTTTGTTGACTTCTTGATGAACCTACAAATAATCCTTTTATTGTTTGCATCTAAAAGTAAAATCCAACCCTTCATTTTTTCCATGAAAGAAAACGTACATCACTTACTTGGTTCACTATCCACACAAGAGAAAAAAAAATAATTTAAACTTGCTTACTTACCTTCTTCTTATTCCCCCAAGCACCATGCCTAGATTTTTATATATCCAAAGCCTAATCATGTCATTTTCCCTCCTCCATTACTTCCTCCTATCACCATATCTCTCCTATGGTTTTTCTCCTCTCTCCCTAATATTCTCCAATCTTCTCCAATCTTCTCCAAATATCTTTCCATCTCCTCCCATGCCTCTCCTCAACTACCTCCTTAGAAAAATATTTTGGTAATTGAGCCAATATTTTATCCCATTGCACCAAAGCTTTAAAAATGAATGATTAACCCTTATGAAAATAAAATTAGGTCATAATGGCTATTTGGTGTGGAGTCAAAACCCCACGACCCCCATCTAAATGTTATTATGACAAAATCAAAACTTTTTTTTAATAATAATTCCAATGCCAAGATAATTTGTGATCCCATCATGGGTCAAAATAGATCAAATAAAAACATCAACCCCTTCTAGCACCACATCAAGATAATTAAGGATTATAAAACAAAAATAAAAAGAAGTCCTTATTTATACATGCCACATCATTACCAACTTATATGCTTTTATAAATGTCTAATACAAGATTTTGGTTTGTGGTAACAATTGAAGGCTTGTGTTGCTCAAGCTAAAAACACAATGGGCTTGCATTCAATTAATAAACATGCAAAAATTATGGGTGTAATTAGATATAATCCAATGATGACCTATGGACAACCAATGCCGATGATTATGCACAACACAATGAGATAATAATACCAAAGGCCTATCAAGCTTAATGAAAATAAGATAATGAAATAGATCAAACCAATAATGCCAAGTGGTCAAATGTAATATGATAAAATAATCAAAGCATGAAAGAAATCAAAACAAAAAAATGGTCGAGAAGATGGTCAAAAATAAGAATAACAACAAAAGATTATAAACGTGATATAACAACATAATTGACAATTGTTGCTTAATGACTATGGGCTTATGTAATATATATATTTTTACCTATGATGGGTTACCTAAGTTCTCATTTCCCTTGTACATTATCCCCTAACCATCAAATTCCACCACTAGCCTAACTCATGTACTGATCCTTATACTTACACTCACAAACAGGCATCAACAATACCTATACAATATGACAATATAGTTGAACTAAATAGTTCAATTATAGAAACAAAATTTTGTAACTAAATCAACATATGTGAAAAATAAATTACAGATGTATTACTTATTCAAATGTCAAAAATAGCCAACTAAACATGATCTAAACCAGATTATGACATCACCAATATAGTAATAACAAAATAAAGGATTAAAAAGTATAACTAATAGTATAAAAATATGCTTAATATATATATAAATCTATGAAAATAGGGTATATAGGATAGATTATAACATCCTTCTCCTCTTAATAAGGATTCATCCCTATGATAAATCAAAATAACTAGTCATAGTGTTGTTTAAACAACTATGTATCCTCTCAAGTGGTACTCTTGGTACTTAGTGAGTCCCATTGTATCATGACCTTTTGGATTTATTTGTTTTTTTATTTAATATTGTAATGGCCAATAATTTTCACTAGGTCCAACTACATATTTTCCTATTTCATAACCTATAAAATTTTCTAGTCTAACACATGATATGGATTAGACACATATTTTTGTAAGCTAATATATAATAAATTATTGAGTAGATAGTGATGGTCTGGGAATTATTATAGGCTTAATTTTCACCCTTGGAGAGGATTCTTCAGGCTCTCTCCAACTAAACTATAAAATTAGGACAACCCCAAGTTGTGGGTATCCTATAATGGGGTTAAACCTCTGGAATAGGCCAGCTTCCTCTTTAATGGTCACCTAAACTAATGTTAGACTAATGCTTCACAGGGAAAATAATTAGAAAGGGGATAAGGGTTCCTAATAAATCTAACCAGGTGATATACCAAATAAAAATGGGAAACTCCCATGAGCTTAAACCCACACTAGATCTGCAATGGACAATACTAGATCACACAATCTTGAGACCAAGGCACTTTACATAAGTGTTTCATGGAAGAGGATCAAAAAGCAATGAATTAAAACTAGGAAGAGTTCTAAGACTCACTAAAATCTCACATCAATGGTATAAAAATCACTAATCTAGACCTGTAAAACAACATTGAAAACTCTCTAAACAAGGTTAGAAAGGACCATGGATGAGGAAGATTCTCCTTCATACAATGCCATAGTGCATGACTCAATAAACAAAAATCTAAGGCAAGAGATAGGCAAATAAAATCTTTTATTGCATTAAGAAACAATTCTTACAAATATTCGATAGGGTTGAGCTTAATCAAGTTGAACATACTTTGTAGTATCTCAAAGAATATCCCATCTCCTAGAAAGATGAAAAAGTCTAATAATTTGGGAAAACCCTTTACAAATGGAAATAAATGGATAATATAGGAGAAGGGGAAGAGAGAGAGAGAGAGAGAAATAGGGAGCACATTTTTCTTGATAATTAATGAGCTGCCCACTTTCAAACCATTCCTTTGGTCTAATCAGAACAAGTCATTATGAGCAAGATATCTATGATTTGCCGAAATAACCTCTAAATCGTTCCATTAGTTGAGCAAGTAGCATTAGAAGATAAGAGTTTTCCAAAAGTGGCAAGTTATGATCTTGCCAAAAAAGAATGCTCCAACTACATTCTAATTCCTCAAGTACTTTTGATTTTGATCTTGTACTTGATCCCATTATGAGAACAAAATTCCCATATTCATGTATCTAATTGATCCATGCTCAAGTTTGCCTAAGCGGTGGTTTGTCAAAGTTGAGACCATGTTGAAAGGACTAAACATCCCTCTATTTAAAGTACATATCTATTCCATGATTAGAAAACTAGACCTAACTTAATTATAGATGAAAATTAATCTAAAGATATTGGTTTTAATATAATCAATATATATGGAACTCTTGTTTAATGCCAAGTCCCCCCTTTGGTACATATTAGGTCTAAAAGACCTATTTTACCTCTGTGGATCTATCTTAATACATTCTAGTCTAACCCAAGTCTACATCGAACTCTTTTCCTTTACTTTTTCCAACAAATTAGGTCAAATTCAAGTTTGGGTCCTTTATTTTGCTTGCCAAGTTGGGTCTATTTTTATTTATTTACTTTCATCGAACGTCCTGGCTCATCCCTTTGTTATTGGTTGAAGGCAATTGACTTGAATCATTGACCCTTTTTACTCTATTTTGTTCCATCAAATTTTGAGATCTGATTAAATGTGGACCATAGATCTTTATGACTCACTACCCCAATCTCAGTTTCTCATTGATCCTTAGAATTCACTAACCATTTCACTTTTTTGAGCTCCAATGTGCTTGACACTTATCATCCACGTGTTCTTTCTCAAGTTCCCACGAAGGATTTTGAATCTAAACGGTCACTTTATGGGTCTTAAAAATGACATTCACATAGATGTCTACCATTTTTGACCAAATTTATGATTTTATAACTTGAATCGTAAAGATTGTGGGGACACCAAATTTGTAGAGAATATAATTAACATTGAAAGGACCAAACCCTTTTTATCCATTGGCCATTTGATCTTTCTGAGTGCTTTTATAAAATGTTAAAGTTGATTGGTATGTGTGATCTTGCATGACATCTTAACAATGGTTTGGTCTAAAAAAATGGCTAAGTATTGGAAATTAGCAAATTTTATGTTGGGATCCAATTTTTCCCATATATATCTTTCATTGTGCTACAATGCATGAGCTAAAACTTTAGCATAAATGATATCAGTTCAAAAGTGACAAACCCATTTGACCATTTTCTTTGAATCTTCTATACATATGAGATATGACGTCATGAATATGCTTCCTTGACTCTATTTGGACTCTCTAAAAATTAGATAAGTATGGAAACTTAGTATATTTTATCTTGGGAGCCCACTTTAAACCCTTAGATATTCTAATACATAGGCAGGTGAGTTGAAGCTTGGCACATGGTAGCCTAGGACTAATGTGAAGAAACCCATGTGACCAACTCTCCTTGACTTGTCCACATGTGTGAGTTATAGTAGCATAAAAATGGTCAATTAGCTTTTCTACCACTGGAGCTAAATATCTAGACAAGCTCCATATGGAATGAGTGAACCAGATGAATACCATGCACTCCCATACTCTTCCCAAGCATTTTTGACACTCCATAGAGTCTCTAAAACTCTAGAATTATCCTTAGAAATTGATAAATTACACATTAAGTGAACTTAAAGTGTTTCAAAATCTTTGTGAGTTTCATGATCTCTCTATTCCATATTCCATCCAGAGCTTGTCCAAGCCATTTTGATCATTTGATAAATCAAGAGCTTTTCCTCTTTCTTTGTATCAAGACCATTAGCCATTAGGCACATGTTTGGTATGTAGACCAAATATGTCCAATAGGAATCCAAAGAGACAAGCTAGTACCCATGTGCTTTATGATTTATAAATTAAAACAATGCAGTGTACCATAAAGAAACCAGTTCTAACATGATATCACACATACATGTAAGTCATACACATGAAATGATAATGTGTCACTAACATTACATGGCTAATATTTTCAAATAATTATTTATCTTCTAAGATCAATCAATTTCATACACACCACTTGATTGGATTACCTTCATTTGATATTGTGATACTAGTAAATTAGTGAAGTTCATCTCACTACTTAATCAGTACCAAAAATGAGAGATTTGGTTAACATAGATATAACCAATAGATTCATACAAATTATTTCCTACTAGAAATAAAAAAATATGCTCAACACAAAAATAATCAAATGCATATGTTTAGTCTATCAAAAGTATGAATGAATCTCCACAATATCATTTATTACATAAATAATAAGCAAACAAGTGCAGATTATACTGACCGAGTATAATATATATACTAGGATACATATTATAATTTTTGTAAGTATACATAATAAAATAATTCCTAATAACTATCATAAAACATGTTAATCATACAAATAACCAACATGTATACATTTAATCCAACAAACGTATGAATGAATCTAGACATAACAATTACAGTTTGTACTACACATGTATAACATACATTTAGACTATAGTTTCCATACATAATAAACTCTATGGCATCCCATAATACCATAGTATATTATTCATGAGCATATATAATCAATTACCAACAACTAGTCTTGTAATTCAATAATTAAATGTCTCATAATCCTAAATAATAGGCAAGCAAGTATAGTTTATACCAATCAAAAGAACCATAAATTATAAATGCACATCATGATGCACTAATATGTGTTATATATGTGTAATCACTTGTACATATTTATATAATCCTAATATATACTTCATATATATTCCTAATATATACTACACACTTGTTTTCTATAGCATATGCATATATAAAAACAATCAATCATAATCTTCTTACGTTCTAGGAAATTGTATTCATATGAATATGGTTTTTGATCCCTTGGAAACAATATGATTTATTTTAACCATTCATTTATCTATAAGTGTAGGTATATGATCCAATACACCTATATATGTAATATTTCCATATGGTTATTTAAGTCCATGCATAAATATGTTTCCTATATATGAATAATTGTACAACATAATATGCACTGCATATAAGCACACAAACCATACAGAAATACTATATCAATGGTCAATTATATTTCTAAATCAGTAACTCTATATGATTTTAAAAATAGTTATATTTTTCTATTCACAAAATATATTGATGATCTTTATAAGACAAGGGATTTTACAATGTAATTTTGCTTCATAGTTTTTATCCCTAACTAGATAGATTTTTATCCTGACATATCCAAAATGTACATAACTCTACACACAAGCTCTCAAGGCAACACAGACTTTTGTATTTTGGTTGTATATGAGTATTCAACAATATTCTAATTGATTTTATATGATACATAATAGTTTCATGAAGTACATAGATATATAAATCACTTAATCCGTGATAATATACTAGTCAAAATCTATGCAATAGGCCCACAAATATAGTAACCATTCATGTAACAATCAAGGCATAAATAAAATTACTAACCACTAGATCCACTTTTATTAATACTAGTATACTTACGAATTGAGAGTTTGGTATTCAACATTTAAAGCTGAGAGGCATCACCACATTAATTATCACAAATATATAGAATATATATCAGAGTTATTAATCTTGGTAACAAATTTGAATTATTAATCCTCATTAATATATTTGCATTATTAATCTCTAATGTAATATTATTCTGATATATATTCTATCATACTAGAATATGCAAGTGCTAAATAAACTAATGATCCGTGGTTGGTTTACCATAGCTTATGAACTATGGAACAACATCTTCCCTATTGGTTTTGATGTATATTAATGTATACATGACCTCTAATTTAGGTAGGGCCATTCCCTTCATAAGCTAAATGAAATATTTTACATTATACATGACTAATTACCAATATACTTGGCCATTCCCTATATATTTCACCTATTGAATATTCTCCATTATGAATAGTAAAACATCTCTACAAATTACATATTATTCCTCACCCTTTACTATCCTTTGATATCATGGTAATGTATAATAGTAAATATAAATGGATTTTACAATAAAGTATAAATATATTGGTAGTTTTTAACTCAATAAATCCATAAATATTATTGATAGTGTCATATAATAGCCTTGCTGAGGAATGTGACTTATTGTTCTATTAAATAAGCTACTGGGTGTATGCATAATATAGTAAGTATATAGCCATTATTATATAAGTTACTAAGTATATACATATTACAATGATTTTATATTTTATTATAGAAGCTATTGGTATATAAAGCTAATAATTAAAGTTGTTACCTTATATTCATGGGTCATTATACTATCATTATGAATCATTGCCTTATAATCATGATTAGTTGTATATCTAAACTTATGCTAGAGGATTATCTTAAATCATTGTTATTATACAAACTATAATACATTTGAACATAAAGGAGTTTGATGTTGCAGATCAATACATATTGATCTTTGTGTAGTTCACCACACTTAGGCATATCACCCCCTGTGCACAGATAATCACAAATATATAGATCATCATCATCATCATATATATATATATATATATATATATATATATATATATATATATATATATATATATATATATATATATATATATATATATATATATATATATATATATATGGGTTCATCAAGTTATAATTTTTATACAGTTATAAAAGTCAAGCCTATTACTATTTCATAAGAGGCATGTATACTAATTGGTTATATGTATATGTTCTTGTTAAATATCAATGGTTATCTAGTCATACATATGACATTACTTATTCCTATGACCTCTGTATTAAAATAAGTCACCTTACTATATTTGATTCCATATATATATATATATATATATATATATATATATATATATAACTCGATGTATACATATTAATATATATGAGTAGATATACCTATATTCATTTATACAACTCACATAAATATATAGAAATTAAATGCAATCCCTACTTAGCAAGATCACTTTGTTTTTCTTTTCCCTTTGCATCTTTAACTTATCTAGTCTTCTTTCACTTCTATGATCTTCTTCCTCTCCATTCTTTCTCTCTCACTTTCTACGCCATCCTACTTCCTTTTTATTCCTTTCTTTAAATGTGGCATTTTTATTCTCAAAGCTGCCCTTTTCTTATTTTAATGTTGTTGTTGTTGTTTTTTTTGTTTTGTTTTATATATATTTTTTAAAAAAGTTTTATTCCTTTCGATTTATTAATTTTTCCAAATATGTAGTTTCCAATTTGATTTTATGTATCCTATTTCCTATTTTTATTTTTATTTAATTCTAAGGTGACATTAATTAAATCAATTAATTTTTTTTAAAAGCATAACTATCTCTATAGTGGTTTAAAAATAATTAATCTATTAAATTTGTTAATGTATTTGGTTTTTTATTTATAAATAAAATAGGCATTCTGAACAACGTCTAGGTTTAATTCATAGGTTAGTCTGCATATAATATCTCTATGTATTTATTTATGCAAATTTACATTCTCACAAAGCATTAATAATCAAAAATATAATGATGCATCATAAATTCATAGTAACACACAATCACACAAGATTACATCACTTAATCATAAATCTAGACTAACATGTACAATATACAATTACCTAAATGCAGATAACATAAGAAATGTGATAATGCTAATCGTTCAGTCTATGCATTTAACATATATTTTCTAACATGTTGTGTGCAAGATTTTAGTCAGTTTCTCTATCATCCTCTGACATATCCATCTATGTTACCCTTTTAAATGATGCTCTCCCTCCATCATGCTTTGAAGAATGAGTTCTTCTATGTCAACCTCATAACAACTAGGTAGTTAGACCATAATATCATAATAAATATATGTCACAAAAGATAGTTATAATAAAAAATCAACATGTTCATAATGTAAACATATACACTACAACTAACTCATAACAATATAATTATGTAACCTATTCAGTATCCTACTATCCCATAATAGTATATATATCAAAGCTTAGTTAAAAATAACCAAATCAAATTTTTTCAACTATAAATTCCCATGAATAGTCAAACAGTTTTCTTGGTGAGGAATCAAAATGTAATATCCTTCCCCCCTAAAGCTAGCCATCATACCGATGACTTTTATTCAAACATAAGTTCTAAATTAAAATGTTATTTAGCAAAGAAATAACATAGTATAAAGTATTAAATTAAGCATATAAATATGAAATTCACCTTTAGAACTCATCATAGTCCTTCCAAGTAGTATTATTCATAGATTATTGGTACTACAAGACCTTGATCTGTGACATCTTTCTATTATACAAACAAAGTTTACGAGTATCACTTACTCTGAATGGTTCTATCATGACCACCATAAGGTCCAAAAGCAACAATACTAATCTATGTACTATAGGATTGACCACTTTTAATACCTCAAAGGGTCCCACATATCTTAGTAAAAGTTTCACTGACTTTTTAAAAGCACATGAGATCATCATAAAATCCAAAAACAAATGGCCAGGGAGAGTTCAACAATGATAGGACCAAAGTTTCCCAAAGTTCTGACACAACTTGTCAAATTTAAGAGCACACTTGATTACCAATGTATAAGCAACTTAAACATGCGGAAATACTAGAAGAACAAATAACTATCAATGAGAAATAACATAGAAACTGAGAGGCAACACATAATTGTATTCAACTCATTACAAAGGAAATTACAATAAAGAGATCACACTCTTCTCCACCTCTACAAGGCCTTCCACACCTCAAGGGCTCCAATTAATCTTCCCACCTGAGTAATCTTCTCTCATAGGTCTCAACTAACAACTTACACAAGCTGTTGTTCACCTCATTGTACCTCCAGTACAACTGAGTACGAACCGATACTCCAAGTAGATCTAACCATGATCCTGCTCCTGATGTATTGCTGTCACCTTGGATCTAGCTCCCCCACCGATCTCCTTTCTGACCCTCGCATTCACACATCTCTCTGTAGACCAACCTGATCTTACTTATCACATGTATATCTCCTCCATGACCCTGCAACTCCCTGCATATCAAACCTGATCTTACATACATGGGGAATCCTACTTGATTCCACCATGGGAAGAACTCTCCAAGCTCCACACTTGGGTTCTACAAGTTCAACACTTAACAATACAGCCCATGAGTCTATTATATAGATCTCATGCATACACTAAATTAGACGGGCGGCTCAAAGACTCAAACTGGTCTTCAACATTCAAACTTTGCATTCACTTAACTGACTGTTCATCAACAGCAGTTCTGACTGCTACAGGTGACCGACGTCGGTCCCTGCCTTCCTGGAGGTGACCGATGCCGGCCGATCTCCTGCTGATGCCAGTTTCCTCTACGCTTCCCCTGACTGATGTCGGTTGTGGCCTGCCGATGCCGGCGATTGTCAAGCTACGAAAAACTTGCTCCTTCTGTTTGCAACAAGGTGAAGCTTTTAGCTCCACACCCTAATAATCTCCCACTTGGAGATAAAGAGCTACACCTGTACCCATACCAGTACTCTGTCTAATCTGCATCCTGGCTTGTATTCCTCTTCAAGCTCCCACTTGAAGACAACCCACCACACTCCTTGTGGTGCTACACCTATGTCTGAATTTCTCCATTCTTCTACCTTGCTATACTCCCACTCAAACAACAACCCCTATGAGTAACCTGTAATCAACAACACTTAACAGATCTGAACCACCTGTTAGTCAAGCTCACTCTGAGAACGTCCAACCTCGCTCTGATACCATTTGATAGGACCAAAGTCTCCCAAAGTTCTGACACAACTTGTCAGATTTAAGAGCACACATGATTACCAATGTATAAGCAACTTAAACATGCAGAAATACCAGAAGAACAAATAACTATCAATGAGAAATAACACAGAAACTGAGAGGCAACACATAATTGTATTCAACTCATTACAAAGGAAATTACAATAAAGAGATCACACTCTTCTCCACCTCTACAAGGCCTTCCACTCCTCAAGGGCTCCAAGTAATCTTCCCACCTGAGTAATCTTCTCTCATAGGTCTCAACTAATAACTTACACAAGTTGTTGTTCACCTCATTGTACCTCCAGTACAACTGAGTACGAACCGGTACTCCAAGTAGATCTCACCATGATCCTGCTCCTGATGTATTGCTGTCACCTTGATCTTGCTTCCCCGCTGATCTCTTCTGACCCTCGCATTCACACATCTCCCTGCAGACCAACCTGATCTTACTTATCACATGTAGATCTCCTCCATGACCCTGCAACTCCCTACATATCAAACCTGATCTTACATACATGGGGAATCCTACTTGATTCCACCATGGGAAGAACTCTCCAAGCTCCACACTTGGGTTCTACAAGTTCAACACTTAACAATACAGCCCATGAGTCTATTATATAGATCTCATGCATACACTAAATTAGACGGGCGGCTCAAAGACTCAAACTGGTCTTCAACATGCAAACTCCGCGTTCACTTAACTGACTGTTCGTCAACAACAGTTCTGACCGCTACAGGTGACCGACGTTGGTCCCTGCCTTCCTAGAGGTGATCGACGCCGGCCGATCTCTTGTCGATGCCAGTTTCCTCTGCGCTTCCCCTGACCGACGTCGGTTGTGGCCTGTCGACGCCGGTGACTGTCAAGCTATGAAAAACCTCTTCCTTCTATTTGCAACAAGGTGAAGCTTTTAGCTCCACACCCTAACAAACAAAACTTTCCAGCCCCTCAATACATCTCTCTAACCTAGAGAGTATTTTTATCATTCTAGATAAAAGTGTCTAGGGAACTTGGCAAGAATAATGTATATAAGTTAATACCACCTCTACTCCATGTAGCTCTTAATAATTATAATATGCCAATATTGTCACTACTCCATGTAACTCCTAACAAGTATGATGATGAATAGGAACTAGAAATACTACATTTTTAATATATAAAAAATTAATGAATAAATTTTCTATAATATACATGTGTATGGCCATAAAACTACATTTGACAATTTTGTTTACTAAATTTTAGATTCGACAAGATCCCCTTGTCAGATCCAAACTCAATACCTATTAAGTTAATGTGAGACTAAATAAGATTCAATCCCATCTCTTATTACTCATGTTTCTAATTCACCACTCTTACCTTATGTCTCCATGACCTAATGATCTCTAAAATGTGCACAAGGTTTAATGAATCACAAATCCATACTAATAGATCATAGAAATTAATAATATATGATAAATAATTCCAGATGGAGTAACATACATACAAGAAAAATCATACAATCATTCCATAATTTTATTAAGTTACCACTATACAAACCTAACTAGTATCATATTTCACAACTTGACCTATTTTAATATGTTCATAGCTAAGAGGAAATAATGATAAAATTAATATAACATACAAAGGTCAAAGATTACACCATCCTTACAACCTTATAAAGGAAATAAGTGAGATAATGTTTCCTCCTTTGTTCAACTAATACACAACAATTTGAAATTTTATCTCAACTCTTTTAGACTAACAAGATGTTTAACACATTCTATACCATACTCACTCCCAGTGAAATTTACATAAATGTCTCATCAAAACATGTTTTTATGTAAGATAAGAATAATATCAATCTAATCAAGGGTATATAATAACATAATGATTATAATCAAATTATTATTATTATTCTATAACCATTATAAATTCAAGGTTTTCCACTCTTCATGATTTAAGTTCACAAGTTAGATAAAATAGTGACTCTAAAAAGTCACAAGTGAAAGTAGTGATCTAACATCTCAAAAACAAGTTTTCATTTAAGGAATCATGAAAATATGAATCCACTCCATGGCTTATAATCATGTCAAAGGGAAGTGAGAGACTAAAAATTTAACTCTATACTAACTAAAATTACTTCCTAATTCACATAAATATATGGGGTGTCAATACCTAAGCAAACTTCTAACACAAAAATTCTCACCCAAGACATCTACACTTTATTACAAGAAAATTCCCACTGCACTAGGTGGTGCCAATCTAAAAATGATCTTATAGGATTTCCAACTCCTAAAATTAGTGTATATAAGATACAAAACTAATGCACATATACTTAATTTGGAAGCATCCCATGCTTTTTAAATGCTCACAACATAAAAAACTAATGACAAAGGTGACTTGCTTAACAAGTATGTAACCACTCATGAGGTGTTCAATCTAAATGATCAAAATATTTAAGGAAACTCTTGTTCATAACTCATTAAATATGCTATTCACTCACCTACCAAACATTGATTACAACCAACACCATTGAGGCACTCGATAAATTAACCCTTTAACAACTCTAAAAGGGTATGAGTGCTCCTAAGGGTACACATGGAATGTACCACACACATTCATAGTTCTCCTTATTGATAAATAGAAGGATACAAAAAATGTTAATGGACTCATTAGATCGTAGAGTTCGAGTCACAACTCTGATACCATATGTAACAACCCCATTGAGATCTAACTAGAATACATGATTTTAAAAAAAAAAATTAATCATATATACTATAAATAGATTATACTACAAAAATATAATAATATATCATATAAAATAGTTTAAGTGTGATATGAAACATGTTACATCATACTCATTGATCACTATCATCATAATAAACATGTCATAATACAAATATATAAAGTAATATAGATATCCCACCATGTCTAGTACAACATACAACTACCATTGTCAATCCAAAATAAATAAGTAATTACAAATCTTCATGATAATGTTTCCAATAATAAATATAATATAATA
Organism: Torreya grandis; assembly: GCA_037957365.1. Lineage (NCBI taxonomy): Eukaryota > Viridiplantae > Streptophyta > Pinopsida > Cupressales > Taxaceae > Torreya > Torreya grandis. The sequence continues at coordinate 3,358,506 of JARHVA010001202.1, forward strand.
CAATGTACATATATAAGATACATGAATCCCTATAACATGAGTTCCCTGGACTCTCTAGTATCTATGGCAATCTCAAGTGTCATCTCAAAAGTAGTACTATTGTGGGGAGGGAGAGCACCCTCTAAATGCTTTTTCACACTAACCACAGACCAATAACCGCCCACACTAATCTCATTAGGGAATGATCCTCCCTTTACATATGATTATATGGTGATGGAATAAGAATCTAGAGAGACAAGATAATACGTGTGTGTTATATGATACTTAAAAGTAAACATGCAGTGTATTATAGAAAACCCATTATATTTCAAGATATCAATTAAACATGTAAATCATACTCATGAAATGATAATGTCTCACTAAACATTACTTTGGCTAAAGTTTTCAAGATTAATAAATAATATTGATCTATAAATCAGTTAAAATTCATACACACCTCTTGATTAGATTGCCTTCATTTGGTATTGTGATATTAGTAAGCCAGTAAATTCCATATCATTAATTAATCAATATCAGCAATGTGAGATTGGTTAACACAATATAACTAAAAGATTCATATAATTTACACACTACTAGCAATCATATCACATAACCTGCTAAGCATTAGATAATCTAACAACAAACATTTATTCCATCAAACATATGAATGATCTCACATTATTACCTATCCCATACTAGAAATAATGATTATAGTTTATACCATCTTGGTAAAATAAACATTTAACTATAGACTCTATCTACAAAAAATAGTTTCGAAACATACTACACCCTATGATAACCTATATTATCATAGTTTAGTGTTTTAAAGCATAAATACTAAATACCACAATAATTCCAAATTAAATATTCATAAATTCATGGAAACATAAGCTTCTATTCAAGCAACTAGATATAATAAAGCAAGTCTCAATTCACATGAAACCTATAATACTCCATTCTAGTATTTTTTATACTCTCAAGGTTGTATACACCCATTCACAAGGTTATATTGTACATAATTCTATAAAATAGTTTATAAAAATTCATGGAAATATAATTATAAGTACACACCTCTATATACATGTATAAACTATTCATAGAAACAACCAACATGCATACATTTAAACTGTCAAATGTATGAATGTATCTAGAAATAAAAATTATAGTATATACCACCTAGGTATAACATATATTTATACTATAATTTACAAATTAAAACACTCTATGACATCCCATGATATCATAGATCATTATACATTAGCACACTACACAATCATGAACAACTCATCTTACAATTCAATGATCAAATGTCTCCTAATTTTAAATAATAGGCAAATAAGTGTAGGTTATACCAATCAGGTATATCCTATGTTTAAATTGTACAACCTAATATCCATAAATAGATTCAAATACAATATTTTATACCATAGGCATTTTGCACATTACTCAATTCCAAAATAGCTAAACATAATATAAAAGCCAAAATTCTCATGAAATCATAGTCCTTCATTTAAACAATTGTTATATTTTAAGAGGTTGTATGCATAAGTAAATGGTTTTCCATCTTTCAAGAATCTATAACTTAATCTTTATCAATCAAAATAAAAATGACTTATAGACACACATCATGATGCACTAGTATATATAAGTATAAACAATTGTACATATTCATATACTTGTAATATGTACTACTCACAAGTTCTCATTATTGTGTGTGTGTGTCTATACATATATATATATATATATATATATATATATATATATATATATATATATATATATATATATATATATATATATATATATATATATATATAATGCTATTTTTAAAGTGTCAGACGACTCATAACTAAGTTATACCATAATATTTCATTTAAATAACTTAATTTTGTATCTAGGGACTACTTTCATATGGTTATAGTTTTGATATAGTCATCCATTTAGATATAATCTTAGGCATATGACCCAATACACCTATATATGTAATAATTTTCTATGGTTGCATAAGTTCATGTATAAATGTGTTTTCTATATATGAATAATTATACAACATAATATGTACCATATATAAGCACAGAAATGATATATAAATACTATATCAATGGTCAGTTATATTTCTAAATCAAGAACTCCATATGATTTTAAAATCTAATTATGCTTCATAGTTTTCATCCCTAACTAGACAAATTTTCATCCTGACATATCCAAAATGCACATAACTCTTTACATAATTTCTCAAGGCAACATGGTATTTCATATTATAGTTACCTATGAGTATTCAATAATATATTAATTGATTTTATATGATACATAATAGTTTCATCAAGTACACATATATAAAAATCACTCAGTCCATGATAATATACTAGTAAAAAACTATGCAATAGGCCCACAAATATAGTAACCATTAATGAAACAATCAAGGCATAAACCAACTTACTAACCACTAGATCCACTTTTCGTAATACTAGTATACTTATTAATTGAGAGTCTGGTATTTAGCATTTAAATTTGAGAGACATCACCACATTAATTATCACAAATATATAGAATATATATCAAAGTTATTAATATCAATAACAAATTCACATTATTAATCCCTATTAATATATTTGCATTATTAATCTATGATATAATATTATTTTGATATATATTCTATCATACTAGAATATGTGATCACTAAATGAACCAACAATCTATGGTTGGTTTATCATAACTCATGAAGTATAGACCAACAACATCTGCCCTATTATTTTCAATGTATATTAATTTATACATGACCACTAATTTAGGTAGGGCCATTACCTTCATAAGCTAAATAGAATATTATACATTATATATGACCAATTACCAATCTACTCAACTATTCCCTATATATTTCACATATTGAATATTCTCCATTATCAATAGTAAAATATTTGTAGCAATTACATATTCTTCCTCACCCTTTACTATTCTGTGATATCATGGTAATGCATATTAGTAAAGATAAATGGATTTTACTATAAAGTATAAATATATTAGTGGTTTTTAGCTAAAATAATCCATGGATTTTATTGATAATGTCATATAATAGCCTTTCTTAGAATAGCAACGTACTGTTCTATTAAATAAGCTATTAGGTGTATTCATAATATAACCATTATTATATAATATGTTGAGTATGTACATACTACTATAATTTTCTATTTTATTATAAAAGTTGCTAGTATATAAAGCCAATAATTAAAGTTGATGTCTTATATTCATGGGTCGCTGCACTAACATTATGAATCACTACATTATAATCATGAGTCATTTCATATCTAAACTTATGCTAAAGGATTATCTTAAATCACTCTTATTATACCAACTATAATATGTTTGAACATAAAGGAGTTTTGATGTTTACAAATCAATACATATTGCTCTCTATGTAGTTTGCCACACTTAGGCATATCACCCTTTATGCATAGATCATCATAAATATACATATCATCAAATATATATATATGGGTGAAACAAATTATAATTTTTATATAGTTACAAAATTCAATATTATTACTATTTCATAAGAGGCATGTATAGTAACTGATTATATGTATATGTTCTTGTGAAATATCAATAGTTATTTGGTCATACATATGGCATTATTTACTTTTATGACCTATGTATTACAAGAAGTCACCTTACTATATTTTATTCCATATATATATATATATATCCAGGTTTATTTATTTTAATATATATGATCATATATACCTATACTCATTTATATAACTTAGATAAATATATAGAAATTAAATGCAATGCCTGCCTGGCAAGATAACTTTATTACTCTTTTCCCTTTGCATCTTTGTCTTCTCCAATATTCTCTCACTTCTATTAGCTAACTCCTCTCCATTCTTTCTCTCTCAATTTTTATTTCATCCTAATTCCTTTTTATTCCTTTCTTCATTGAATGTGACACTTTTCTTCTCAAAGCTTCCTTTTTCTCATTTTTATGTTTTCTTTATTTTTTGTTTTTATTAGTTTTATTCCTTTTGATTTATTAATTTTCCTAAATATGTAGTTTCCAATTTGATTTTATTTGTCTTATTTCTTATTTTTATTTTAATTCTAAGGTGACATTAATTAAATCAATTAATTTTGTCTTCCAAAAGCTTTTTAAAGCATAACTATCTCTATAGTGGTTTAACAATAATTAGCCTACTGATTTGTTTAATGCATTGGGTCTTTTTTAGAAACCAAATAGACATTATAAACAAAATTTAGGTTCAATTTATAGGTTAGTCTACATACAATATCTCCATATACTTATTCACACAAATTTGCATTCTCACAAAACAATATTAATCAAGAATACAATGATGCATCATAAACACATAATAACATGTAATCACACAAGATTACATCACCTAAGAATAAATATAGACTAACACACACACACACACACACATATACAAATACCTAAATGAAAATAATATAAGAAATTTTCTAATGCTAATCAATCAAACTATGCATTTAACATATATTTTCTAACGTGGTGTGTGTAAGGTTTTAGCCAGCTTCTTTGTCTTCCTTTGACATATCCATGTATATCACCCTATCTGATGATGTTATCCCTCTGTCACTCTCTGAGGGATAAGTTATCATGCATCAAACTAATGAAAAGCATGTAGTTAGACCATAATATTATGATAAACATATATCATAAAATATAGTTGTAATAACAAATCAATATGTTCGTAATGTAAATATATACACTAAAACTAACTCATATCAATGTAATTATGTAATCTAAGGAATATCATACTATCTCATAACAACATTTATCTCAAAACTTATTTCATAATTAATCTAAATTTATCAATTATAAATATCTATAGATAGTCAAATAGCTTGCTTGGTGAGGAATCGAGTTGTAACATCCTTCCCCCTTAAAGCTAGTCATCATCCTAAATGACTCTTATTCAAACATAAGTTCTAAATTAAAAAGTTATTTAGCATAAATATAACATATTATAAAGTATTAAATTAATCATATAAATATGAATTTTTACCTTTAGAACTCATCATAGACCTCCCAAGTAGCATTATTCAGAGAGTATTGGTTCCACAAGATCCTAATCTGTGACATCTCCCTATTATGCAAACAAGATTTGTGAGTATCACTTACTCTGAATGATCCTATCATGACCACCCTAAGGTATAAAACTGATAAGACAAGTCTATATATTACAAAATTTACCACTTATAATACCTTGAAGGGTCCCACATATCTCAATTAAAGTTTCATTAACTTTCCCAAAGCACATAAGACCATCATAAAAGCCAAAAACAAATGACTATAGAGAGTTCCAAAAAACCTTCGATCCCCTCAAAACATCTCTCTAAACTAGAGAGTGTTTTTCTCATTCTAGAGAAAAGTATTTAGGGAACCTGACAAGAGTGTAGCTTCTGATAAGCATAACATGTCAATACTATCACTAATCCACATAGCTTCTGAAAAATATGATCATAAATAGGAACTAGAAATACTAAATTTACAATGTATACAAAATTAAATAATAAACATTCCATTATATACATGTGTATACCTATACAACTCAATTTAACAAGTCTATCTACCAAATATTGTATTCGATAAGCTCCCCTTGTCAGATTCAAACTCAGTAACTACCGACTCAATGTGAGACTAAATAAGATCCACTCCCATATATTAATACTCACACTCCTAATTCACCACTCTTCCCTTAGGTATCTATTACCTAATGATCTCCAAAATATGCACAAGATTCAATGAATCACAAATCCATACTAATAAATCATAGAAAGTAATAATATATGATAAATAATTCTAGATGTACCAACATACATACAAGAAAAATCATAAAATCATTTCATAATTGTATTAATTTATCACTATCCAAACCTAACTAGTATCATATTTCACATCTTAACCTCTTCTGTTATGTTCATAGCCAAGAGGAAATAATGTTAAATTTAACATAACATACAAAGGTCAAGGATTACACTGTCCTTACAACCTTATAAAGGAAACAAGTGAGACAATGTCTCCTTGTTTTCCCAGTTAGTACATAACAAGTTAAAATTTTATAACAACTCTTTTATACTAACAAGATGTTCCACACATCCTATACCCTACTTGCTCTTAGTAAAAGGTACATAAATGTCTCATCAAAACATGTTTTTACAAAAGATAAGAATATTATCAATCTAATCAAAGGTATATAATAACATAATGACTATAATCAACTTATAATTATTATTATAAAATCATTATAAATTTAAGGTTCATCACTCTTCGTGGTATAAGTTCACAAGTTAGATTAAGTAGTGACTCTAAAAAGCCACAAGTGAAAGTAGTGATCTAACATCTCAGAAACAAGTTTCCATTTAAGGAATCATGAAAATATGGATCCACTTTATGGCTTATAATGATGTCAAAGGGAAGTGAGAGAGTAAAAACTCACCTCTATACTAACTGACATTTATTCCCACTCCACACAAATATATGGGGTGTGTTAGGTTGTGGAGCTAAAAGCTTCACTGATGCAAACAGGGGAGGAGGTTGCTAAAAGTTACTGAGTTGCAGAGCAACCGGCATCAGTCTGATCAACCGACGTTAGTTAGATTAGTGAAGAGAAGCAATCGACATCGGTCAGAGATCAGCCAGCGTCGGTCACCTCTAGGTAGACAGGGACTGACGTCGGTCGCCTGTGCGGTTTAGAACTATGAGTATTACAGATAGTTAGTTAATGAACCGAGTGTTTGCATGTCAAGAGCCAATTTTAGACTAGAAGCTGTGGATCTAATTATTGTAATTAGATGTCTAATTATTGTTTGCATGAGATATATTTAAGAGACTCATAGGCTGTATTGTAATTTGTTCTAGTTTGAGTTGAGCAAAGTTGGATCCTTTTATGTAAGAAGTGAGCAAGGGTGTTCCTCCTAGTTCCACAGCAAGGCCAAGTGTGGATGCTGGTTTTGGAGAATCAGAAGGGTTCTTTAGGTGTGTAGGATCTTGGTCAACAAGTGTGCATGGCTACATTAGGAGATCTGCATGGGTAAGTAAAATCATTGATTTGTAGGTGTATGTGTGTGCATGATCCAGGTTTTCAAGTGTGCAGAACTAGATTGATTTGTAGGTGTGTAAGATCAGGGAGGACAACAACACAATAGGGAGCAGAATCAGGCAGGATCTACTTGGAGTATAGTGTGTACTCAGTTATAGAGCAAGAGAGGAAGGCAAGGCAGTTCCTTCCATAAGTAATATCATTTGGGTTGCAGGTTGTTGCAAGTTTAGGGGAGATCTACTTGGAGTGCGTGGAGCACTGGTGTACTGGAAATAGTGGATAGTGACTGGTTGGAGGTGAACACCAACTCTGTGTTTGAGTTATGTGTTTGGACCGTAAGAGAGATCTTTGAGGAAAGAATTAATATACACTTGAGGTGTGGGAAGCCTCTAAGAGGTGTGGAGAAGAAGTGGCATCTTCTTTATTGTATTCTTTTCTGGATGAATATTAATACAAGTTGTGTATTGTCTCTCATATTCTGTGTTTTTTCTGATTTCTAGTTACTTATTACTTCTGGTTAATTTCGCATCTTAAGTTGCTTGTATATGGTAATCAATTATGCTTCCACGGGTTCCTAACAGTTGGTATCAGAGCTAAGGTTGCAGGGAGTAGGTTTTGTGTTTGGTTACAAGTCACTCTTAGGGGTTTCTAATTGAGTGGGAGTATAGCAATGATAGAAGAAATTAAGCTATGAATGGAGAAACTGAATAGCACGAATGGTCACTTACGGTGTTATGGAAAGAAAGAGCAGGTAAATAAAGATTGTTGGTTGGTAGCAGATCAGCATGAAGAAGCAGATGTTGTAGGTGTTGTTGCACAGGATGCTCTGGATAAAGTTGAATCTTGGTTAATAGATTATGTTGCCTCTTTCCATGTAGCCCCAAGTAGAGGGGTTGGTGAGCCTTGTCAGATTGTTGGCAAAGGGGAAGTGTTGCTGAAATTGTAGGCGGCCAACACATGGGTGTTGAAGAAGGTCATGCAGGTCCTAGTCTTGGAGATGTGGCTAATTGCTTTAGGAAAGTTGGGTGATGAGAGATGCATAATAACTCTCACAGTGGATGCACTTGAATTATCATGTGGTAAGAAATTAGGTACTCTTTATCTACTTGCTTGTATTACTGATTCCACTTCTGTTACACAGGTGTGGCTTTGTAGGCTTGGTCACATAAGTGAGAAGGGAATGGGTGTTCTTAAGTTAGATGGTAAGATATCAGCTTCGAAGAGCATATACCAAGATTTCTCTGAGCAGTGGGATGCTACAAGAAAGGATTGGATTTATTACAAGAAAAAAAAGACTGATGTATTTGATAAACTTAAGAACTGGAAAGCCTTGGTGTTCTTGGAGGAGATGACTGATAGAGACCAGTGGATGGGGATAGATACTTTTGAGCAGGGTAGTTTGGACATAGGATTGATTTAAAGGAGCTCGTGGGTAAAAATTCATCACTCACAGGCGAACACAGTTATCGGCGTCAGTCAAGGGGAACCAGTGTCAAACAGACAGGTGCCAATGTCGGTCATGTGTAGAACAAATATGGTGGTGTCAAGTAGTGTGGCTACCGGTATCAATCAGGGAACCAACATCGGCGACCAGGTAAGACCAACGTCGGTCATAAAACTGGTGTCGACAGAAAGGACAGTCACATGGAACCGACGTCAGTCAGATGTAGACTGTGTGGTGATCGAGGTCAGTCACTGAGACAGATTTTGGGTAGATAGCAAGCTGTCAAGGAGTCTCAAATGCCCATGGGGAGGACTGAAAGTGCAAGTAAGCCTCAAATTTTTTGTTCCTCTTCTTTATACTAGTTGCTGACTATAGAGCAGGAAGGATCTAGGAAACAGTGGGAGCATGGCATGAACAGGATGCAAAACCAAATGGGAGATTTGGTAGGGTTGCCAGTAGGTATGAAAAGCACTAAGATGAACGGATACCTTAGTTAAAGAATAGAGAGAATGGACACGTGAGATGGAAGGCCAGGTCATATGGTCTTGAGGAAGCTGCAGGATAGTGGTACAAGGTTTGACAGGTGGATGACAAAGCAGGGCTTTAGTCAATGTCAGTGTAACCATTGTGTTTATCTTACCAGGTGGATGATGGTCGTAACATTATATTGTTACTGTATGTGGATGGTTTTCTAGCAGGTTTGTACATACAGGGTTTTGCTGAGCTAAGGGTAAGATTAGTTCAGTGGTTTGCCATGAAGGATTTAGAGCAGTGAAATTCTTTGGCATGAGAGACATGGAAGATCACAGGTTGATTTTGTCTCCAATGGGAGCTGATGTGAATCAGGTGTTGGTGAGGTTTAGGATGTAGAACCAGAGCACACTAAGGGCTAGACAATTTAGTGTCTGAAATCACATAAGGTCGGGTATAGACCTGAGTTTGCCCAAGCAGTGGGTGCTGTCAGAAAGTTTGGAGCCGATTTGGGAAAGAAGCATTGGAGGGTAGTTCAGTGGATTCTCAGGTATTTGAGAGGGACCAGTAGTAGGTCAACATGCTATGCAGGGTCAAGTTCTTTTCTACATGTGTTTGTAGATGCAGATGCGGTAGGTTACTTGGATGATAGGGGGTGCACCACAGGTTGTGTGGTGGGTGGTCTTCAGGGTTGAGCTTGAAGAGGAATACAAGCTAGGATATGGATTAGACGGGGTACATGTATAGCTATAGTGTAGCTATTTATCTCCAAGTGGGAGATTATTAGGTTGTGGAGCTAAAATATTCACTGATGCAAACAAGGGAGGATGTTGCTGAAGGTTGATGAGTTGTAGAGCAACCAGCGTCGGTCTGATTAGCTGATGTCAGTTAGATTAGTGAAGAGAAGCAACCAAAATTGGTCAGAGATCAGTCGGCGTTGATCACCTCCAGGTAGACAGGGACCGATGTCAATCACCTGTGCAGTTTAGAATTGTGAGTGTTATGGATAGTTAGTTAACGAACTGAGTGTTTGCATGTCAAGAGCCAATTTTAGACTAGAAGCTACGGATCTAATTATTGTAATTAGATGTCTAATTATTGTTTGCATGAGATCTATTTAAGAGACTCATTGGCTGTATTGTAATTTGTTCTAGTTTGGGTTGAGAAAAGTTAGCTCCTTCTATGTGAGAAGTGAGCAAGAGTGTTCCTCCTAGTTCCACAGTAGTGCCAAGTGTGGGTGCTGGTTTTGGAGAATCAGAAGGGTTCTTCAGGTGTGTAGGATCTTGGTCAACAGGTGTGCATGGATATGTTAGGAGATCTGCATGGGTAAGTAAGATCATTGATCTGCAGGTGTATGTGTGTGCATGATCCAAGTTTGCAAGTGTGTAGAACCAGATTGATTTGCAGGTGTGCAAGATCAGGGAGGACAGCAACACAATAGGGAGCAAAATCAGGCAGGATCTACATGTAGTATAGTGTGTACTTGGTTATAGAACAAGATAGGAAGGCAAGGTAGTTCCTTCCATAAGTAAGATCATTTGGGTTGTAGGTTGTTGCAAGTTTAGGGGAGATCTACTTGGAGTGCATGGAGCACTTGTGGAGTGCGTGGAGCACTGGTGTACTGGCAGTAGTGGATACTGACTGGTTGGAGGTGAACACCAACTCTGTGTTTGAGTTGTGTGTTGGGACTGTAAGAGAGAGAGCTTTGAGAAAATAAGTATTGTACACTTGAGGTGTGGGAAGCCTCTGAGAGGTGTGGAGAAGAAGTGGCATCTTCTTTATTGTATTCTTTTCTGGATGAGTATTAATACAAGTTGTGTATTGTCTCTCATATTCTATGTTGTTACTAGTTTCTAGTTACTTGTTACTTCTGGTTAATTATGCATCTTAAGTTGCTTGTATATGGTAATCAATTGTGCTTCCACGGGTTCCTAACAGGGTGTCAATACCTAAGCAAACTCCTAACATGAAAATTCTCACCCAAGACATCTACAAGAAAATTCACACTGCACTAAGTGGTGCCAATCTAAAAATAGTCTTATAGGATTTCCTACTCCTAAAATTAGTGTATATAAGATACAAAACTAATTCACATATACATAAATGAGAATCATCCCATGCTTTTTAAGTTCTCATAACACAAAACACTAATGATAAAGGTGACTTGCTTGAAAAGTAAGGATGTAACCACTCATGAGGTGTTCAATCTAAATGATCATAATATTAAAGGAATATCTTGTTCAAAACTAATGGAATATGTTATGCAATCACCTAAAAAACATTTATTATAACCAACACCATCGAGCCACTTGATAAACCAATCCTTTAACTTTAAAAGGGTACAATTGCTCCTAAGGGTACATACTCAATGTACCACACAAATTCATAATTATCCTTTCTGATAAATAGAAGGATATGAAAATTCTAATGCAATCACTAGTCATAGAGTTTGATCCGTATATTTGATACCATATGTAACAATATCACTAAGATCTAACTAGAATACGCGATATTTTGTAAATTAATCATATATACTATAAATAGATTACACCATAAGAATCTAATCATAAATCATATAAAATAATTTAAGTGTGATAATTGTAAATGAAGAACACTACATCATACATCATTGATCACTATCATCATAAGAAACACATCATAATATGAATATAAAAAGTAATTAAAAATAGCCCACCATGGCTGGTACAACATACAACCACTATTTTCAATCCATAGTAAATAAGTAGTTATATCTCTTCATGATAATGTTTCTAATAATTATAATATAATAAAATTTACATATATAATATACATGGCTCCCTAGAGTATGAGTTTCTTATACTCTCTAGTATCAATGGCAATCTCAAGTGTTGTCTCAAAAGTATTATTGTTGTGGGGAAGGATAATATCATCCGAGCATTTTTTCACACCAACCATAAACCAATGATCCCTTGCACTAATTCCATCAAGAAATGGACCTCCCTTATTGGATTATTGGAGAGTGATGATATGGAAATCTATATAAATACGCTAGTACTTGTGTGCTATATGATTTTTAAAACTAAACATGTGGTGTATCATAGAAAAACCATTATATTGCAAGATATCTCATAAACATGTAAATCATATTCATGAAATTATAATGTCTCACTAAATATTACTTTTGGTAAAGTTTTAAATAATAATAAATAACAGTGCTCTATAGATCAATCAAAATTTATAAACACCACTTGATCGGATTGCCTTCATCCGGCATTGTGATGCTATTAATTTAGTGAAGTTTGTCTCACTACTTAGTATCATCAATACGAAATTGGTTAATGTAATATAGCCAACATATTAATACAATTTACATAATACTAAAAATAATATGACATAACATTATAAGCATAGGATAATCTAACAACATACATTTATTCCATCAAACGCATGAATAAATCTCACATTATTATCTATCTCATACTAGAAATAATGACTAAAATTTATACCCTCTGGATAAAATACACATTTAAATGTAGATTCCAATTACCAAAATTAGTTTTTGAATATATTACATGGTATGATAACCCATATTATCATAGTATAATATTTTAATCATAACTACTAAATACCATAGGGTGAGTGCACAACTTAGGGGACAAAAAAGGGCCTAACCATGGATATGATTTTTTTGAAATTTTAGAAATGTGAAATTTTGTAGATAATTAGAGATGATTACACTAAAAATTTAAAGATGGTATAAAAACATGAATTATAGAATTTTGAGTTTAGTTTACAAAAAACTATTTCAAAAAAAAATAGTTAAGTATAAATAGGTCAAAAATCTAAAATTTGAAGAGGACCTGTTTTTTTTAAAAAATTTGAATTGTACCATTCCGTGTGGCCCACCATTTTTTGAACATCATTAAATATTGTTAGAAATCCTTTAGTGAATATTTAGATGAGATATTTTAATGTGGTACAAAGTTTTTTTTATATTTTTTGATGAATATTTTTTTATTAATTTTACAATTAAGTATATCCTAAAAACTGAGAAAAAAATGGATAGCCGACTGTGAGGACCACCCTAACTACCTCACAAAAAATGAAAATTGATTTTTTTTTAATGTGTATAATTAGGCCTAGTTTATAACCATATAATTTGTTTTGTACTTGAATCAATGAAAACAAAATTAGATAAACATGAATAGGAATGTATGGGTGAGGCATGTAGTGGCCTAAAAAAGGTGTTGTTATAAATAAATATAGTTTGAACCCTTAAAATAGATAAAAAAATTATAAAAATAATATATTTATAAAGAGGAGAATGTGCTCATCGTAACAGTAATAATTTTTCAAATTTTGATGTTGAAATTCATATCATATTTGGTGATTGAAGTTAAAATTTGTTAGTTTTTCCTAAAACTCTCAGTCTCGACTGTAGATGCACAATCCCAAGCCTTTGGATCAGAAATCCAAGCTATCTCTGAGCCTAAAGGCTTGGTTTTCAATTTAAATTCAAATAGCATGAACACATTGTATAACACATACACATTATATAGTGTACTATATAATGTATACATGTTATATAGTGTACTGTACAATGTGTACGCATTGTATAGTGTACTATACAATGCATATACATTATATGATGCATATGCATTGCTTTTTTATAAGTCCATAAATAACTCCACAAGAATTTGGGAGTTGCATGTGAATCCATCTTTGTCCATAAGTTTATATTTACTACTCTAAATGTTAAGCTTATATAGTTATACTTATTTTCTTATACTTTAAATTTATTTTAGTAAATATAAGAAATTAGGGTCACTCAACATCTAATAGAGTTGGTCTCACAGTTGCACAAATTATGATGTGAAAAATAGTTTTTCAAAATCCAATCATATTAGTACTTAGGAATTTTTATTGTCTAAGTATTAAACTTAGGGATTTTAGGACATAACTTTTGCAATTAATATCTATTTTTGGTAAACATATAGTCATTTCTTAGGATTTTGTGCCTTTCAAATTGATTCCAAGCATTTCTAAGAGTCTTAGGTTTTTCAAAATTGAAGTTTAAAAACCACTCACTTTGAAATTGATGTAAAGTGGTGTTATTGGGGTAGCATAGGTCACATTGATGACCTACATACATCAAACAATCACTTTACATGTTAATTTCACTTGATCATCACCCCTCCCTCCTCCTTAGTCACTTCCTAATGATCCCTCATTGCCCTTAATCAATCTCTCATCAATATTTATTGTCCCTACTCACTCTCTCATTGAACCTTACTATACCTAGTCATCTCTAATCACTTCCTTATCATCCATAATCACTCCTCCATTGACCCTCACTATCCCTCATCATCCCTAATCACTACCTTCCTATCCTTCATTATCCCTAATCACTCTTTCCTCATTCCTCATCATAACTAATCACTTCCTCATCCATACTCCCTCCCTCCTCATCCCTCCTCATCCATAATCACTCCTTCATTGACATTAATTATCTCTCATCATCTCTAATCACTTAGGCTTATAATCCCTAATCACTCCATTGATTATCACCATCTATCATCATCCCTAATCAATCACTTCTCATCCCTCATAATACCTAATCAATCTTTCCTCATCCCTCATCATCACTAATCACTCCCTTATTGACACTCACCATCCTCCATCACTCCATCATTGACCCTCACCATCCCTTACCATCCATAATTGCTCCCTCATCATCTGACATAAGTATATACTCTAAAGATATCTTTGATTCCAATCATATATTGTTTAATCCATTATAATAGAAATTAATTCTTACCCAGTTGTGATAGTCAATTTTATTACTAAATGAATTGGATGATCCTCCAAATTTATAGTCAAGTAACATAAATATTAAAATAAAATAGAGTCTAAATTTTAGTTTATCGAATTATCTTTGGTGTGTAGCTAACTAAATGAAACTTTAATTAGTTCCACCTTTGGTAGTTTGATTCAAAAGATAAAAATTAAACACAAATCTCTTATATAATTTTCTAATTTTGAGAAAATTTGAATTAGATACAAATTTATTTAGTGTTTCCCATTCCTATATAACTTTAATCTTGGTTAGGTTCACACATGCACTCCTTGTGTGTGTAATGTGTTAGAAATATTTTATCTCTTGCATGAAAAATGAATATTTATTCATGTTATCATAAAAGTATGTTTTTGAAAAATGTGAAACACTAGTTCAACATGGTGTAGATGTTCATCCCATGTTTTATAAAGATTAAGATGTCATTAAGGTAGATTTAAAAAATTGCATAGGTAAAGGGCCTGAGGATGTCATTCAACATATTGAAATGAATGAATTCATTATATGAGTTAACCTGAAAGGCATAATCAACTAGTCAATCAATCCTTCCTTTGTTTTTAAGACTATATTCCAAATGTCTAAAGGTTTAACATGAGTATGATGATACCCAAACTTAAGATCAATTTTGGAAAAGACTTATACACTATGGATATGGCATAAAAATTCCTTAATATTTAAATGAGGATAATAGATATTCACGTTAATCTTATTAATATTTTTTTTATTGATTAATAACTTTGGCACAAACACAATTGGGTTTCTGTAAGGTAATGATTTGGGAATGATGTGTCCATTATCCATGATTTCATGGATCTACCACATGATATATTTATTCTCTAGAAATTATATGTTGTATAAAGAGGTTTGAGGTAGAGGTAGCTAAGGGATCAAATCAATAGTATTTTTCAGTGTATAGTATGCATGAACTTATTTAGGTGATTGAAATATATCGTTGTATTCATTTAGTTGTTCAATTATTTCATATTTATTATTGTTGGATAAACCACACTATGATATGGTGACATAAGGATGTCATTAAACATTTACTTCTTACCATTAAGAGTATACTTCTTACTAGAACTAACAATATTCTTGCACTTCCTGACACTAATTATTGAAAGCTTATGAACTAACTACAATATATGGTATTTTAGATCTAGACAATCTATCATAAAATTCCAAGGATTTAGTTCATAGAATACATGTCAATGGTAAATACATGGTTGACCACATGTAAGAAATCACACACCTATAATGGTGATATGCCACAAAGGATTGCATCTTTAAAAAATTTGATTTTGTACACCATGTGACACTACTACGTGATCCATTTTTTTAAGGCCTACACTAGACCATACACTAGCGTATGGTTATGGATGATGTGTAAATTTCAAGTTTGATTTTTGAAAATATGATTTACGAAAAATCAAATTCTTATGGATTCTATTAGAAATGATGAAGTTTATTGTCTCACCATTGATCTACATTTGTTAATGAAATAATATTTTTAATTCATATAATTTATTAATGGGGAAAGTAGAGATATTTTTAGTACAACAATATCATTGGATTTATAATATATTATCTACTTAACTTTTTATATTTATATATAACTTGTAGCCACTTCTTGAGATGTGCAAGTAGAGAGCTCATAATGTGACACTCTTCATTGGATTGAATATTGAAGTTATGAATTAATCACCAATTTTCAATCTTGGACTACTTGTTCTAATTATTGAAAATTATTTTCCACTCTTTGGTATGATGACTCAATCAATATACATACAAATATAAGGCCTTAAATATAATTATTCAGATCATAAAATGTTCTCATATGAAAATTAATTTATTGGTTTCAGAAAATTGCATAGCTTGGTGATCCTAATGTAGTGACTACACATTTTTGGTGCTATGGTGGTTTTACTTGCTTCTCTTTTTCTGGTGGATTTTCAATTGTGAATTACATCATTTCTAATAGCCCCATATTTTTTCATAGATATTATATATTTGTGTTTAAAATTTTCCTCCACATCATTTTGATCACTATGTATTATATTTTATGCTAGCACTCAACTCTCCACTTGTATCTCCTAACATTGTTAAATTCCAAAAAAATACCACCATCAAGGTATTGGATGGAGTGATTAAGGATGAAGAGGGATGAGGAGGAATTGATTAGAGATGATGAAGGATGGTGAGGGTTAATGAAGGAGTGATTGGGGAAGATGAGGGAGTGACTAGGGATGATGAGTGATGGTGAGGATTAATGAGGGAGAGATTAGGGGAGATGAGGGATGAGGAATGAGTGATTAGAGATGATGAGGTATGATGAAGCAATGATTAGGGATCACAAGGTGATGCATGATCAACACTACCCAATATAAATAATGACCTAGTTTACATGTTTAGAGTCTTTAGAAGGTGGTCAAGGTCACAAGAAGTCTCTAGGAGTATTTATAAGTTTCTAGTTTGTGTCAATTTTGAATTACAATTATATTGGACATTCCTACCAAATCTTTCATTTGAATTTTTGAACTTTCATAGAGACTTAAATATTGTTTCAAGAAGTCCAATGTTGAATTTGGTGTGGTTATAATTTAGAGAGGATTTTAGGATGTTAAAAAACATACAACTAAACTCATATTTGAAAAATATGCTAGTAGTTGAGTTAGTTGAGGACACTCTCAACAAACAAAATAAGTTAGAATTCAGTTGATGGTTATTTGGTAATAAGATTCTTAACCATGTCTTATTTTTTATTTAGATTTATATTCAAGAGAGTTGGAGGGTGTAAGATTATAAAGGATGAATGTAAATAACCCAAAATAAGTTAATAAAGATAAGTTTTAATTATTTGTAGACAAAAAAGCCAATAGACCCTGCATCTTCTTGAATATGTGCAAAGATAGTTGACAATGCGCATGATCATGAAACATGATTAGTAAAAATTTATTTTTGATGTTTGTGTGAATGGTGAATTAAAAATACTCTTTGTTTGATGGTGATTATATGATTTGTCATTTGAGTTTCAAATCTTTTGAATGTTCAAATTACAAACTATATACCCTATACTTTTATAATTTGTGCCTTAAAATCTGAGTGAAGGTCAGATCTTGTGGAAGAGGATATTATATTCAATGGGATTTTGGAATGTATGAGTAATTAGTAACCTGATATAATATTTAATTAATAGTCTTTAAACATTTTATGCTGTTATTTTGCTAAGGACATTCTGTATTAAACAACACAACCCTATCTTCTATAAGTAAAAATTCTAAGTATACATCTATGTGAGAAGGTATATGCATGTATTGAAAGGAAAATTCAAATGTATATGTTAGTTATTTGATTATAATATGATCATGAAGTCTTATATTATTTCAAGTATCTTTCATTTATTTTTATGAATAAAAAGAAACCTAACACAATCCTATAGTCATCAAGAAACTTAACACAATTAAAGTGGTATCTCATGTAAATTAGCAAATCAAGTGTTATAGATAGAAGGAATTTATTTTTAAAAGTTTTTAAACATTTTTCAAAGGATTTTCAACCTTAATTTTGATTTATAACCCTTTTTGGAATGAATTAGAACAAATAACCTCTTCTCGGACTACTACAGATGTGTGATTGAGTACATACTCTATTCAAATTTGGTTAAGTGAATCTAGTGTAGCTTAAAAAGGGAAATATAACACTTAGAAAATGTGCATAGGGTCAAATAAGACCTAATACAATTTTGAAAGTAATTATAAAGTCCTTTGGAAGATTGAAATCTCATATTGACCCTTCTCAAGTCTGTGAAACCAGTCCAAACCCTGTATTAGGGTTTCTACTTTCAAAGTGAGTGTTTAGGAGTTGTAATTGTCAATAATTCATGAAATTTGGTGATAATTTTGAGTTAAAAATGCACAAAGATAATATAATGTATTTAAATTTTGTAACCATGGATAAGTATGGATGGGGGAGGATTGTGTGGTAGATAAGGTAGAAGGAAACCTAAAAACCTCATCTGAGAGTAGAAAGAGCCAAAATAAGTTATCAAATAGTTGAACCAAAGCCTAGAACTTTGTGAATAAATGGGATATATTATAGTGTATCCATAAATGAGGTTTATTTTATGATTTGAATTTGTAAAAGAAGAGTCTATGATAGAGTAACAGGTAGTGTATGATATGAGGAATTTGTTGAGAAGTTAAGTAGGGTTGAGAAGAAGTTAGAGAGAACTCAAAGGAGTGGAAGGAAGTTTATTAGAGCCCTATTAAAGCCTAAGGAACCAGAGACAAGATTTGATTCAAGTTTTTATAAAGTGTATAGAATAGTAAGGGGGATAGTCTCAAAGTAAGTAAGATTGAATGCATTGAGTAACGAGAATAGAATGAAGAGTTTAGTGAGACCATCCGAAGAATGGTGGATAATAAATGAAATGAATAAAATAAAGATGTGAATTTAAAATGTGTGCAGGGTCTAAATACAAAGATTAATAAAAAAAGATAAATATAAATCTACGTGGATATTGGAAAAGTTATTGGACAAGAAAAATATATAATAGGGCTCTACATCATGAGGGATGGTGAGGGGAAATGAGGGATTGATTATAAATGATGAGGAATGGTGAGGGTCAATAAGGGAGTGATTAGAGATGGTGAGGCATGAGGAGGGAGTGATTAAGGATTATGAAGTGGTGATTAGGGATGGTAAAGGATAATGATTGAGTGATTAGGGATGATGAGGGAGTGATTAAAGATGATGAGGGATGGTGAGGGTCAATGAGGAAGTGATGAGGGATGAGGAAGGAGAATGGGTGAGTTATGAGGGATGATGAGGCAAAGTTAAGGTCAATGAGGGAGTAATTAGAGATGATTAGGGATAGTGAGGGTTAATAAGGGAGTCATTAGAGATAATAAAGAATGTTGAGAGATTGATTAGGGGTAATAAGGCATGAGTAAGAAGTGATGAAGGATGATGGAAGGATGATGAACAAGTGAAATTAAAAAAAAGTGGTTTTTTGATGTGTGTAGGTCATCAATGTGACCTATGCTACCCAAATCTCACCACTTTGCATTAATTTGAAAGTAAGTGGCTTGAAAACTTCAATTTTGACAAACACTCCTAGAAATGCTAGGAATCAATCCAGAAGGCACAAAAACCTAAAAAATGACTATATGTTTACCAAAAATGGATATCAATTGAAAACATTTATGTCCTAAAATACTTAGGTTTAATACTTAAACGATGAAAATTCCTAAGTACTTACCTGATTAAATTATGAAAAACTATTTTCCACATCATAAGTCATTCAATTGTGACACCAACTCTATCAGATGTTGAGTGACCCTAATGTATTATATTTACTAAAATAAATTTAAAGTATAAGTTTACAAATATAAACTTATAATTAACATTTAGAGTAGTAAATATAAGATTATGGATAAAGTTGGCTTCATGTGTAACTCCCAAATGCTCATGGAGTTGGTTTTGGACTTATAACAAAGCAATGCTTACATGTTATATAACATGTATGCAATATATAACATACTATATAATGAATACACGTTATGCAATGTGTACATGTTATTTGAATTTACAATAACATGTATGCATTATTATTTTTTCAATAATGTGTACACATTATGGCTCGGTAGTTATTGAGACATAATTTCAATAACATGATTGCATTAATTAAATAATGCAATCATGTTATTTAATAGTGTGATCATGTTACCTAAAATGTCCATAGAATTATCTCCCATCTTTATGAATGTACCTCAAAATCATTAAGCAATCATAAATCTATGGAAACATAAGCTTCTATTTAAGAAACTAGATATAACAAAATAAGTCTCAATTCACATGAAACATAAAATAATCCATTCTAGCATTTGTTATACTCTCAGGGTTGTATACATGCATTCAAAAGGTTCTATTATACAAAATTTTATAATACAGTTTATAAATATCCATGGAAATATAACTATAAGTACACACCTCTAGGTACATGTATACGATATTCATAGAAACAACCAACATGCATACATTTAGTCTGTCAAACTTTGAATGTATCTAGACATAATAATTATAGTTTATACCACTTGGGTATAAAATATGCTTAGACTATAATTTACAAAGAAAAAAACTCTATGAAATCCCATAATATCATAGATCATTATACATGAGCATGCTACTCAATCATGAATAACCATTCTTAAAAATATAAATAATAAGTCATGTTATAAACAAGAGGAAAATAAGTACAGGTTATACCAATCAGGTATATCCTATGTTTAAACTATAAAACATAAATAAATATATTCTAATATAATATATTTTACCATAGGCACTGTGCACCTTACTAAATTTCAAAACAACCAAACGCAATATAAAATCCATAATTCTCATGAAATCATAGTCCATTTAAAAAATTGTTATATTTAAGGAGGTTGTATGTATTGTCACTTGAAATTGAACCTAATGAGGAGATGACAAGTCTCTCCTTGTTCAAGTGGCACAATGGAACCACCTCAAGGTTTTGGGTGTCCCTCAATTGAGGTGGATCTCTAGATTAGGGGCTAGCTCCCCTTGATGCATCACTATAGCTCAATCCTACTACTGAAACTTGGGGGACGAAAAGGAATGAGAATAGATGAAATAAAATCTACCCTATGGGAGGTGATACACCAAATATATTCTCTACTTACATGCTTTAACCTACACTTGGAACCAAGGAGAAGTTTTCACATACACTTCACCCAATGATAATCTCCTCTCTCACATCAATGTTTCAAGCATGTGGTCTTGGAGATAGCTTAGGCTAAGAGGAATTAGACAATAGGAATTCTAAGACACACTATTAAATTGACTAATCACTGCACTTGTAAGTTCAACATTAGACACTTCTTACTGACCTACAAAAGAGAGATTACAAAGCACAAGGTACTATGAAGAGTAACTTGTGAAGGTAAACAAAACTACACTTGCACAAGATCAAAAACCATTGTGTACATTTAGTGAAATGTTGAATGAGGTAAAAAAACTATATTTATTAGCTCAAGGCAAAAAATTGGTAGGGATTCACCATACCAAGGTAGAGAGATACCCTACAATGCCAAAAAGGCTAGTTTATATAGAGAATATGAAAGGAGAGAGAGAAATGGAAACTCAAGAGTCATTAGACACTTGTCCAAATAAAAAGATCAATTATTTGTGTATGTAAGAGAGATATGGGGTGATCCATGTAATTTCAAGAGCTACAAGTGTCATCTCAAATCATCCAACTCTTGCAAAGTGGTCTAAAAATTCCTTTCTTTGTATTAAAATCTACCCCTCATGATTTTCCTTCCAAAACTACCTTATCACTACATATGATCAGGTCTGATGATGGGTTTTAGTGGGAGGGGTTACTAAAAATCCCTCACATGCATCGGATTAACCTATGATTATTATTATTCTTCTACCATGCACAATCAACCATGACAGTCCCAAAATGACCTCTCTCTTTGTACCTCTCACACTTGGCACCCAAAGCCTTCCCAATTATTCAATATGATCCATACACAAGGAGGGATGACATGTTTCAAGGGTTTCCATATCATCAGGCTCAATAAATAAGCCTTAAAAGGCTTCCCAAATGGAGTTTCACTTTCTTTCACTAAGTGATCACTATCTACCCACTAGTTTGGCTAAAATGAGAGAGGTAGAAAATAGGCTTAGCAGCTAAGATAATTAAATAAATGGCTATGTGGACTTAGAACAAGTCTTAATCTCTCTCCCAAATTGTATTTCTTGAAAGTTTTCCATGCGTACAAAACACACCAAAATGTCAAAATAAGCCCCATTATGTACCATTTGTACATGTGTAGTACAAAAAATTAGCATTGGAGGGTACTTGAGAGAGTCTAATGAAATTTACCAAATTTTCATGGCATATCCATCTCATTCTCATGCTCCCAGTGCAAGATTTCCCCAATCAGGTCTTTAGGAGGGTTTCATGTGGGTTTCTAGTCACTTTCATTCTTAGCCTTTGTTCATAAAGGTTTGACATTGAAATTATATCACAATATCATTAAGGGATTCTAAGGGACCTTATCTAACTTATAAAATGACCTCAAGGTCCCATGAAAAGCACCATCAAAGATACAAGCTTCTTAAGTTGACTATTTGAGCCTTTATCTTACATACTGTGAGGGTCTGAGTGTACTTTAAACCAAAAATGACTTCTTGGGGAGTTTTTATACAAACCTAAGGTTTAAAAACCTCTATTAAGGTCACCAAAACATGATCTAACCATCATAAAATCTCATCAAGAGATAGAAGTGAAGATGACCACCTTTTTGAAACTAGGCCTAGACCTTGCCAATGAATCTGCCTATAACTCTTGGCCTAGAATGAGGCTTAATGGATTTAATTTCATCCTAAGAGTTTTAAAATATCTTTAATAATCCCATAATCATGGATCAATCACTTTGGAGGCTTATCCAAGGTCAAAATTGAAAATAACTATCCTTACCTAGCCATTTGCTTTACCATTCCTTACCATGGTGATTACAACCTTTGCAGTATAGGGTACCTTATTTGCCTTCAGACATTATAGAAATGTTTTTATTTTTTTATATATGTTTCAAAACTTTATCATTCACCTTGTAGATTTCCCAGGCCTTCTGGTTCATCCTCAGCCATTTTCAAAAATTGTAGGGTTTTATGCGCCTGAAAACTGTAATGACTCTAAGACAAAATAGAGGGGTTTTACCTTGTTGCTATCATAAAACCAACCATTGGTTGAGGTTATAATTTTTTTTATGGCAATATTTACCAAATTTCAACCTCTGAATCCAATATTTGACCACCCAAAACTACAAATTCCCCAAGCAGACTTTGAAGAAGGCAGACGGTGAAGTTAGATAGGGTATGAGACTGTGTTTTGCTTTGACTAAGAAGTTATTTTTGTTTTTCCTCCTTGAATTATGTTTATGAGCTGATAATTTTATTTTCATAAATCCATTTCAATCATTTTACAAATTTTTATCTCCCAAATACCTCTTATGCACTTGTAATCCTAAGACTGGGTTAGCTTGCCTTCATGGTGGACTGAGATAGTTTTGCCTATCCTCTCCTACCTATAGGTTGACAATCAGGAATAAAGGTTTAAATATTGATTTTAAACCTATAAATATTCCCATAATTTCATCTTAAACTTGTCTATGATAAAATCTATCAATACAATCTCTTCAAAATAACAAGGAAACCTTGTTTTCAACCCACAAGATCATTCCTCCCAACTCCACCTATACGGCTCATACCATGAATTTGAAAATGGACTTTATTGGCTTAAAAATGAAAAAAGTATGAAAAAAATCAAAATTTTATATTTTTGACATCTTCCTTGAAAACCATGTATGGTAAGGAGTTTAGGGTGCTGAAGAGATATCTTACCCACGTTTTTAGCTAAAGGTGAGATCACCAAGTTTGTACAAGTGCCCAAAAGGGCCTAAATTCAAGGAAAAATTCCCTATTTATTCAAATAATTACTTATTAAATTGAATCCTAATATATCATAACATCTCTTGACTTCCTCCACATTGAAGATCACCTTTGTGACAATTATATTCCCTTGAAAGTCCATATATGTCATTAATTGAGCTAGGAATATACCAAAACGCCATTTTTTTGCATATGAGCCATAATGAAGTGTAAATTAATGAATTTTTAACCTCTTAAAACATATAAAATACCACCTAAGGACATTTTCAAAATAAAATGAGCCTTTGAACAAGTTTGACTAGTGTTGACTTTGGTTGACTTGACTAGTACAAGGAGAGTGGGCTTCAACAAGGACTAAAGGAAAGATAAGTAAGATGATAGACCAAAATTACCCCCTGTAATACATATGCAAACCTTATTCAAAATTTTAAAAATGTAGGGGTTGACTTAATTTGACTAAAAGTCAAATTTGGTCAATAATTTGACAATTGCTAGGGGTAACATGCTTGCATATGTTAAGGACCAGTAGCCTTATCCTATCCATTGGGAAAAGGGAGTTAAAAATAATTTATAAATAATATTACCAAACCTTTACCTAGCTAACAAATAATTGGTTTACCTAAAAACACACAAAGGAATGAATAACACACAAAGGATAAGCAAACATGAAATCAAAGACACACTTGTGCTACTAAACACTTAGGGAACAAAAGACACAACTAAAAGCAAAAAAATTGTGTACATTAAAATTAATTATAACTCCCTTCCTGGATCAAAATGGAATTACCTTGAATCTCCTTCCTCACTAGATGAATGAGGATGCCAAGCATGATTCTTTTTGGGTGTGGTGTTAGATGACTCATGTTTCCTTTTTGCTTTTTGGCTTGGCATGTCATCTAATGGAGTCATCTCCCATAATTTTCCAATATATATGAAGTCATATTGAGCCTAGAAACATGCTTTATATTACTATCCTTTAGTCTCCTCATGACATATTTGCATATCCATACATGGGATAGCTTGTTGCAATTTTATGTCTTCTCGAAGGTTCTCATCATTCTTCTCACTTGTTACAACCTCCTCAAATATTTCAAGAAGTGTTATATCATGACAATTTTCAAGTGTTTCTTGTTCAAATTCTTCCTTGATATTGGTGGGGGTAGCTTCATAGATGGTTGTAGAATCAACCCTCAAATCACCCTCAAAAGGCCCAAGATCAACTTTTGAACCATCCTCAAAAGGCCCAAGATAATCATAGATTGACCCATCATGAGCTAGGATCTCTTGATGATGATGCTCCTCAATAAATGTCTACTTTCCAACATCTTAGACTTATTTCATTAGGATTTTAATCTTCTCATATTCTTCATACTCTTGGAACACTTGCATATAAGTATGCCACATGTCTTCCTTTTGAGACACAAATTCTTGCTTTCCATGGCTTATAGTCATCTCCAAAGGACTTTTAGGCTCCTTGAGGTATTTAAATTCATTTTATATGTCCCCAAATTTTTGCCACATGTCATCATCCTTCTCTTGATCAGCATTATGAAGTGGAACAACAAGAGAAACCTCTTGCTCTTCTTCTTTGGAATCCAAAAGAACTCTTTCCAAGGCATATTTTTCAACAAAAGGAACATCATCTTCACAAGGAGTTAGCTCCTTCTCATCATAATGCCAATCTAAAATATTTATCTCTTCCTCCTTCTTAGTGATGTTAATATTAGACATCTCAAAGATAGGAATTTTAGCCAAAGAAGATTCCCAAGTAGCAGTGAAATCCTCAACATTAGAAGGGCAACATTGATTAGTTAGAGAAGGTGGAAAGATGGGTTCAATGGTTTTTTGAGGAGGGGAGGGAGCAAGTTGAGTAGTTTCAAGTTTCCCTCTCATTTCAACTTCTCCACCTAAACATGATTTGTTCTTTTCTTCACAAGCTACCACCACTTCTTTCCATCTTGGGAAGGTAGGCTTAGAGATGTTTTGATGAGGCTAAGATGCTAATGAAGGGGAAAATAATATGTTTAGTGAAATATTAAATGAGGTAAAAAAAACTATCTTTATTATCTCAGAGAAAAAAATTGGTATGGCTTCACCATACCAAGGTGGAGATATCCCCTACAATGCCAAAAAGGCTAGTTTATATGGAGAATATGAGAGGAGAGAGAGAAAAGGAATCTCAAGAGTCATTAGACACTTGTCCAAATAAAAATTTAGTTATTTGTGCATGTAAGAGAGATATGGGGTGAGCCATGTAATGTTAATAGCTACAAGTGTCATCTCAAATCATCCAACTCTTGCAAAGTGGTCTAAAAACTCCTTTCCTTGCATAAAGTATAGCCCCTTATGATTTTACTTCTAAAACTACCTTATCACTACATATGACCAGGTCTGATGATGGGTCTAAGTGGGAGGGGTTACTAAAAATCCCTCACATGCATTAGATTAGGATATGATCATTCTTATTCTTCTATCCATGTACAATCATCCATGAGAGTCCCAAAATGACCTCTCTCCATGTACCTCTCACACTTGGGACCCAAAACATTCCCAATTATTCAATTTTATCCATGAACAAGGAGGGATGACATGTTTCAAGGGTTTCCATATCATCAAGCTCAATAAATAAGCCTTAAAAAGATTTCCAAATGGAGTTTCACTTTCTTTCACTAAGTGATCATTATCTGCTCACTAGATTGGCTAAAATGAGATAGGTAACAGATAGGATTAGGTGATGATATAGTTCAAAAAATGGCCATGAGGACTTATAAAAATTCCTAATCTCTCTCCCAAAAGTGATTTCATTTCTTAAAAGTTCTCCATCCCTAAAAAACACACAAAATTTCAAAATAAGCCTTATTCTATACCATTTGTATAGATGTAGTACAAAAAATTGGCATTGGAGGGTGACTAAAAGAGTATAATACAAGCTTCAAAAGTTTCATGACATTTCCATATCATTCTCATGCTCCAACTGCAATGTTTCCCAAATCTGGTCCTTAGGAGGGTTTCATGAGGGTTTCTAATCATTTTTAGTCTTATCCTTTGTTCATAAAGGTTTCACATTGAAATTATCTCAAAATTTCATTGAGGGCTTCTAGTGGACCCTCTAAAAATTATCCAATCACCTGAAGTTCCCATGCATAACACCATAGAAGATACAAGATTCTTAAGTTGATTATTCGAGCCCTTTTCCTACATTATATGAGGGTTTGAGTGTAAATTAAGCCAAAAATGGATTCTTGGGGAGTTTTTATACAAAACTAAGGATCCAACACATTTTTTAATGTCCAAACAAGATGCTACAACCATCAAAAAATCTCATCAAGAGCTAGAAGTGAAGATGACCACCTTTTTGAAACTAGGCTTAGACCTTGCCAATGAGTCTACCTGCAACTCTTGGCCTATAATGAGGCTCAATGAACTTAATTTAATCATATTAAGGTAAAAATATCTATAATATTCCCTTAATCATGGATAAATCAATTGGGAGGCTTATCCAAGTGTAGACACCTAGATTGTGTCGACACTCCTTGGTCCTATCCCATATCTTATTAATTTAAAATAAACAACTTATTTTAAATTATGACCTCACCCTGACACCTCACCTAGGACACCTCGCCTTAGACCATTTCCCACCCTATGACTCACCTTGAGAATAAGTCATCCACCTAAGACCTATTCTCACTCCTTTCCAACCGCCTAACCAACTCTCATGCATATTTAGCCCGACCTTTGACAATTCTCCAATGGACTATGCACTTAGCGAATGGAGAACGGGCTTGTTAGCCCTTTTAATCGTTCTCCACCCACTGACATCGATCAGATGTCGGCCGATGCCGGTGGGATCACTGACGTCAGTTTACTTAAATCGAGTTCTAACCTCTCGCCAGGGGAATCACAAATCTGGAATCACTAATCATGAATCCTAAATCAACTTCCTCTTAGACACTTCTCTCTTGGACTCTAGGACTCTCTCTCACACGGATCAGGCTCTCTCTCTCTCTCTTCCTTGTGGACTGGGACATCAATAGAGATTAGACTTCAACCAATGCTCCCTTGGCCACAGAGACTCTACACCAGTTGCTCCAGATTGGACTGAAGCATTACACAGGGTAATAGGCACAAGTGTTTGACATCTTGGTTCTTATTTTCATTAGAGCTAAGTATTTCTTCCCCCCTTTCATTTGAGTAATTTAGAATAAATTATTCAATTTGTTATCTCTAAATACTACCAGACAAGACCCGACCTTCAACTAGACCCGACCTTCAACTAAACGCGACCTTCAACCAGACCCAGCTTTCTTCTTGGATAGGCTATAAAGCCTTCCTTTTATCTTGATCCTTTTTGACAACCTATCATCTACCTTTGTCCTTTTGCGAACCTTATTTGTCTCCTTGCAACCCTGCACAGACCTAGAGTCCTTCTAGACCCCTTTGTGGACCACAAACCCATCCAAGGCCATTTCCCTGACTGACATCAACCACTACCCCTACCGACACCGGCAGCCTAACCAACGTTGGCAACTTGACCAACCGACGCCGGTAGGACTACCGACATCAGTGACTATGGCAGACCGACTGTAAGGAAATAGGTACGCATTATCTAATTTCCTCTTTGTTAGTCATTTGTCATTTCTTTATTTTTCACACTTTTAATTATAAACAGTGGACTATCATCCCTCAAGGAAGTATTTGTGCTTCTGGGACCGAGCTTTGCTTGGCAGTCCACCATATATCAATCTAACAATCTCTCTGTTTGAGTCTTCTTATCTACAGGTGTCATCCTCCATAGCCAAAGAGGAGCTCCTTCAATCATCTGGATACGGTGCGTAGCTTAATTCGGGTACGTACAAACCCCTAACCATTAATCTTAGTTTCTTATTTCTTATAAATATTAAATAGCAAAAACGAGTAGAAACATTCTAGCATGCCCGGTGCGACACTTGGAGTTTTCCTTGGGTTCATTTATTTTCCTTCTAAAGGCAATCATTCATATAGCTGCATTAGGAAAATTTTCTCTCCTTGCATCCTTTTTCTTTCTTTTTACTTTCCAAAAGACATCATAAGCACAAGTTAAAAAGAACATTATTTCTTTTTCTTCTTGTCACCTTTCTTTCTTGCATCTTAGAGTAGTGAAAATTCATGCTCTTAAACCCTTTCTCCACTTGTCTACATCTGAACAAACATTTCAATTTGGGTTAAAATTTAAATGCATTTCACACCTACTTGAATGCATATTTAGCTCATCTAGTAATTAACCGCATTATGAATAAATCATAGTGCACTTATGTTACACAACCTGACCACATTCACAATCAAACATATAACATAACTGAGATAAGGCCCGACTAGGATTTCACCACCTAGCGGATACCTTACCTGTCCCGGCGATCCTACTTGGACTTCACAACCAAGGGGAAGACCCACTCTGTTCTCTAGTAGAGTATAAACTCTAGGGGAAGTATATATTGGCTAAGCGGCCCATCTCGGCTCTGGGATCGTGAAGTGAGGGGAGCAAGCCCCTAGCACCAAGCCACATACGAAACCTACTATAGACTTTTGAGCACCAAAACTAACCCAAAACCAGCTTTAGAGTACCTCTTTAGGACCCTTTATAAAATCCCATCCCCAACATATTCTTCTAAGGCATAAGCCACCATGACTCTAAAAATTTATTCTTAGGAATTAAACATTTAGAGGTTGCTTTCCTTCATCTTTTCTGCTATTTTTATCTGGTTTTTTGAGCTAGTGAGGATGCATTACTCTGAATTCTGAAACAACTCAGAATTTATTTTTCTTCCAAAAATTTTTAGAGTTTCTAGAACACAGACACAGATATCATTTTTTCCACCGACGTTGGCACCTTTTCATCACCGACATCAATTTTTCCACCGACGTCAGCAAATTTTACTCATCGACTTCAATTTTTAAACTGACGTCAGTCACTGTCAACAAAATTTTTCCAAAACAACAACTTAAAACCTGACCTTTTTGCTGTCAAATACACATTCTGACCACTTCTAGTTTTCTAAAATTGAAATCCATAGTTTCTGGAACCTAACCCTTTTTTGCCTTCAATGGTTTTGACACATAGTCAAGCCAAATCTCTTATCAACCACGTGAGGCAACAACCACTTCCGCCTTCACCTTTTATATCAAGTCACCAAATGGAGTATATTTCAGATATTGAGCATACTCCTATCCAGCCTAGAGTCGACCAACATCCAATTGTTCCTGAAGGGGATCAAAACTTTGAGAGATTCCTTGACCTTAACGTCAAGGCTCTCCAACACTATCTCACAAGAATCTAAGCACGAGATCCTTCAGGCACCCCTGTTTATGGGATGCCAACCCCCTTAACTAAAGTGGCAATGATATTGATAGTGTCCGCTACCCAACCTATGACCATTCAAGCCACTACCTCAACTATTAACCCGACCATGGCCAATGTCCAAGATTCAGCCTTCCCATCTATTTTTAGACCTACCTCTATCGGGGTTTCCATACCCCCTCAACCACAAACAATTCAACCAAGTTCTACACCATACTAGAACTTGATTGTCTCAACTCCACACACTCTTGCACCTATAAATGCGAGAATGGATACATATCCTTTTGCCAATGCCACCATTCAACCACCTTTGGGGTTATCTAGTCAACTTGTGCCCTCTAGCTTCGTGGCACAACCCCCCTTGACCTCAACATCAATCCCTATGACAAACTACCAATACGTTGTGCCTATAAAAATGCAACCTAGTACATCATACACCCCTCCTAACACCTTTCAGGTACCCTACAACTTAAGGGGTGCCCCACCTGCCAATCTGTCAGCTGATCTAATAAAGATGCTGATGGATAAGATGTCTAACCTTGAGACATCCATTTCTGGTTCAAGCAATGTTCTTTCATACGAACAAATATGCAATGAACCCATTCACCCTTTGGTCCCTATTAAACCATATCCTAACCAGTGGGAACTCCCCAAATTTACTCACTTTCATAGTAAAGAGGACCCACAACAACATTTATGAGCGTTTAGACACGCTTGTTACCTTATAGCCCATGACGATGCGTTATTACTTCGCACATTCCCCATGTCACTTTCGAGAGCCGCCCTTGACTGGTATAGCTCTATTACCAGTCATTCTCTCTTTTCCTTCACTCAACTAGCCCAATTATTTCTTGATCACTTTTCAATGAACATCACTAAGAAGGTCTCCATTACAGACCTCTATTCTATTAAACAATTCGACGATGAGTCAATAGCTGACTTCATTGCCCGTTGGAGAGGTTTGATCAACCAACTCTCCTTTTCATTACCTCAACCTGAGCTCATTGAGATCTTTTCACGAGCATGCGCTAAGCACATCTCATCTACTTTGTGGGTTCAGACATTTCGCACATTTGATGAAGCTTTCACTATGGCCAAAAAGCTTGAACTCCATGCAGTCGAAGAAGACAAGGTCACATTGCATAGTAAAAATACCAACGCAAAATCCAATGACCCTTCTTCATCCAAACCTTCTTCTTCCCACACCAAGTCCAAAGGATTGGCAAATGTTGTGGTCCTTAGATCATCATCTTCAACCACAACTAACTAGTCTCAACCTTCAACATTAGAATATATCACAAGACAATTCTAACAACGGCATGTACAATGCCAATACACTCTAATAGGAGAGTCATACACTTCCATGTTGGATAAACTCATCAAGCAGGGAGTCCTCAATCTCCCTCAAATTTGACCACCTCAATTCGACCCTTCAAAATCCATCCCTACATGGTATAGGGAAAATGACTTCTGTCACTATCATCGTGTCAACGGTCACGACATAAACAACTGCAAAACTTTCAAAAACATCATCCAAGACATGTTGGACAAAGGGGATCTTGTTTTGGATAACCCAAATGTGTCAGCTAACCAAAACATGGATGTCTTTAGACAACCATTCCCTAACCATCCCCCTAGTCAGCATAACATTTAGACCATAGCCGATGACCCTCAAGAGCACAATATACGCACGGTCGACATGGTTTCTAACCAACCTCTCCCAAAGTCTGAAGAGGTTAATCAACCTATTTATCCATCATAGGTAGAAGAACCCTCTTCTCCTATTTATCCATCACAGGTAGAAGAACCCTCTTCTCCTATTTGTCCATCACAAGTAGAAGAGCCTTCTCTTGTTTGTCCATCACAGGTAGAAGAGCCTTCTTCTCCTATTTGTCCATCACAAGTAGAAGAACTCTCTTCTCCTATTTGTCCATCATAGGTAGAAGAACTCTCTTCTCCTATTTATCCATCACAGGTAGAAGAACTTTCTTTTCCTATTTGTCCATCACAGGTAGAAGAACCCTCTTCTCCTATTTGTCTACCACAGGTAGAAGAGCCTTCTCCTATTTTCCCACCATATGTAGAAGAACTCTCTCCTCCTATTTTTCCATCACAGGTAGAAGAACTCTCTTCTCCTATTTGTCCACCACAAGTAGAAGAGCCTTCTTCTCCTATTTGTCTTCCACCGATGGAGAATAATCCTCTATCCACCCCTCTTTCACACATAGGAGAGTCCACATTGACTTCTCCCATATTGGAGGATGATTTGATGGCACCAACGCCAGCTACCTCGCCCTCATCCTTCTTATTATCATTAGGGGATTACACTTTCCCCGCTACTCAACCACACGCAGAAGCCATAACCATCCCATGCCTCTCAAACCTCACTCACCCACAAGTGAAGGTAGACTTGAACCTCAACCCACACAATAGTAGTCATCGCAACATACCAAATAAGGCTGCTAAACCACATCGAAGAACTCCTCCCCCACCATCATCATCGCCCTCTATTTTGGGCCCACACCCTTCCACCTTAGTAGGAGTGCTTCCTACTCCAACACCTCACAGAGACAAATTTCCTCCATTACTCTCTCAACCTAACACAAACATACCTCCTCCAAAACATCCAACACCTCTCAACAGCAACGTGTCATCTCCACATATGGCCACACCACCAACTAAAAAGATGACATGACAAACTCCCCAAACAACTCCTAAAAAGAAGTTGTCAACCCCAACTGTAACAAGCACAAACCCATTAAGGGGTTCATATGCTTCAATGTTATGCCAATTGTTGCAGTCGTCTAGCATCACTCTTCTGCTTATTAAACCATATCAACCTCTTGGATCAAAACCATCTTGGTTCGATGACACTAAAATTTACTGGTATCATTGCACACTTGGACATGATACTGAGCATTGATGTGCCCTTAAGGTTGCCATTTGCCGGCACCTGAAAAAGGATACCCCTCACATTGAGGCTTCTTCTGACCACTCTTTTGACAAAAATTTGACACCATCCCATACCTCCCAAACCTCTTCACCTAAATCGGGATCCCCATACAAGACTATGGTCCCTCTACCACCATCTCCTCCTTTATTCAAAATCAACACTGTTCATGTGGCCACTAGGCCCCAAACCGTGAAGAATAAAGGAAAAGATCAGACTTCTACACCTTTGACATATCCATTATTCCTTAAGACCTCTCAACCAACACAACCCAAGATTTCTATCTTGGACATGTCTCGACCAACATCACTGGGGGAAATTCCTCCTAGCCCCTCTAGTCCACATAACGCTTGGCATAAGCACCCTGTTGACTACTTAACATATTCTATTATGCCTCCTAATCTCTCTAGCAATGCACGGCTAGCTTTTATCAAGAACACTGCTCGCTACACCATGCTAGAGGGACTTCTCTACAAACGAGGTCTTGACAACCTCCTTATCCAATGCCAACAACATACTAACCGACTTCATGACCAACATCGACCAAAACATGCCAACAACATATCAACCAACTTCATGTCCAACATCAACCAACATGTGACCAATATAGAACAAAGCAAAAGGGGGCAAGTTTGCTCCTAATTGACTTGGACCTTACATCATGACACACAAGCATAGATCAGGGACTTATCATTGGTCTTCTTTCGAAGGCTAGCTAGAACTTGAGCCTCTTAATGTCTTATATCTTTGACCATTCTACTGTTAGTCAAGTAATCATTCACTTGATGTTTAACTTGAGCTCGTCCCTTGAGCAACCCCATCATCATCGTCATTTCTATTCCTTTCAATCCTTTTTCCCAACATTAGTTAACCCTTTTGTCAAGCATGAATGCTTTATCCTAATAAAAGGGAAACCCTCTACACTGCTATAGACTAGTCCATGACAAAAGTCCAATATTAAAAAAAACAAAAAAACAAACAAACAAACAAACATAAATTGGGATGCCTATATTCCAAAGGTCATAAACTATACATGTAGACTGCTCCCTCGAAGGACAGCTACATCAACATCATTACTATAATTAATAAGACTGCTCCCTTGAAGGACAGCTATCCATAGACATTCTAGCATACAAAGCCAATATAGACCATTCCCTCGAAGGATGGCTATGACCAAATTTTGCTACATACACAGCACCCTCTAAAAATATTCTCATACCGATTAGCTTCAACATGACCACATAATAAAACAACATCCCCAAGTAGACTTCTCATATTGATCAGTCTACAAACTATTAAGTCATGGACTTGTCTATAGTCGTTCTCAGGGTCACCTATAAAAGGGGCAAAGCTATTCCTGATAAAAAAGGGTTACACTATCCTGACATATCACATAATCACACTTATCACCCCAACATACTCAAGGGATTTTGAGCTCACTTAACGTCAAGTGATTTGACTACTTCTCTAACACAAACCAATGGTCAAACGACGCAATGCATGAATGGGGCTTTTATTTCCAAAAACCTTATCTATGCTATCATTATAGTCCTTATCAATAAAAGAGCAATGTACCTTTCACTTCTTACACTTTGGTCACATACAACCAAATCATTTTATAACCCAGCCAAACCAACCAAACCTTTTTTAGACCACTAACATTATCATAACCCATTCACACTAGTTTCTATGGAAAACAATACACATGGAAACTATCGACCACACAATTTATGTCAGCATAAACCATTACTTGCCGAAGCATAAATATACGCAATTCATTTTCAACATACACCATCACCATATGGAAAATTGCTAGGGATGAAAGACCACATCACCAATGTTACAGAATACACCATCACATAATATGGAAAAGGTTGTAACATCATCATATCTTCATCATTTAAAGCATGTACCATCACACACATGGGAAATGCTGACAACACTAACCTGACCAAACCAACTATCAACATCTTTGACCCTTCCTCCCTTTTGGCAAGAACTACATTGGCCTGAAGCCCTTACAACAGAGGCTATGTAGGTAGCACTCAATCTTCTGAGGTTAGCTCGGCCATTCTCCCATTCATCTCCCTAATGACGACGGCCATTTTGTTCGTCCATCTACCTGACAGACCAACCATCTAACCTTTAACCAAATCATGACCAATCAACCAGCCTTGACATTGTAGAAGTCACCTTTGACTTCTCATGGGGGACATTGGAGACACATACATCTCCCTAACCACAACAAACAACCATTGAGATCACTTTTATCTCTGCCTGACTTGACACACGACTTTGGAGATCGCGACTATCTCCTCTGACTACGACCACTTTTGAGACAAATCTACCTTAGTTGTTTTGATTGCATGTATGCTATCTCATGAATAGATAGCAAAATTGTCCACACCTCATAATACGATGTTCACAAGTATCAGGTCACGCTCTAGTTGATCCCCATTACTTGTGACATTTTCATTGTTTTTAGGAGCACTTCCTAAGCCCAAGATACTTGGAACACGATGACCATTGGAGCTATAGCTTTGATCGTTTAACCCAATCAGTGACGACTAAATGCTGGGGACTGGTTATTTCAATTTTAGCACTCCTCGACCTTTGACTGCAACAATTTGACCTATCTATCCCATGTAGTGGTATACACACAATCTCAACTATTACAGCATTCACTCTCCAACTTCACATATCCATCCACTACCTATCAAATCGGCACCCAACATCAGGTTACCTTCCCTCAACTCTCGCTTTGAGGGGGAATACCTCATCTCATATTTGGGGCAACCTACACCTTATCTCATACCTGGGGCATCTACTCCTATTTTTGTCTTGCAGTTCATCCAGAACAACCAATAAGACAAAAAGGGGCAAATGTAGACACCTAGATTGTGTCGACACTCCTTGGTCCTAACCCATATCTTATTAATTTAAAATAAACAACTTATTTTAAATTATGACCTCAACTTGACACCTCACCTAGGACACCTTGCCTTGGACCATTTCCCACCCTATGACTCACCTTGAGACTAAGTCATCCACCTAAGACCTATTCTCACTCCTTTCCAACCGCCTAACCAACTCTCATGCGTATTTAGCCCAACCTTTGACAATTATCCAATGGACTATGCACTTGGCAGATGGAGAATGGGCTTGTTAGCCCTTTTACTCATTTTCCACCCACCGACGTCGGTCAAATGTTGGCCGATGCCGGTGGGATCTCCGATGTCGGTTTACTTAAATTGAGTTCTAACCTCTCGCTCGAGGGAATCACAAATCTAGAATCACTAATCACGAATCCCAAATCAACTTCCTCTTAGATGCTTCTCTCTTGGACTCTGGGACTCTCTCTCACATGGATCAGGCTCTCTCTCTCTCTCTCTCTCTCTCTTCCTCACAGACTGGGACATCAATAGAGATCAGACTTCAACCAGCGCTCCCTTGGCCATAAAGACTCTACACCAGTTGCTCCAAATTGGACTGAAGCATTGCATGGGGTAACAGGCACAAGTGTTTGACATCTTGGTTCTTCTTTTCATTAGAGCTAAGTATTTCTTCCCCCCTTTCATTTCAGTAATTTAGAATAACTTAGTCAATTTGCTATCTCTAAATACTACCAGACCAGACCCGACCTTCAAGCAAACCCGACCTTCAACTAAACCCGACCTTCAACCAGACCTGGCTTTCTTCCTAGAGAGGCTATAAATCCTTCCTTTTATCTTGACCCTTTCTGACAACTTATCATCACCTTTGTCCTTCTGCAGACCTTATTTGTCTCCCTGCAACCCTGCAAAGACCCAGAGTCCTTCTAGACCCCTCTGTGGACCACAAACCCATCCAAGGCCATTGCCCTAACCAACATCGACCACTACCCCTACTGACGCCAGCAGCCTAACCAACGTTGGCAACTTGACCAATCGACGCTGGCAGGACTACCGACGTTGGCGACTATGGCAGACCGACTGCAAGAAAATAGGTACGCATTATCTAATTTCCTCTTTGTTAGTCATTTGTAATCTCTTTATTTATGACACTTTTAATTATAAACAGTGGACTGTCATCCCTCAAGGAAGTCTTTGTGCTTCTGGGACTGAGCTTTGCTTGGCAATCCACCATATATCAATCTAACAATCTCTCTATTTGAGTCTTCTTATCTATAGGTGTCATCCTCCACAGCTAAAGAGGAGCTCCTTCAATCATCTGGATACGGTGTGCAGCTTAATCTGGGTACATACAAACCCCTGACCATTAATCTTAGTTTCTTATTTCTTCTAAATATTAAATATAAAAAATGAGTAGAAACACAAAGGTCAAAATTTAAAATGACTATCCTTACCTAGCCATTTGCTCTACCATTCTTTACCATGGTGACTGCAACTTTTTTAGTATAGGGTACCCTATTTGCCTCAAGACTTATATAAAGGTTTTTTATGTTTTTATATGTGTCAAAACTTTATAAATCACCTTGAAGAGTTCCCAGTCCTTTTGGTTAATCCTCTTAGCCATTTCTAAAAATTGTAGGGTTTTGTGTACCTAAAAATTGCCTTGCCTCTGAGATAAAAAAAATGGGTTTTAACCTTTTGATATCACAAAAAAAAATTGGATTAGTTTATAATTTTTTTTTATGGTAATATTTACCAAATTTAAACATCTTAATCTAATATTTGGCCATCCAAAAATACAAATTCCCCAAGCAGACTTTGAACAAGGTAGATTGTGAAGGTAGACAGGGTATGAGACTATGTTTTTATTTGAAGAGGGAGTTATCTTTGTTTTTCATAGTTGAATAATGTTCATGATTTTATTATTATCCTTTTATAAATCCATTTAAATCATTTTCTAATGTTTTATCTCCCAAATACCTCTTATGCACTTGTAATCCTAAGACTGGGTTAGCTTGCCTTCATGGTGGACTGAGATAATTTT
Source organism: Torreya grandis (assembly GCA_037957365.1). Taxonomy (NCBI): domain Eukaryota; kingdom Viridiplantae; phylum Streptophyta; class Pinopsida; order Cupressales; family Taxaceae; genus Torreya; species Torreya grandis. The sequence continues at coordinate 3,397,011 of JARHVA010001202.1, forward strand.
TCCCTTCCTCTCCTGCCTATAGGTTAAAAATAATTGATAAAGGTTTAAATAGTAATTTTAGACCTATAAATATTCCCTTAACGTCATCTCACACTTGTCTATGCCAAACTCTATCAATACAGTCTCTTCAAAATAACAAGGAAACCCTACTTTCAACCCACAAGATCATTCCTCCCAACTCCACCTGTATGACTCACAACATGCATTTTAAAATGATATTTCTTGGATTTAAAAGGAAAAAAGGATGAAACAAAAGACAAAAATGAAAATTTTGACATCTAACTTGCAAACAATGTGTGTTAAGGAGTTTAGGGAGCTAAAGAGACATCTTACCCACGTTTTTAGCTGAAGGTGAGATCACCAAGTTTGAACAAGTGCCCAAAGGGACCTAAAATCAAGGAAAATTCACAATTTATGTACATAACTTCTTATTAAAATATATCCTGACAACTCCTAACATCTCCTAACTTCTTTCATGTTGAAAATCACCTTTGTGACAAATATATTCCCTTGAAAGTTTGTATATGTCATTAATTGAGCTAGGAATATGACCAAAAGGCCATTTTTGCATATGAGACATAGTGAAATATAAATTAATGAATTTTTAACCTATTAAAACATATCAAATGACACCTTAAGACATTTTAAAAACAAAATGAGCATTTGACCAAGTTTGACCAAGGTTGACTTTAGTTGACTTGACTAGTATAAGGAGGGTGGGCTTAAACAAGGTCTAGAGGAAAGATAAGTCAGATGATAGACCAATATGAACTCCTATAGGACATATGGAAACATTCTTAAAATTTTTAAAAATGTAGGGGTTGACTCAATTTGACTAAAAGTCAAATTTGGTCAATAGTTTGAATAAGTAAATGGTTTTCCATATTTCAAGAATCTATAACTTAGTCTTTATCAATAAAAAAAACTATGAATTATAGACATGCATAAAAATGCATTAGTATATAATATATAAGTACAAAAACTTGTACATGTTCATATACTCATAAAATATACTGCTCACCAATTCTCATTACTATATGCATATATATTAAAACAATCTGTCATGCTATTTTTGAAGTGTCAGATAACTTATAACTAAGTTATACCATAATATTTCATTTAAATAAATAATTTGTTTATCTAGGGACTACTTTCATATGGTTATAGTTTCATTCCCTCGAACACCTTATGATTCAATATAATCATCCATTTAGCTATAAGCTTAAGCATGTGACCCAATACATCTATATATGTAATAATTTTCTATGGTTTCATAAGTCCATGAATAAATATGTTTCCTATATATGAATAATCGTACAACATAATATGCACCATATATAAGTGCACAAATGATATATAAATACTATATCAATGGTCAACTATATTATAAGTGACTCCATATGATTTTTAACAGTTGTTATACTTTCCTGTTCATGAAGTATATTGACAATATTTATAATATAAGGGATTTTATAATGTAATTCTACTTCATAGTTTTTATCCCTAACTAGACAGATTTTAATCTGAACATATCCAAAATGTATATAACTATGCACACAAGTTCTTAAGGCAACATAGTCTTTCATATTTTGGTTGCCTATGAGTATTCAATAATATACTAATTGATTTTATATGACACACAATAGTTTTATCAAGTACACAGATATATAAGTCACTCAAGCTATGATAATATACTAGTAAAAAACTATGCAATAGGCCTACAAATATAGTAACCATTCATGGAAAAATCAAGGCATAAACCAAGTTACTAACCACTAGATCCACTTTTAATAATATTAGTATAATTATGAATTGAGAGTCTGATATTTAGCATGTAAATCTGAGAGGCATCACCATATTAATTATCACAAATATACAAAATATGTATTAGAGTTGTTAATCTCAATAATAGATTCATATTATTAATCCCCATTAATATATTCACATTAATAATCTCTGATATAATATTATTCTGATATATATTATATCATACTAGAATATGTGAGTGCTAAATGAACCAATGATTTGTGGTTGGTTTATCATAGCTTATGAACTATAAACTAATGACATCTACCCTATTGTTTTCAATATATCTTAATGTATACATGATCACTAATTTATGTAGGCCATTCCCTTCATAATCTAAATGGAATATTCTACATTATACATGATCAATTACCAATATACTCGACCATTCCCTATATATTTCACCTATAAAATATTCTCCATTATCAATAACTGTACCAATTATGTATTCTTCCTCATCCTTTACTATTCTTTGATATTGTGGTAATGTATAATAGTAAAAATAAATGGATTTTACTACAAAGTATAAATATATTAGCTATTTTTAGCTAAAGGAATCCACATATACTATTGATAATGTCATATAATAGACTTTCTTAGGAAAGGGACTGTTTTATCAAATACATTGCTAGGTGTATGCATAATAAAACTAATATATATCCATTATTATATAAGTTATTGAGTATATACATATTACGATGATTTTTTTTTATATTATAAAAGTTGTATATCTATAAAGACAATAATTAAAGTCACTGCCTTATATTCATGGGTCTCTTCACTATCATTATGAATTACTACTTTATAATCATGAGTCACTGCATGTCTAAACTTATGCTTAAGGATTATCTTAAATCATGATTATTATACCAACTATAATATGTTTGAACATAAAAGAGTTTTTATATTTACATATCAATACATATTACTCTTTGTGCAGTTTAACACACTTAGGCATATTGCCCCCCTATGCACAAATCACCATAAATATAAAGATCATTGTATATATATATATATATATATATATATATATATATATATATATATATATATATATATATATATATATATATATATATATATATATATATATATATGGGTGCAAAAACTTATATTTTTTATATATTACTATTTTATAAGAGACATGTATAGTAACTGATTATATGTATCTGTTCTTGCTAAATATCAATGCTTATTTGGTCATACATATGACATTATTTATTCCTATGACCTTTGTGTTATAATAAGTCACCTTACTATCTTTTATTCCTTATAGATATAACCAGGTGTATACATATTATTATATATGATCAAATATACCTATATTCATTTATATAGCTCACATAAATATATAGAAATTAAATGCAATGCCTACCTAACAAGATCTCTTTATTGATATTTTCCCTTTGCATCTCTGTCTTCTCCAATCTTCTTTAAATTTTGTGAGCTGCCTCCTCTCCATTTTTTCTCTCCCCTTTCTAATCTTTTCTCCTTGATTTTTATTCCCTTCTTCCCTGAATGTGGTGCTTTTCTTCTCAAAGATAACCTTTTCTTATTTTTATGTTTTCTTTATTTTTTTGTTTTATCTTTTTGTTTTTATTAGTTTTATTCCTTTTGATTTATTAAATTTCTCAAATACGTAGTTTCTAATTTTATTTTATTTATCCTATTTCCTATTTTTATTTTTATTTTAATTCCAAGGTGACATTAATTAATTCAATTAATTTTGTCTTCCAAAATATTTTTAAATCATAACTATCTCTATAGTGGTTTAACAATAATTAGCCTGTTAATTTGGTTAATGCATTTGGTCTTTTATTTAGAAACTGACTAGACATTCCAAACAATGTCTAGGTTTGATTCATAGCTTAGTCTACATATGGTAGCTCTAGATACTTATTCATGTAAATTTACATTCTCACAAAACTTTAATAATCAAGAATACAATGACGCATCATAAACACACAACAACACACAATCACATAAGATTAAATCACCTAAGCATAAATCTAGACTAACATGAACACTTATACAGTTACCTAAATGTAGATAACATAAAGAATGTGCTAATACTAATCATTCAGACTATGCATTTAACATATATTTTCTAATGTGGTGTGTGCATGGTTTTAGATAGTTTCTTTGTCATCCTCTGACATCTAAATCTACATCAACCTCTTTGATGATGCTCTCCCTTCATCATGCTCTAAGGGATGAGTTCTCCCATGTTAACCTCACAACAAGCAGGTAGTTAGACCATAATATCATGATAAACATATATCACAAAATATAACTAAAATAACAAATTAACTTGTTTGTAATGTAAACATATACAGTATAACTAACTCATAGAAATGTTATTATGTAACCTAAGTAATATCCCAATATTTCATAACAACATATATCTCAAAGCTTAGTTTAAAATAACCAAATCAAAATTTTCAACTATAAATATCCATAAATAGTCAAATAGTTTGCTTGGCAAGAAATCATGGTGTAACATCTTTGGTCTTACACACAAAAAAACATTTTCACCAATAATAAATTCATGAGGAATTATTTTTAGATTAGCATAACTCTTTTTTTGATTAGAAATAGCCTTCAAGTTCTAGAATATTATTGTCATTTGATCATCATATTCCAACAATAATTTTAGTCCAGCAATGGCCTAGTTTTCTAAGTTGTCCTAGCCAAGTGGAGTTCTATATTTTTTCCTATACATGGCTTCAAAAGGAGACATTTTAATTTTAGAACGATAAGATTTTTTATAAGTAAACTCAACTAATAGAGATAATCCTTCCATTTGGTTTGTTGATCCATAATATACATGTACAACATGTCTTCAACTACTTGGTTTAATCTTTCAATTTAACCATCCATTTTCTGGTGGTATGAAGAATTGAAATTTAACCAAGTGCCAAAGGCTATAGTCAAAGTTAATCATAACCTTGATGTGAATAGCTTGTATCTATTAGATATAATGATTTATATCATGTCATACAATCGAACCACTTATTTCACAAAGTGTTCAACAAAAATAACAACATCATCATTCAAATTCCCAACAAGAAAGTGGCCAACCTTGGCTACTTTTTTAATTACCACTAAGATAATATCATGATAGCTTAGGGATTTAGGTCATCTTACAATAAAATCAAGTGAAACCACTACTCATTTGTCTCTTGGTATGTCATGTGGATATAACAAATTTCCAGGATGGTAGTGTTCAATATTTACACAGTGACATTCTAGACATCTTGCCATAAAGTTTGAAACATCCTTATTCAAACCAAACCAAAAATAAAGCCTTTTCATCTCATGGGTCATTTTGGTGACCCCTAGATGGGCAAAATGGGGGTGTTGTATGTACCTATTAAATCATAACATTGCATAGCCCACCCAATTTGGGTACACAACTTATATTTTGATGCCTTACAATGCCATATTTATCAATAGAAAAATTAGTAATTTTGTTTCTCAAAGGCTCGTTAGCCAGTCCTGCACTTACTTCTTGGTAGTAATTTTCAGCAAGTTACTATTTTAGGACAACATTTCTTAAATTTCTTTGTAAAATAGATGAGGAATCAAGGTATGCACACCTATTGAGTGCATCAACCACACAATTTTTCCTGCCCTTCACATAAGAGATGTCCATGTCAAAATTGGTAACAAACTCCAGCCATCTATGCTAGCGGGAATTCAAATCATCTTGTGAAAATAGGTGTTTTAGGCTATGGTGATAAGATTTCACCTTAAAATGTTTACTTTAAAAAAAAAGTGTACTATGGCAACAAGCTCTAAATCTTGCGTGGGATAGTTATTTTTATCTTCTTTGAGCTTACAAGATTCATAGGCCACCACTTTACCCTTTTGGGTCAATATGTCATCGAAGCCTTCCTTAGAAGCGTCAACCCATACCTTAAAATGATCGTTTAGGTTAGGGATAATCAAAATAGGAGTTGTTGTTAACAAATCTTTGATTTTTTTGAAAGCCTCTTCACATTTAGGATTTCATGAAAATTTTCTACCTTTACATTGCAAGGATTTAATGTGGTTGGATACGTCAAATAAATTTTCTATAAACCTTTGATAGTATCCAACCAAGCCCATAAAACTATGTACTTTGTGCATGTTATATGGAGTTGGCCACTCTAGAATGGATTCAATCTTTGCTGGATCTAAAGTAATGCCTTTTGTAGAGATCACATGTCCTAAGTAATGTATTTATATTTGGTAGAATGCACATTTAGATAGCTTATTAAACAACTTTTATTGTCTTAATCTGTGCAAAACTAGCCTTAAATGCTAATTATGTTTAGCTTTATTCTTGAAGTAGATGAGAATGTCATCCAAGAATACTAAAATAAATTTGTCTAATAAATCTCTAAAAATATTCATTAGATTCATGAATGCAATAGGTGCATTTGTGAGGCAAAAGGAAAAAAATGAACTCATAGTGTTTATACTGAGTTCATAAGGATATTTTACAAATATCCTCTTTGATATTTAATTGTTTGTATCTGGATCTCAGATTAATTTTAGAAAAGTATGTTGCATCTTTCATCTAATCAAATAACTCATTGATTGAGGGCAATGAATAATTATTCTTGATTGTCAATTTACTGAGCATACGATAGTTAATACACAACCTTAAAGTGCCATCTTTCATTCTCACAAAGATTACTAAAACACCCTAAGGTGATACACTTGGTTGAATGCTTTCATTGTCCAAAAGTTTTTGTAATTTAATTTTCATCTCTTACAAATCTACCACATTCATTCTATAAGGAACTTTTGATGTAGGGTTAGCTCTTGGCATAACCTCAATAGAGAAGTCAAATTCCCACTTTGGTGGAAAACTATGCAATTTTTTAGAAAACATGTCTGAAACCTCCAATAAAATAGGAAATCTAAACATGATTGTTCTTCCTTTTTAGGAAATTCTTGCAGTTAGACTACATATATTTTACACTCTTTTTGTACAACCTTATTTAATTACAAGGTTGAAAGCATTTTCTACATTTTTGGCCCTTGAAGGCCTTTAATTTCAATGATTTTTACATTCTCATCAATGCATTACATCCTTTTTCTAGACCAATAAGTATTGCATGGTGTTGTTGTAGCCAATCCACCTAATATGATGCCATAATACCCCAAGGGTGTTAAAAACAAGTTCACCCTTGTTTTGAAGGTACCCAAATCAATTGCATTTTATTCTAAGCATTCTTGGATAGGTACCCTCTTGTCGATACCAAACTTGATTTCCCATCCTTCTTTTAGTTGCATAAATTTATGATTTCATTTATTTACTACAACAAATGAAATAAAGTTATTCATTGCACCAAAATCAATTAAAATAGATAAAGATTTACCATAAAGATTACCTCGAATCTCTATTGAAGTAGCCTGAAAGTCAACTTTTCAATTGTCTATTATTGCATACACTTTATGGTCTGTTGGTTGACCCAATTTTAGATTTAGTTAGTCCTTGCAGTATTGGTTATCACCACATTCTCAGCACATCTCTACCTTTTATAGGGCTAATGGAACACTATTTACCCCTATGGATGATCTATGTTAGCTATTTTGGTGTTGGTCCTTCTTGAAAGACCTATTTTTAAAGTTACCTTGGGTTTTCAATTTTTTGTTTTGACCTTGGAATCGATTAAAATTTATGTTGTTCCCTTAGAACTTGCAATTTTTGTCTAATTTATTGAAACTTTTAGGCATGAGAGGCATATTTTTAGCTTTTGACTGTTGCCTATTCATTTTGAAGTCTTGTCTCACTTTTTGCTGATACTTTTCTTTTTCTTCTACCCTATGAGCAAACTTATAGTATCTACCAACATCTTAGGTTTAGTCATATTGACATCATGTATTAATAATTATTTTAGCCCCAATTTAAAATTGGTTATTTTTATCTCTTCATCATACATGTAGTCTAAATGACATATCAAATTTAAGAGCTTATTCTCATATTCCAAGACAATCATATTATCTTACTTGAGCATCTAAAACTTTATTATTTTTTACTCCTTAAATTTTGCACTCAAGAACCATTTTCATAATTGACTCTCAAAATTTGGCCATGTAAGGGTCATAGGTTGATAACCCTCCAAGGCACAAAGATGGTACCACCATAGGAAAACAAAACCATTTAACTAGTAGATATCAACCCTTAAATTCACATTGGATGAAATTTCATGTAGATTAAAATATTTTTTTAGAATTACAAGCCATGTATTTGTTGCATATCTTAATTCCACATCTGAAAAGTTAGGTGGGGGAAGCTTTTTGAGATCTATAATGATCAAGATGGATTGTTACTTCCTAGAGTGTTTCCTCCCCTACTAGTCCAACTTCCAATTTAGGGACTTATTCCTAAGGATTACCCCTAAGATTATTTAACCAATGTTCTTGTTTTTAAAATTTACCTTGAATGGCATTCATAATAGATAAGATTCCATGAAGGACTTCTTGCTTATTGGTTGGGTTGTCCCCAACTACATTATCATTTGGTGATTCATTGTTGGTATTGTCATTGTCATTATGGGGAAGGGGATCATTTTTTTTGGTTTAGATTTCAAGAAGCATGACCCTTGCCTCAGATTCTACCTCTATCTTGACCTTTACCTCTTAAGATCGACCTATCAATTCCTTGATCATTGTCAACTTGATTGTTGCCAACCCTAGTCTTAACCATTTTCCTACGAAGTCACCAAATAGTTTCTTAGGTAGAATTTAATAGAAATAAACTCTTCTAAGTCTTATTTATAGTTTTATTTAGATTTGATTACTTAACATAGGCTCTATTACTAGGTGAAATGACCCCAAAAAATTGAATGTCTCTTCCTTCAGAGTTCACGATAGAAATAATGAATCAATTTTATTACATGAAACTTAGTTTTACATGACCTATCATAATCACCATAACCTCATTTATATACATACAAACCTTAGTCATGATAATTACCCCTATAAGATTTTATGAGGAAGATTATTTCCCTAGGGAATCTACATGCAGTTTGGGGCATATTGATATGTGAAACATAGTGATAAGCTTTGAACTATATGGAGGTAGACACCTCAATAGGACCAACTAGATGTCCTTATCCAATCTAAGAGACTTACATCTACATAAATCTAGGTATATGTTAGGGTAGATTATTCTCCCCTTATAATGATTAGGGAAGTATCATACTAACAAAATTTTGTTTCTTGTCCATACAACATATGTTTATACATCAAGGTTCATAAAGTAGAAAATATATTATTCTAACTAACTAAATCAATACCATATACCTAAACAATTTAATATTTTAAAAATGCGCCTATATATCCATTAAATTACAATAAGAAACTATATCCATGCCTTAACTGGTTGTGATATTGACTAATTTCAAATTTATTTCTATGGTTATAGCATGCCAAAATGATTCAAGAACATTAGCTTATCAATAATTTCTTAACATGCCATAGAATGAATTTAATGGCTGGAAACCATTCCCATACATAGTGCCTTTTGGGACTAAAAAAGAACTCAAAATTTATGCTATAAAAGTGTTGGTATAACATTATAAAATCTACTAATTCTCATGTATAACAACTTGAGTTTAATATGCAAGTGCAACCATTTATCATGCAATTACAATAATTACAAGTTTTATGCTTGTAGCTCAATCATTTAATCAAATAACTCAACCTTATAGATTAATTTATGAACTATAAAATCAAATTTTTAACCACTAATCACTAATCTACAAATGAACTATTAACACTATAACAAATATAATCATATGAATGTAATAATAACTCAATTTTAACAATATACCCTTCCATCTACTTGGAGGTATATAAATTCTATTAAACCAATTGAGTTAATCAATCAACAATATAAAAAGTGTTGAGATAAATGAATGAACAATAGTATTAAATTAGTATGTTTCTATTTTGTACAACAACCCATGTGTTATTTTGCATTTATAAAACATGCTATAATAACAAGATCTAATGAAAGGATTAAGCAATATAATGAATCATCAAATTACATAAATAACCAAGTACGTAGTACAATCTTTCCACGTGATCCATCTTGATTTGACCCATCCTATGAGCCCCCTAATAGGTGGCCCTTACGACCCCTAACCATCAATGAGAGGTGGAGTTCAATTTTTGGGTCTTTGGACAAGAGTATGAGCAATAAGGGGTAAAAGTCATCATTAAGTTTGTAATAGTTCCTTCAATAAATAAATGTTCCACATCAAAAAGGTCACACACAAATACTAATAAACATACAAGGATTGGCAAACTTTGTTTTACTTATGAAGGTTTATATGTTTCAACTATATAATCAATTGAACCCAATCAACCTTCATCCTATATGCTAGGTGTACTACCATTTTATATTAAAATTCATCACTTCAATTGATATAATATCATCAACTATATTCAATAATAAATAAGGATATTCACATAAAGAATGCATTCAAAAATAGATAATTACAACACCAAAGATTTAGATACCTTGCCCATTTCCAAACATTCAAGTATAATCATTTCATCACCCAAAATAGGTGATGAAATCATTTTACCTGACCCTTATATGGCTAGGTTAATATAAATACTGTTGTAATAATATAAAATAAAATCTCAAGGGTTTGAAACAAGAATCAGTGTTATAACTATAAACCTATTTTTAGTACTCATAAACACCAAGTAATATTTAAACATCAAAATGAAAATTAAACACACCCTAAAAAAATGAAGCAGTGAGCTAATAAAACCCCCAAAACACATTCAACCCAGCCACTATAATGAGGCAAAAATAGAACCCCAAACATATTAAAGGCGGAGAATAAAACTCAAAAGACATCCTTATTTATACATTCCACAACATTATCAATTTATATGTTTTTATAAACATCCAATGTAAGCTTATGGTTTGAGGCAAAAATTGTTGGCTTGTGTTGCTTTAGCTAGAAACACAATGGACTTGCCTTCAGTTAATAAACATGAAAATATTATGGGCACAATTGGCTATAATCCAATGATGGCCTACGAACAACCACTGTTAAAAATTATGTACAACACAATGAGATAACAATACCAAAGACTTAGCAAGATTAAGCAAAAAAAAAAAAAAGATAATGAACTTGATCAAACCATTAATTTCAAGTGGTCAAATTCAAGATGATAAAATAATCAAGGCATGCAAGAAATCAATACAATAGAAAGGTCGAGAATATGATCAAAAACAAGAATAAGAGGAAAAGACGATAAAAGTGATGGAGCAAGAAAATTGACAACTATTGCTTAGTGACTAACAACTTATGCAAAATACCACTTTTTACATATGTCGGGTTACCCAAATTCTCATTGCCCTTGTCCATTATCCCTTGACCACCAGAGTCTACCACTAGCCTAGCTCATGTACTAGTACCTATACCTATACCCATAAACGGGCATCAATAACACCTATACAATTTGATAATATAGATGAACTAAATAGTACAAGTATAGAAACTAAACATTCTTACCAAATCAACATATTTACAAAATAAACTACATCTATATTACTTAGTCAAATGTCAATAATAGCCAACTAAACATGATTTGAATTAGTTTTTGACATCACTAGTGTATTACTGACAAAATAATAGCTTAAAAATTATAACCAATGGTATAAAAGCATGTTGAAAGCATATATCAGTATATAAAAAATAGGGTATGCAGCCTAGATAATAACAATTTAGAGGTGGTTGAATTGTTTGATCTTTACCAATGTGGGGGTAACCCATTAGGTGAATAAAAAATAATTGCATGCTTTGACAAGAATTCCTATAATTCTAGTGGGTGGTTTAAATCAATAGATTCATTAATTTGGATGGTAGAAAGTTGGAAAAATACACTAGGATCCCTTTTTAGAAACTTTTCCATGTGTTAATATATAATGATACCTTTTGAACCTAGTGTGAGGCCTATTTATGTGTGTTATTGGTTTTTATTAGTGAGTTACATCCATAGTTATGAAATTCCCATAGGATAGGACATAGAGTTTGAAGCCACTACACTCATAAAACTATGTCACAACCTCGTATACGTAGAAAAAACATGTCATATTTCAAATTATAATCCCCCATTGAAATGTAGACATTATAAAATTTTCCATCTCAAGGTAAGGTTCCTCCATTGGAAATCATAACTTCAAAACTTGAACAAGGATAAACATAACAATCAGCCTACTTGGATAGCTTAGGATCAATGAAGTTATGTGTACTACCAAAGTAAATGAGAATAATGATGGGAGTTTCTTAAAACACCCATTACTCTCATAGTGTGAGGAGTGGTTACCCAAACCAAGTCATGTATAGAAATTTTATGGTGCGAATCTATGGTGCTAAGTTATTCACCTTCATGATCTTCATCATGAGAACCTTGAGAATTTTCCCATTCTTTAACATCTAGGGGTGACTCAACATCTAAAAAATATAACTTATGTTCAATGGACTTGTGTCATCTTCCCCATTTATATTAAAATTTGTAACATATCCTATTTTGAAGATGAGCACACATTTATACCTCTATAATACATTTGATAGGGATTAATTTTAGATGAGGGTTTGTGACTAGATTTTGGGATGTGTAGTTATTGAGAGAGCCAAATTTGGAAGATTAAAAATGTGAGGTTATCTTATCTTCTATAATCTTGGCCAATCTTAATGCTTCCATCATGTTTTCTTGATTAAATATATTGACCTGTGTGTGAATTATATCTTTGGGACCACTAATGAAACAATTCTTGAAAAATTAATTAGTTAACCCTTCAATTTAGTTGGTCAACTTTTTAAATTCATCTGGATACTCGTGGATTATTTTAGCTTATCATAGTTTTGTCAAGGCTCCCTTGAAATCATCATAAGCATTAGGACCAAAATGAACTGACATGATTTTGACAAAGTCATCCCAAATGGGTTATGTATGACATTTTTGATACCATTGGTACTAGTGGATAACTTCTTTATGCAACATCTCTATAGGAATAGCCTCAATAACTTCTTAGTAAGAAGCTTTGTAATTATTATTTAAATGAAACTTATTATTGACCTCTAACAAATAAAGCCAAGATTGAGTTTTTTTACATAATATATCTTACACATAAGACATTCTTATTCTAAGGATTTTGAGGGAATGAACCCATGAAACTTCTGCAAGAGTGAAATCATTAAAATATTGTTAAGCGATCACCATAAATAATGTCGGTTAATATATATATCGTTCATAAAATAATTACCATTCTAGAGAACCTAATGCTTGATATTTCCCCATGATTTCCATATAGTTTTAGCAACAAAGGATCTAATGAGTTCAACATGAGCCTAAATAATGAGAATATTTTTAAATCCTACTCCTTTCCAGGTTGAGTGACCATATAGAGATCCTTTAGTATTTTTTTTTCAAATAAAAAAATTCCAAGCTTATTTTCTTTCAATAGTCTAGTTATACATTTGGCACATAAAGCAGTGTCTTGGAGGCTAATGTCTAGGAGACCCAATGCTCTATCCTCTTTATGGAGGAAAGTGTATTCCTAAGCTAGCCTATGGAAACCCTTATCATGTGAAGAGCAATCCATAAAAAATCTCTAATAATATTCTATAACCTTTTACAGGAATATTTAGAAGGCACCCAATAAGAGGAGTAATTCACATGAGTTTTAGTGAGAAATTTAGAATAGATTTATAACTACCCAACTAAATATAATGGTTTAATAACCTACTAAAAGAGTTTCTTTCTTAACTCGATCGATAAGAAATTTCTACAAGTGAAAGGGGGAGCCTAGAATGCAAAGGGATTCCCTAAAAAATGAAAAAAAATATCACCATTTTGGATCTATTGCTAGTCATACTTATCCAACCAAAGAGGTAGAGGTAGGAAAAATTCTCTATAACATTGAGTCTTTCACCATTGATTACTAGAACCAAAATCTGGGCATAAAGTATTGATAAATTTCCTAGCACTTTTGATATTATCATCATCCTCGATAATAGTGAGGAAGGAGTCATTGAAAAAATGAACACTAAGTAGTTGGGAAGGTTCATTTGAGGGAAGATAGATACCTTTAACAAACATGAATCATTTATAATTCAATAATAGATATCTAAAACCCTCTACAACAACTATTTACAAATATGGAGCTAATGGTAATCCTTATCTAATGGATTAGAATAATCCAAATTGATTTTAGATGACATTATTAACCAAGAGAAAATATGAGGAACCAAAAACATATACACCAATTGTATAATATTAGGACCAAATCCTAAGGTTGTTAGCATAACCAATATGAAGGACTACTCGATGCAATTATAAGATTTCTCAACATTTATCTTAATGAACAATTCTCATTGATTGGACATGCGATCACACTCCATGCCTTACAAAACTAATTTGCTATTATCAAGGATGTATTTGTTTTAATAAACCAAGTCTATTGAGGACTAACAATTAATGGTACAAGATGATGATTGTGTAGTGTGAGGGCTTTGGCTATTATTTTATTGGAAACATTGAATAGGGTGATGGGCTACCAGTTGTAGATTAGCTCTAAGTCTACCATCTTAGGTATGAAATTGAGATGACCTTTTTTTATTAGTTGGCCTGGGAACTTGAATTTCAAAGCTTTATAATAGAATTTATTTTTTTTCCACCTGTATAGTATCCCACAAAATATTTTTAGAATTTGCAAGGAAAACCACAACAACCTAGATCTTTATCATTTCTCATTTTCATAACAACTTCATACGATCCTTAATAGAGAGAGGCATATCATACATAACTCATTGGAATTGAGTGATTTTGTAAGGGATAATTGAAAGGCATTATATAGTTTCTTGTTTGTCCTCATGGGAAGGTTCCTTAGCTTTGAAATCTTGTTGGTAATATCAAACAAAATTTTGGACCATATCTACTACCTCATCTACACTCTAGTTACCTTCTTTAATGGATTTGATTTGTTGGGTTGCATGTTTGCCTTTAACATTTGAAAGAACTCCTTAGAGACTTTTTTGCCTACTTAATTTCAATAAAGTCCAAGTGGTATTTGTGCACCTCACACATTGTATGCATCTAAAATTTGGATGCATTGTTGAAGCATCGTTGCTTGCAGTAGCAAATGTTAATGGAAGGAATACTACTCTAAAGTGACCACTACATGACTCAAATTTGAGGCGGTGGTAGAGTATTGGGGTTGACAGATGCACACTCATTGATGCCCGTAGATATGAATAAATATTGTAGTGCACATGAGAGCATCCAACCACCATTCAATCTAGCTATAGGTTCACACATAGTGCCCAAAAAATATTCCAAACTTTTTGAACCTGTGCCAATGTGGGCCCATATTCAAAAGTGTAGTATTGAGAAAAAACTACTTTTTTGAATTTTTTGACAATGTAAAAGTGATTGGATAGGTGATTAGAAAGGAAAAAATCTGGTTATGTGTCCATCAACAATGGAAAATAGTTGTCAAACAACAATTATGGTCATGTGGAGATCAAAGCTCTATTAGGACACTTTAAAAATCTATCAGATCTATGGCAATCATGGGGTCTCGAGTAAATTGGGGTCATAAAACCCAAAATTATTATCCATATACAACCATGCCTCTCACTTGCCCGTGATCCATTACATACAAAGGTGACCAAGTTTGTTAATTGGTTGCTCAATCATATTAAAGTCCCCACACATAACCCAATGTGCATCTGAAACTTTGTCAACAATCTACCACCAAAGAGTTTCCATTTCCATCATGTCATTATATGCATGAATATTAATAAAACTAAAAGAGAGATTCTCAATATTTAATAGCACCCAAATAACACACTTCATGAGGTCACAACCATGATCCACATAATGTGGAAGCTATTTTGGATAAATAAATGTTAACATCCCTCCATGCCATAAGTCATTATTACTATTTAGGACTAAATGAATAGACCAAATCTCTTTTCTAATAGCTATAAGAAAAAAATCTCGCCTCCTTAATTTATTACAAACAAAAAATGTCCATTTCTAGAAATTGGTGCCGAAAATCATATACAACATAATTGCAGAGACCCTACACATTCCATGAAAATAAATTCATGGATTATGCAAGTCAAGGGACAAATTCTCAAATCCTAAGCTCTCTAGGGCACCAAACCTATTCTACATAATTTTATGTTGGTTTAATTGCATAAGATCATTAAGTTTAAATTGTCGTTGATGTTCCATGACATATTCTCCTTCCCCCAAATAATGAGGAGGACTGTGAGATCGTCAAGGTGATGCATTGCACGAAAAAACATGGCAAAGACTTGATTTTGAATTGTCCGAGTTATCTTGAGATAAAATTTGAGAAGTCGCTAAAACATTTGTACCTAGAGGTGTTTGAAAAATCAAGGTTTTTTTTGCATCTTTTGATGTTTCAACTTGATTATGAATGAGCTCCCTAGAGGGTTGAGTGACTTGTTTAATGGATTTAAAAACATTGTCATCTTGAAGACTTACACTCAAGCTTGATTTATTGACTTTGTTGATGGTTGTTTCAATAGTGAGGTTAACAACACCACCCTTATCATGATCATTCTTACACCCTTGAATAGTGGTCTATCCTTCTTTGCAACTAGTCTTATATATTTTTCGAGGATGACTTTTTCATAAATTTATTGCGAGAAACAAACAATGAGAAATCTATGATTTTATGTTTATTAAATTGATATTGAAAATAAGTATTGAGTATATATATATATATATATATATATATATATATATATATATATATATATAAAACCCACTTGAATTTCAACAAAGTCATTAAAATCACGAGAAATATCAATTTCTACATTGAGCCTTTTTTAAAGAGAGAAGCTAAATAAAATTTCGAGAACCCCTGACATATAGGACAACCTATAATGGCTGCTATTTGATCAATAAAATACCAGCAAGGCAATGAAAGTCGTAGAAATTTAAATACTCGGAAGAATAATAAAAAGGTTGTGTAGCAAGCCGTAGGACCCAATAGTAATACATAGCTATGTTTTAAAATCTATCATCAAACCATCACTTGAATGTTTGGAAGAACGCAGATTATAAACAGTCATTTTAGCAAATTGCAAAGATAGAATTCTTGCGTCGATTTATTGATTGATTGAGTGAACGTTTGGTTTATAAAAAATGGAAAACAGTGCCCATTATAAGCAATGAAAAAGTATTAGTAACCAACAGTTCTACTGATTCTTATGGTTGTGTATCAATGGAAGGAGATGGTGTCAAATTTTAATTGTAGTGTCAAAGATTCCCTACGAGTTGCAGTCACGAGAGCAATCGACACATTGAAATTTTGATTTAGTGTTTATGGTTTAAATTTTTAATTTATTGGGGGGTTGACAAAGTGTTTATACTTTTTGGTGAAATGACACCGCCGTCATTTTTCCAAGGATGAGGCACCGAAGCATAAAAATGTTTATGCTTGTCAGGGAAAAGACAATTGAAATTTAATAGCCAATCAGTTTACAAATATGAAAGGACAACAACGTCAATTTTAACAAACGAATTGGAGGTATTATCAAGAAAAAAGGGTTTATATTTTTATATGAAAAGATAATTGAAATTTAATGGTTAATTAGTTTAATTATGAATCGATAATATCATCAATTCCTAAAATAAGAGGAGGTATTATAGAGATAAAGTGTTTTTTCTGAAAATAACATTAAAATTTAATGACCAACCACTTTACAATCTTAAAGCGACAACACCATCAATTCCAAGAATAAGAGGAGGTATTATAGAGATAAAGTGTTTTTTTTGAAAATAACATTAAAATTTAATGACCAACCACTTTACAATCTTGAAGCGACAACACCATCAATTCCAAGAATAATAGAAGGCACCATAGAAAAAAAATGTTTATTCTTTTTATTGAAAATAACATTAAAATTTATTGACCAACCACTTTAAAATCATGAAGTGATAACACCATCAATTCCAAGAATAATAGGAGGCATCATAGAGAAAAAGTCTTTATTCTTTTCAGTGAAAATAACATTAAAATTTAATGACCGGCCACTTTACAATTATGAAGCAACAACACCATCAATTCCAAGAATAGTAAGAAGCACTAGAATGAAAAAAGTGTTTATGCTTTTTGGTGAAAAGATAATTAAAATTTAATAATTGGCCACTTTACAATCATGAAACAACAACACCATCAATTCCAAGAGTATTAGGAGACACGGGATTGAAAAACTATTTATGCTTTTCGATGAAAAGACAATTGAAATTTAAAGTCTAACCACTTTACAATCATGAAGCAACAACACCCTCAATTCCAAGAATAAGAAGCATCGGAGCGAAAAAGTATTTATGCTTGAAAATTGAAATTTAAAGCTCAATGACTTTACAATCATGAAGCAACAACATCGTCACTTCCAAAAATAATAAGATGTAGGTGAGCGAGTGTTTATACTTTTGGGTGAAAAGATAATTGAAATTTACTAGTGACCAACAACTTAACAATTATGAAGTGACAACACCATTACTTCCTAGAATAGTGGGAGGCACCACAATGTCAACATAGTCATGGTTTCTACAACTCCAATCTAGCTATGGCAGGAGCAATGACATATTAAATTTTATTAAAAGACAAAACATAAATTATGTATTGCTCTATATTCAAATTTATGCATGGCAATAAATTGATAGATCTTGCCTCTCCCCCTGATGGTATAGTTACATTTGATGACCAGGTATAGAATAAAAAAATCAATTAAGAGCATGTAGCCTTCAGATGCAAAGTATGTTTCTCACATGGGCATGTGGTTGTTGATTGTCTTAAGAGGATGGTTAATTAGGATGCTAGCTCGAGTAGTTATAGGAGGTAGGGAAGAAAATCTCCTTTTACCTGGTGACAAGGGACTAAAGAGAATCACCACTTGGTAGAGCCATTTGCCAAATATTTTTGTTTGAAGACTGAGATGTTGTGAACATGCAATACTTTTGGGCCTACTGCAGTGCACCCAGATATGATGTCAATAGGCCTTCCCCTTAAAGAGTGTGCACATGACTATTACCTATGCGAGCAGGCTCTTTAAATTATAGTGCCAAAATTTTATACCTTTTAAAAATAGTACAATAAATATAGTTCCAATCCCTTTAAAATTATTTCACCTGCATCAAAATATAGAGGTGATAGTATATATATGCACTAGCTTCAATTAGTTTTCAGCAAGAAGTAATATCAATTTTTAGGAATATGTGTCGAGCTTAAGGAGGCCCTGTGTTGGCCTAAGTAGCAATGAGGCCTGCAACAAAGCCTGGTACGGGTGGGCCCAGGCTACCCTCGAGTGCATTTAGGGCCAAATTTTTGGCCCATGTGTGTGACACTTGAGTTTGTTGTCCCTAAAAAGTAAAAAGTACCTTATCTTCTTGGGTAGAGCTTAACAAACATGTACAAACTTATTGCATGTTCACAATAGGTATTTTTTCAACATTTTTATTGACTTTTGTAATGGTAGGCTTTGAACATCTTTTAGTCATTTGTTTTGTCAACATAGTGGCATGTCATGACTTGGTATGACATTTGTTTTGTTCCTTTCCCATGCTATCCATGTTGGAAATTTGGAAAAAAAACCCACACATAAAACCATCCTCTTTGTTGTAAACTATTGTTGAGTGTTTTGTTAAAGTGTTCTACTAAAAGTGCTTAAGCTTGCCCCCTATGCAATGAAGGGTTTCACTCACATAAACCTTATTAACTCCTCCATACACTTTACGTATTTAGCCAAACTTTTCTAGTAATCCATGGTGCCTCCCTAAATATCCAGGTTGATCCCATCCAGAATGGCATATCTCAAGGGCCTGGAGCTGGAATGGCCTCTCGGATAGTTGTCCCACTGATAAGATGCCATATTTTGGGCATTTACACCACTTTTCAAGTAGTAGATACATGTTCCTTTAGCCAATGATAGGAGCACCTCCACTCAGCTATTACTCTACATCTGCTCATTAACACACTTACTCTACTTGCCTTGGATTGGTCACATGTTTATGTCATTGTAGAGTGTGGTGCCCAGATTCCACTTGAAAAAGCCATTCACATTGACATTCCATATATGGGATGTGATGGGAAATGTATGTAATAATAACACATAAATAATCCCACAATGATACTGATATTCATTCTGTGTGCCTTTTTATTATTACAACAATTGGAAGTAAAAATTCAAATTTCAATTTTAACTATGTTTTTAGTCCACTCTTAAGGAAAGAAAGAACCAAATTTCAATTTCAAACTCTATTTTCAGCCATTGAAATATTTAATTAAGATAATAACCATAATCACTATATAGAGATATCAATCAATTAGAGACCAACTCAAAACATGCTAGATTTTTCACATTTCATTAGGAAAGACATCTAAATAATTAAAAACTTAGATAATAGAAGATTTAAATTTTCCATATTTGTGTAACACAATTTAACAAGATTTTAAAATGTATGGAAAGATGGATACCAATTCATCATATCATATCATAGGTGTTAAATGACAGATTTTCCAACTATTTTTATAACGTATGGCCTTCTTAACCTATATGGTATTATGCCAAGGTAATTATGTTAACATGTAAACAATTTGATTTAATATAGGTGAAGTAATAACTAAGTGAAAATTTTCCAAGAACCCCATTCATTTAGAGTCCATTTATGGTTACAATTTAGTTATTATTTATAAATATTGAAGTGGTTAGTGGTGGATATGAACAAAATTTATAAGAAAATTATATTATAAGTAGGATATATCATAACTATTGTTCTATATATGTGCAATGTTAGTTTTATATTCTAAGTTTTTAAATCGGGGTTAACACATTGTTCTCCAAATAAATGATCTATTTTAATAGAACTTGTTGATGCTGGAGATTGCACTCGGGGCAAGGAGACCTAGCTCCTGCCTTCTCCTCGCAACATGGAAACTCTCCTCTCGCCTGTGGGACCAGCGAAGCTGGAGGAGAGAGTCTCTAGATAAGGGCTAGCTCCCTTTGATGCATCATGTTTTTTCCAACAATTGCTAACACACACACACACACACACACACACACACACACACACACACACACACACACACACACACACACACATAAAAGGGGGGGATGAAAAAAAAGAGAGAGAGAGAGAGAGAGAGAGAGAGAGAGAGAGAGAGAGAGAGAGAGAGAGAGAGAGAGAGAGAGAGAGAGAGAGAGAGAGAGAGAGAGAATGCAGGAAAAAAAAGCCTACTCTAAAAGAGGTGATGCACCAAAAAAACAAGGGTCGACCTTCACACATCCACTCTCAGAACCAAACAAATACAGACATACACTACACATTTGGCAGAAAAGACCAGGCTGCAAAAGACCGGCAGGGAGGCTTTCATGAAAAAATAGGAGACAAAAAATCACTGAGGTGCTGTGAAATGCACACTATAAGTAACTCTTTCTGTTTTGGTCTTCTCAAATGTCAGCGCTTCTCCTTTCAGCTGTAGAAATGGTGCCTTGTAGATGACAGGTCTGCTAGTGTTAAACCTGTGAGAGTATCAAGAAACGATGACTAGACACAGACAAACATTCAATGCATACTCTAAAACATCTATCTAAATGGAGGTAAAAAACTACATTTTATTTGATTCAGGTGAAATTTTGCCAGGGCTGCACCTTTGCAAAAGTGGAAGAACCGATCCTTCTAAAAAATGAGAAGTTACAATATATAAAAGAAAAGAGAAAGAAACTTGGTGCTTTTTTTGACAAGTTGGCCTGTCGCATCCCATTTGAAAGAGGAAACACTATTGTGTTGTCATCGTCCTAGAAGAAGCCTACTGGAACCATGCTGTATAATCGCCAAATTTGATTTTGGCATTTGAGCTTTAATGTGGAAGCGTGGATCGTGCCTCTTTTCTGCCAACAAACTGAAATTTGTCCCCTTTTCAAAGCACGGGTCATGTTGCTTGCTGTTTTCACCATTTGGGGACTATCAGGCAACAAATCGCCTACACTTTGCCACTTGGGCTGCCTTGTCACTTCTGCGCCATGTCATTCTCCTTGTCTGTCACTTTGTTTTGTCTTCTTCTGCATCCTTGTCTTTTCTGGCTTATTCGGCCCCTAGGGCAAACTTTCTGGTGGGTCACTGCGTTTTGAGCCCCTTTCCATGGCTATCGCTTCTCATTTGAACACAAACAGTTATTTCCTTTGGTCAAACTTGATGTCCTCAAGGACATCATCGGGCCTGCTGGCTTTTTTGTGGCTGTTGCACCTTAGCGCCCAGTTAGGCACTTTTCCTTTGAAGTGCGGCCTCCTTAAACCAAGCCGTTGAACTTCTCCATTGAACCATTCGGTTGAACTTATGTCTTGAACCAAGTACGTTGAACCCTTTAAACAAGAAGCTACTGAAACACTTGAACCAAGCCATGAACCAAACATATTGAACTTACTAAACCTAAAAATGACTGGCATTAAGACAGCAGGGGAGAAGTTGACCGAGATTTTGCCTGTGGGCAAAATTGGTCAACAGAACTAATATTGTAAAGAATGAAGAAATAAATTACGTCTCAAATATTAGACAAACATTTAAGATATTTTCCCTCAATCATATTGAAGGTTTGGTTGTGTGTTGATATTTATAAAGTAAACTCTCAATTCCTCTCCACTAACCACAACTCAAGTATATCAATGATGTATCAAGGAAAAATAATAATTATTCTTATTGTACAAAAATTACAATTATTATGTTTGTGTGTTAAGTGTTTACCCTTTCCTATTGATTATTACCAAATGCCATGTATATGACATAACATGATCCAAAAGCTTTGAGATGGAGATAAATTTTTGAGAGATTTGAAACATTTGAAATATCCTCATAAAATTAGATCAATCTTCTAACCTCCCAATAGGTTTTATCCTTCTGTAATCTATGAGACTCAGTGTAAAATTGAGAAGGATAAGTGTTTGAGAGATTTACATGGAAATTTGGAAACATAAGTGAGAATTTTAAATACTTAAAATAAATAAACATGATCATCAAATCACATTTCACATATGCATAATTTACTAGAAGCATTACTTGAAATTTATAGAAGGGTGCACTTACATTTTTGAAATATTTTATTAGAAAAATAGTCTGTCTTCACTCTGATTTTTTTGGGTTTGTTCACTTCATCATTGGACTTGTTTCCCACTATTTTTTTTAAATACTATCTCCAAATTTAAAATAATTTAAAAATATTAATTATTTTTGTGATTGATCGAATCAAATGATTAGTTCAATCACAAACATGGTCAGGCCCAAGTGGGCTTGAAATCACATTTTGTTGTCATAATCAGGGTTATGGGTATTTATTGAACCAATCAAGCATATTGAACCTAATTACAAAAATAAAATGTGATATGGGGCTCTTTTAGCCTTGATTGAGTCTGTGATCTAACTGTAGACAATTAGTTTTGGCCACTGTCATGCCTAAGTTGGGATTAAGTTCAATTTATAGTAAAAAAAAACATTTTAAGCCTATAAATCAGTTGAAGTACCCAATTTTGTTTGTGTAAGGGATTTAATTGCCCAAAAACATGATGAGGTTAGTTTATTTGGCATATTACCTTGTATGCACCAAAACTAGTTCATTTTTAACCCTAATCAAATTACAACCTAGTAATTTGACACTTTTGGCTTGTCAAGCTATTAATTAATAACATTTAAAAAAATTTCCAAAATCCAAAAAACACTAAATAAGATTAATTACATTAAAAATCTTAACTAACTTGCCTAAACAAAAAATCCAAATAAAATTAGTGAATTTCATTTACCAAAAAAATAGTTTTTAGCCAAATATGAAGTCAAAAGGTCAAAGGAGCTAATAAAGTGATTTATTATCTCTTAAATACTCCAAAAATATGAGTCATAATCTCACAAATATCTAAAGTGAGTTGTCATACCTCACAAATATCTAAAACTTAGGTGTCAAGATTTAACAAGTGCTTTAACCTAACCCAGGGTTAGCCTAATTCAACCTAGGTTAATTTAGACACAACCCAAATTAGAATTTAACCTAATCTCCCTAGGGTTAGAGTTAGTTCTTTGAGCTATAATTACAAGTGCCCACACCATATGCCAACAAGTTTTTTTAGTGTAGGTTTATTCTCCTGGAATACCTTCTTAAAGACTTTAAGAGTAGTGCTATAATGGTCAATTTATGCAAAGCTTCACACCAAGCCACAAGTGACTATTTGATAGATGCTTCCACCATGGAAGAACATTGCTATAAGACTCAAATCATCATATCTTGAGAAAAAATACCCTTATACCAAAAAGTAAGCATCGAATTTGGTAAAGGAGGTAAGAAATTTGTATTGTCTTTATCTCTATTTTGTGATCTTTCTTATTATATTATGCTCTCCCTAATTCTTAGGCAAGAGTGTTTAGTCCTAGTCTATTGTTATGCTTGATTTTTATCATTTGGACTAACAAAGGACTAATATACATATTATTTAATCTTCAAATGACTAGGGTAGATAGTGGCATCCCTGGTGGGACCATGCATCCTATATGGCCAAGAAAAATGATATGTTAACCTTAGTTTTACTAACAATGCATTTAATTCTTCAAGTTTAGAATTTTAGCCTTGAAATATATGTCATTCTATTTTTTGAGTAAACAATGGATTCACCCTATGTAATAGCAACTTTGCCATTCTTGTACTTGTTTGTGATCTTTAATTGTGCAAAAATGACGACTTCATAATGATAGCTTTGATCTTCTAAATGATGGCTTCACTCAGGAGAATCAGTGTCTTTTCCAGGTAAACTTACTCTCTATTTAAGTATTTTACAACTTATTTTAGTGGCTTCACCTGACCTAATTGGTGGCTTCACCCTGCTAAATGGTAACTTCACCAAAGTTTCTCTCTATGTCTATGTTTATAAGAAATTAATAACTTCACCCTGCTAAATTATGGCTTTGCTCTATGTTTTTCCAAAACCTGAGAGCTCAAAATGGATTATTGCTAACTTACTTTTTGGCTTCTAGGAATTCAAACCCCTTAACATTTTATAGGACCTAAGGTGGAGAGAAAACAACTTAATCATGGTTAAAATATCACATACATTTTGTTTGATACTTAAAATCCACTTAATAACACTTACCTTTTAGTTTTTTAAAGTTTTTAAAAGTGTAAATAAGGCCAAGGGGCCAAATTTTCAATCGTACTTTGATTTGGTACTATTAAAAGGAACATAAATTTTATTTAAAGCTCTTAAGATATTTTTCACTTTATGATTATTTTTTGTTATTAACTAAATTTCAAAGTTCAAAGTTAGATTTATTTGTTTGTTGAAAATTAGAAAATATTGTGTGTATGCTTCCCTTTGTCCCCTTTAGGGAACTGGGGTGACCAAAAGTGCTTAGTTTATTGCCTTGTTTGTTTGGTATTGTCAGAAAGTATGTCACATATACTCTCCCTAAGCTCCAAGTGACTTGGGTGACCCAAAAATGACCTTGAAAGTCTTTCCAATTTATTTTATTACATTTGTATTGTGGGCAAGATCCTATTTCTCCCTCACAAGTTATCTAAGGGTGTGTTGACCTAGGGTTTCATCTCCTAGCATCATACCAACCCCACTCCATGGTGGGGTATATAAATTGGGCAAACCGTAGGATGGGATAGTTGTGAGCGGTTATATTGATCATCCCATTAGGTATCTAGGCCATGCAATAACCAGACATTATAATTCACTAAGAATTACAAAGATTAGTTCATTATGCAAAAGACTAGACCATTTCATAACAATCTAGACAATATAGACTCAATTGATGTGATTTCACCCTTATGTTAGCCATATTTGAGACCATTTAGTGTATTTGAGATTTATAGATTTTAGTCATAACCCCACTTATCATGGAATTTATTTCTAAATGTTGAGTGATCCTCACTCTAAGTTCATTCCATGTATTAATGCTTGAGAGACAAAGGGGGGTGTGAATAACTCTACCTACACTTGTAATTTAATTTTTGGATTAAAAATTAATTCCTCACAAGCATTGGTATATCAGTATAAAATTTAGTAGAAGATACACACATCCATGCTAATTATAGATATAGGATGAGCCATTAGTTCTAATTCTATTTTATTTAATTTACATGTGTGGTTTTAAACTAAAATTATTTTTTTGTATTTTCGCATCAAAATAAGTTCAAAACTATCACGTTATTTTCCCATCCCTTTAGCTTAAGAGGTGTTACTCTATCTATTTGTGTCACACTTTTTACCTTATAGTTTTATTATAAAACCATTTTTGTGTCTCTTATTTAAAAATGGTGTTGTTATGCTCCCCATTTCATCTCAAACACTTACCTTGGATTTTTTAGTCCAAAACCATTGTCATGTCATTTGTTTAAAGGAGCATTGTTATGTTGCATAAATCATTCCAAATATCTTGTCAAATTTTAAACCAAGTTACAAACTATTATTATACCTCTCTTATTTCAAACGCACAGTTATGTTTCCTATTTTGGTCTAGATCATTTGCCTTAGAACATTTGAATCTTTTCACATTACATTTGAAACTCAACCTTTCAAAGTGCAAATCCTAACTAATTAGGTTCTTGCCAAAGCCTCATCTAATTTTGGCTGAGGTTGTTTACCTTTTGTGTTGAGATAGTGTTACTTGTGTTGATTTCTTATTTTGATCTAAATTAACCTTTGCCTCAACCTAGTGATTGTTGTTGATCCAAGTTGTTTCCCCATGCCTTATTTGAAGTTTATTGTGCTGAATTATGAGTGTCCTAGTTTTATTGTTATAAAAAGTCTCTTGTGATTCAAGTATTGAGTATTAGTAAGCTAATTATTGAGTGTCATCTAAGCCAATTTCATTAGTTTAGTTTGTTTTTGAGTTCTTATTTGAGTTTTTTAAATTTCTAATTCTATCCTTATTTTTCATATTAGAATGATTATAACTACTTTGGGGAAAATCATTGTTATCTTCTGATCCTAGTTCGTAATTATTCTACTTTATCTAGACACTTTTGATACTGATTATAACCACCTTTCAAAAAATTAGTACCTTAGCCATATATGAGTTTTGAGCATTTATGTTACTTTTACCACAGATTATAATTACCTTTGGGTAAATCGATATCATTTTATTAGACTGGTTTCACATTTATTTTATTCTTCCTTTGTCAAATTTAGTTATTTTTGCCCTTTGTGCCTCTTTTATAGAATCAAAGGTTCTTTATTTTTAGAACTCAGTTGTTGTTACGTTTAAACCCTTTGTTTTTCTTTTAACCTATCCATGGATCTAAACATGCCTCGTTACACATGTAGAAGGACCATGTATAATCTAGGCTATGAGAACTTTGTGACCAATGATCTTTTTTTTCAAGAGTCATATGACATTATAGCTTATGAGATGAATCCCTATCCATCTTATAAAATTCCATACATTGAACAAAGGCATGACCCTTTAGCATAGTATTTTGTGACTTTAACTCCTTATCCAAGCCAAGAACTAGAGTAAATGACATAGAAACTTGCTTAAAACAATGCCCAACATTAAAGAAAGCCAACAACAAGATCCCTACTATGTTATGATTCCAACACAAAAAAATTATATTTCATACTTGTTTGAATGTCATTTGTTAGAGAAAAAAGATGAAGTTCTTGTTAGAGTTATCAAAATTGAGCCAAGTTTCTATCAGACTTCCCACACAAAAGTCTGAGCAGTTTGATTAGAACTCCTAGTAATGCATCTCAAATTAAACCATTCAAACATGAATCAACTAGTTATAGTCAAGATATAGTCCACATGCCACAATATGACCTAAATACTCTTGAAAAAGTGAAAGGCCCTATGGATGAAAAAATAGAATAAGTATAAAAAATGTACCAAAACTATCTCAACTTAACTCACAATCTTAATGTAAGGGATATTTCTAACATGCCTCTTATTGAGATAGTTCCATCAACATGGAAATAAATGGATGATTCAGTATATGCAAGCTAAAACATATATCAATTTATCTAAATTATGTTGGTTGGTGACATGTATAATGTCCATATTTTGACAAAAGAGACTACCACCCAAACAAAAGACCTCACTCAAAATGTTGTGGATAACATGCAAGTGCATTCCAATTTAAACCAAAGTGGGTCTAGTTTACCTCTAAGAAGTACACATCATATTTATTCAAATAATGACATAAGTGGATTTCAATAATAGGGAATATGTATGCCTATTTCCCAAAATCAACAAGTAACATCCACCCCTCAACCAACTGCTTCCTTGATTATGCAACAGGGGGTAACAAACCAATGATAAACCAACTTACCACTACAATAAGTGCATAACATTATGCCACCTCAAAAAGTGACAATGAATTTTCCACCATAATAAGAGCAAACCAATATACCTCATCAATAAAAAATGTTGTCTAACCAACAAATTATTCCTATTGGTCAGAAAGTTCTAGTTGGCTAACAACAACAAATACCAAACCCCTAATAGTTTCCTAACTAGCAAGTGCCTATTCAATAACAATTGCAAATCTAACAACATGTGTTTATCTAACAATGAGGTTGATGGGTGTCATCATTCCCTTCGTTTAATCAACTTCCCGTTGATGTCATATTTAACTAGGCCTGTGTCTAAAGCTATATGCAACAAGAAGAATCATAACGATTTAATAATTGATTTTAGGTATTTGTATTTTTTTTTTGTTTTTTAGCTTTGGGGGATTTTTAATGTCTTTAGGACTTCTTGGTTAAAACCTTATTGGAATCAAACTATGCAATTTTTCCAGAAGTAGACACGCATTACAGAAATAAAATAGATTGCTAGAAAATGAACACACTTTTGCAGAATGAAATAGATTGCTAGAAATAAACACACTTTTGCAGAATAAAATAAATTGCTAGAAATAAACACACTTTTGCAGAATAAAATAAATTGCTAGAAATAAACACACTTTTACAGGATGAAATAGATTGCTAGAAAATTATTGCAAAGAAATGAGAATTTAATCTAAAACACCTGCAGGAAAAAATTTACAACAAATTTTAACTTTAAGGAGTTGGAAGTATTTATAAATTTAACAGAGTTACCTATTTGCTTTTGCGAATAAAATATAAATACCAACCAAAAATGAAGATCTTGGTTCTTTGGAGGAGTGGGCCCTTGCTCTGCCTAGAAATAGGATTAAACAAGTTAATTTGCTTTCAAAATAGAAATGGCTATTTCATTGATAAAATGTTTTATATTACAAAAATGTACTAATACATCCTTTTCTCTCTATTCTTCAATGATTTTCTATTACTTCCTAGATTCACAAGTCTATATATATATATAGATGTTTTGATGGTTGTAACTATTTCATAGATACGATGGAACTAAATCGTACCCAGAATAGATACTGAATCAAGATGTGGCTAGATGTCCAGCTGTGTGATAAATGTCTTGGATTTGCAAGTACATAAATCAGGAATCTGCTCCTAATTTAATGGGATCATTGACCTGATAGATCGCTAGCCATTTTGGAATAGATCCTTATCAGTTCCATATCTAGCCGTAAAATTTCTAGAGCTTATCTATAGGAGTACCAGAGCTAGTTTAGATAATTCTAGAGCTTAAATATAGAGTTCCATAGCTAAGTCCAAAAATGTGACAACTTGAAATAGTATGGTGGAGTTCTAGAACTAAGTTTAATTGATTCCAATGCTTCCAAAAACATGCAATCCACTTCATATTTGTTCTTTAGCCTAATGATGACCTATTTTATTACAAAACTTGAATTTTACAACACACTCATTAGGAATTACAGGTTTTTAAACGTCAGAATCAAAATCAACATACATCCTATCTCATCTTAGTCAAAATAAAAGTTACAAAATGCAATCAAATTTAATAGAAAGAGAGAGTAAGATGAGGTCATTTATTATACATTTATCGGGCATATCCTGGCCTCATCATTTCCCCCATATTTACTTGTTTGTAAGTCCCTTTACAAACTTCACTCTTCAAATTTTGGATTATATATCTTGCATTCCATATGATTGCTTAGATCAAATGGCTGGAACTAAATATCCCAATGCTTTGATTCAGAGGTACTATACCCAGCTCCTGATTCTACTTTTCTTTTCCATTCCGTAAATTGAGTGGGATTTTGAAGTTCTCTCTTTTGCCAAGGAGATATGGGAGTGAGAAGTAGAGGTGGCCTTGTCTGCATGTGTATCCATATGCACCAGGGAGTTTCATTGATTCAAGGAATTATTGTGCATAAAGATTTTGCCCTTTCTAGACTCCAGATAAAATTTGAAGGGGATATTACTTCCCTTTTTTTCAATGCCACCAGAAGAAATTATCATCTTTTTAAACATGCATCATAGATATTATAAAAATTTGCCTTCTCATAAGAGGTGAAGACATCCATGCTTTGTTGTAAATTGAAAAGATAAGGTCCCCTGAATTCGTCATTAAATGCATGGGATTGGAAATGTGTAGCAAAGGCGAGTGGGTTACCATAATGAATTATCATACAGAGACTAGATGAACTAGCCTTTGACCAATGCTCTGACTCCCTTTCCTGTCATGCAATTTGATTTTGAAGAATAGAGACAAATGCGTTAAGCTGGCTTTCCTCTACATACAAATTGATAATAAAACCTGTATTTCTTTCTAGCATTAAATTGTAGAGGTAAAATTCACAAAGAAGGTTTTTCTATTTTGTATTGGCTAAGGAGTAGGTGGTCGAGAAATCAACTTCATCTTTTATTTCATGTGGAAGGCCACATGCTATCCTTGCCAACTGCCAGCGAATGAATTGTTCCTCTAAAAACATGCTATAAATAGGAGAAGGTCTTCTACACACAAGTAATTTCCCACTCATCATACAAACTATTTGTATTTTCACAAGACATTTATACTTATCATTTTCCTCCTTGTAAAATTTGTCTTCCCATTCCTTCCTTGCTTTCTCTTCTTCTGCCAGTTTTCCTTTCAAGTCTGTATTGGATGCCTTGATTATACTGAGTTCTCTACATGTATCATCCCATAACTACTTGAGTGGTAGATAAGTCAATTTAGTCTATGCACAGACTGTTGACACAGAGGTCTGTATTGTATATTTTTCCTCATTTTCCATCAGTTGCCTTTTGATCTCTGCTAATTCCTCATTCTTGGCTGTGAACTAGTTTGTTAATTCTTTAAGGAGCATTTATTTATATTTTAATTTGAGTTTGAGGAAGTTTAATTCCTCATCCTTTTCCTTGATAATGAGTTCTACTCTAGAGAAAAATAGAACCTATTTAATCTGTTGGTTTTGTTCTTTTTCTAAAATTTCTTGGGGAGTTAAGCATTCTTCTTCCACCATAGGGGATTTCCATTTCCTTCTCCAAGATGCATGTTCATCTTCTACATGTGATGGTGCTTCTGTCTCACCCATTTATTAGAAAATTGGCTCCTCAAATATTTCATCTCTTTTTTCCTTTTTTGTTTGGCTTGGTCCAGGAGGAGTCATGACCATGCTGCCCAAAATATCAACAGCTTCAGTTTCCATCCTT
This sequence comes from Torreya grandis, assembly GCA_037957365.1. Lineage (NCBI taxonomy): Eukaryota > Viridiplantae > Streptophyta > Pinopsida > Cupressales > Taxaceae > Torreya > Torreya grandis. Next base: position 3,428,423 of record JARHVA010001202.1, read on the forward strand.
TCTTGTTCTTCCATCTCCTCTGAACTTTATTTAGACTTTTTATGACATTTTATTTCTTGAGGAGTCTCAAAATGTGCAGACATAGGTTTCCTTTTAGAAGTTCTTTTGATGTTCACCTTTTGCTCAGGCCTAGGTGAACTATCACTGTCAGAGACATGTATCAGTTCTTCTGTAGCTTTAGCAGAAGAAGAAATTTCTTGAGAAGGCACAGTAGGGTCTAAAATTTTAACTTTTCTTCCATATTTTATTCTTTTTAGTATTTCCTCTTCCCCTAATCTTTTCTTTTCCTCAGCAATGGTAGCAATTTTCAAATGAACTAAAAGAACAGGAGGAGTTTCTATTGTTCTTCTAGAAATACTAGGGTTTTGCCCAAGTTTGCCAAGAATTTTATCCCACTTTTCTTCCCCATTTTTCTTTGAAAGGAAATGGTGCTGGCATACTAAATGCACTAACCCATGATGTTTGATTGTTCTTACACCCCAAGAATACCTCTAGGCCATGGTATGGATGGAGTCAAAAAGAAACCCTGGAAGATTTACTATATATTCTAGTTTTTTAGCTCCATGTCTAAGGTGTATAAGGATTTTTAGGACTTCTTTTCCTACTATCCAAAATTTTCCATCACAAGTTAAATATTTAAGTATCCAAAATGTTACTCTGTCAAAGGGTTTGGGCAAGCTGTCCCTTTTGACTCCTTTGATGATTTTCTTTATATTATAAATATACTGGGGTTCAACTTCTCCTTCTTTCAATAGGGTTTCAACTAGGTCTTTTAATGTCCCTTTGACAGGGTTTGGGACATGCACTATTGGTATTCTAGACATCTCACTTATTACTTGCACAGAAAAATGAATAAAAACCTTCTGAATTTTTGTTCTTGTTTGTTTTAAATTGATAACAAATTCTCTTACCAGTTCATCATTATATTTGGGAAATTTTCTCAAAAACTCCAGCCATCCTGCCCGTTGAAAGATAGTTGCTACTTCATCTGTAAGGAGTTGGGTATCATTTTCTGGTTCTAACTTCTTTTTGATTCCCACGATTCATTCTTCTTGAATCTTACACAAGTTAGCTGAAGATTGCTTCTCTTATCGACGGAATTGGTGATTTTGGATGTGAAACTAGTGGATTCAGTTGTTGATCTAGCAAATTTGGTAGCAGAATTACTATACTCAGTTGTGGAACTTAGCAATTTCAACTACATAACTACTGTACTCAGCTCCAAAACTAATGGAGGTAATTCATTGTATCACTTTTGAAATTTTTATGTAGTTAGCCTTTACTTTGTTGATGCAATAATAAGAATGATTCTTTATAACTATTTGCCAACTCATTCCATCATCAATATCCTTCTCATGATTTTGCACATTTAACCATGATGTACAATAGATGACTCATCATACTAATCTTTTAAATTAAGTATAATCACACATGTAAACTTTCAATTTAACCTTTAACAAGTTAAAAACACAATTACCATCCTTGATGATATAATCCCTCCGTCATGATGACTCATCATTCCTAAAAAATGGTTAGAAAAAAAATAGCTAGAATAAAAAAAAGGTTTTATTTGAATTAGCCATTTATTTGAGAAGATCAACCACCATCACTAGTTTTCAATTGATCCTTTTTTTTTAAGAAGAGAACGCCATTTACTGGTTTTCATCCTCTTCCCTTTATTCTAGATCTTTTCATCTGATTATTTGATCATTCTACAAGAACTGGGTTCTTCCATATGATCAAATTCTTTGTTTGCTTCAATCTGCTTCAAGAATTCATCCTTAGTAGGAGGCTTCCTATAAAGTTTTAGCCTATGTCCATTGACTAAGAGTATTCTTCTGCTACCATCAATGGGAAGTAGCTGGATAGAACCATTGTCAAATATCTGCTTGATCTGATAAGGTCTCAACCATCTGGTTCTTAATTTGCCTTTGAATTATTGGTACCTAGAATCAAACATCAATAGCTAGTCTCCTACTTTGAATTATCTTTCCTTGATATGTGAATCATGCCATTATTTCTTTTGACCTTAGATTATCTCTATTTGGTGAAGTGCTTCCATTCTGAATTCATCCAATTCATTGAGTTGAAGGGTTTGCTCCTTTTGAGCTACATCTAATTCAATTCCCACCTTAGCTGCTGTCCTCAATGTCTATAGTTCAAACTCAATAGGAAATAAGGGCTTTTCCCCATAGACTAACTCATATGGTGAAAACCTTGTTGTGGTTTTCCAAGTTGTATTATAAGCCCAGATAGCTTTAGGTAGTCTTTTTACCCAATCTCTTCTTTCAACTTCAATTGTTTTACTGAGGATGTTTTCTAATTCTCTATTTGTTACTTCAACTTGTCCATTTGCTTGTGGGTGATAGGGAGATGACTTCCTATGATTGATATGATAATACATTATGAAGGCCTAGATCATATTGGACATAAATTGTGGTCCTTGGTCTGAAACTAAGCTTCTTGGTGTTCCAAACTTTACCATAATTATGTGGCAATGGAAATCAGCAACTGCTTCTTTAGTGGCATTTGTTAAAGCCTGCACTTCTGCCCATTTTGTTACATAATTAGTACACATAAGAATGTGATCTTTTCCCTATGAAGGAGGATTAAAGGGTCCATCAAAATCCAATCCCCACCTCTCAAATGGTTCAATCACTACTTGTGGTGTAGAGACATTTCATTGGTAATGGTTGGCTGTCCCATCCCTTGACAAGGATCACACCGCCTGATATATCTCTTCACATATTTGTACAGAGATGGCCAATAGTAACCAGTGCCAAGTATCTTATGAGCTATTCTTTTCACTAAATAGTGTCCTCCACTTGGTTCATCATGACATGCCCGGAGGATGTCAAAGATTTCATCTTCTCTCGCACACCTACATAAAACCAAATTAGGACCACATTTAAATAGCATTCTTTTTAACCATTTAAACTGTGCACTAGTTTTGATTAATTTTTTATTTAATTTTTAGTGAAAGAAAGAGGAAACTTCCCTGTTACAAGATAATTTTCCATGTCAGCAAACCATGGTGTATTAGCTAAAATAACAAACAAAATTTCATCTAGAAAGTTATCCTTGATTGGATTCTTCTCCCCTGTAGTGGTCAATCTTGAAAATAAATCAGCTACCACATTAGATTTGCCTGGATTGTCCATAATGGTAATATCAAATTCTTATAGAAGTAATAACCATCTAATTATTCTACCTCCAACAACTAGTTTGTTCATTAAATATTTAATTGCTAAGTGATCTGTATGTACAAATATTTTGTACCCTGTAATGTAATGTCTAAATTTATTGATTGCATAGATCACAGCCATACATTATTTTTTAGTGGTAGTGTGATTTCTTTCAGTGGGAGTAAGATTTTTACTGAGATAGTAAATAGCATACATTCTTCCTTATTCATCTTTATGTCCCAAAACTGCACCAATTGAGGTATTTGAGGCATCAGTTTGGATGTGAAAAGGTTTCTCCCAATTAAGTCCTTGCAATATTGGGGAAGTTACTAATTTATCTCTAATTTATTCAAAAGCATGTTGACACTATTCATCCCAAAGAAATTCATAGTCCTTTGTAAGCAATTTAAACATGGGGGCAACAATTTTACTAAAATCCTTGATAAAGCACCTATAGTATCCATCATGTCCTAAAAATGATTTTCTATCTATGGGAGTTTGAGGAATAGGCAAGTCTGAAATAATCTTGATTTTGTTTTGGTCAACCTAAATTCCTCTTTTTGAAATATGGTACCCTAATACGATCCCTTCATCAACCATCATCAAACATTTCTCATGACTAAGAGACAAGTGATGTTGTTCACATCTTGTTAATACTCTATCCAAAATTTCTAAGGCATCATCAAATGTATCTCCATACACATTAAAGTCACCATGTGTACCTCCACATAGTCATTTGTTAGGTCTACAAAAATTGCTAATACAGCTCTTTAAAAGGGTGCTGGAGCATTACATAGTCCAAATGGCAATACCCTGTAAGCAAAGGTACCCCATGGACAAGTAAATGTAGTTTTGTTCTGATCCTCAGCAACAACTCTGATTTGATTGTATCCACTAAATCCATCCAAGAAGGAAAAGTACTGTTTACTTGAAAGGTTGTCTAAGACTTGATCTATGAATGGTAAGGGAAAATAATCTCTCAGGGTGGCTTTGTTCAGTTCCCTATAGTCAACACAAATTCTCTATTTTCCATTATTTTTAGGGATAATTACAAGAGGAGACATCCACTGGCTATCTGAGATAGGGTAGATAAAAACTACTTGTAATATTTTTTCAATTTCTTGTTTGACTATATCCCTTAAGGCTAAATTAATCCTTCTCTGAGGTTGCCTAACTGGTCTAATATTTTCAGTATAAATGTGATGGGTGCAAATAATTGGATGAATTCCATTCATATCTCTATAGTCCCAAGCAAAAGCTTTAGTATGAGCCTTTGGAACATCAAACAGTTTGACTTCTTCATTATTCTTTAACCAGCTATTAATATTCAAAAATTTTCCTAGTTGAATCTCAACATGTTTGGTTCTAGGATATGATGAATTGATTTTTTGAAAGGGTTCCATTAAGGTATTTAGTGGATAGACATGTGGTAACAACATATGATATGTAACAACATCTTCAAAAGTTCCTAGAGGTAGAATGCTAGACAAAGTACAATAAGAAGAGTTATGATACTTATCTTGTTGTAGGTCGAACTCCTCGTTACTTCTATTTTCCAAAAATTCTTCATCATCTCTTGATATCTATAAATCTGAAGCTATATATCCTTTCTCTCACTAAGAAAAATCATGTTCCTCTGGAGCGAAATTATCTTCATTTGCAGAGAATTGGTGTGGTTCTGGAACTAACGATGATGGTTCCGAAATAAATTTTGTATGTTCTGGAACTAATCATGACTACTCTAATAATGATTGATGTTCATTTAATGAAAGATTAATCATATCATCTATTTCCTGTACATGTTCTTGCAATGTTATCATAGCCAAAGAAGATAGATTTTGCTCATTAATATCAACATTATCAACTCATAATTTCACTTAATTATCAATAAAAGGTCGTGCAGAGGGATATAATGAAATTTGCTTAGAATTATTTCCATTTGAAATAGTAATATCACTTAGCCTGCAATCAATTAAGGTAGTAATTATAGCTAACCATAGTCTCCCCAAAATAATGGGATAACCAAGTGTTTTACCTTTTAGCTTTAAGATAAGGAAGTTGACTAGATATTCCCATGATTCCACCATTACTACCACATCTTCAATAACTCCTTATGGTTTTGCTACAGACTGATTTTCCATCTGCAATATGGTATTAGTAGGTTGTATGCTTATTAATGGTAATGTTTTCAAAGTGTCCACTGTCATTACATTGATAGATGCACCCAAATCCATAAAAACATTATATATATCCTTATTCCCTATAGAAATAGAAACAACAAGGCTTATAGGATCTCCATATTTGGGTAGTAGGAGTTTTCCTTCTAATAAATCAAGAAGTTTCCCATCTACCTGAATAGTCTTGGGGTACTACTTCTTTCTTCCAAGTTTTTTAAAACATAATAGTTTGATTAACTTGTTCAACTCTAGAATATCCTTCATTTCTTGTAACAATGGTATTTCAATATTCAATCTTCTTAGTTCCTACACCAATTCAGATTCCTTAAGTTCTATGGTTTCTTTAAGTCTTTCTAGAAATGGAATCTCAGTAGAATTTCTTTCTGGTTCCTTATATTTGTCTTTGTCATCTTCCTTAAGTGTAACTATGCTAGGGGTTTTAGCTTATGCTATCATCTTAGTGATTATAATAGGTGGACTACTAACTATTTTTCTAGATCTGGTTTGAATGTTTTTACAATCCATTGTATTTAAATCAACTAATTTTGTTGGTTTTTTTTCGTATATAGGAGTTATTTGTTTCTTGGGTTTGCTACTGGTTGTGTTGGCATTTGTGTTTGGATTATGTTTCAACCTATGGATTTTGTGTTGGAGGTCCCATTATGGCTTGTTGGTTCTAATTTGGATATGTATTCCCTTGCACATAATTATTAGGGCCCCATCTAGGTTGTGGCTAAGCATAAGGATTTCCTTGACCAGCTCAAGGTTACTGATGTCCTTGGGTATACCAAGATTGACTTGCCCAATCCTGAGGATGCCATGTGGGTTGAGGGGCCCAAGGTGGTTGTCCCCAACTTTATGGTACTATTTGAGTTGTTCATGGCATCATCCAGGGATTAGGAGCTGGTCTTGGCATAAACTATCCTTGGTTAGGTTGTCTCTGAACAAAATTTAATTCTTCTATGGTGGATGATGTATTAGTTTGTTTGAGATGATTTTTTATGAGTGGAAGAAGAGAACAAGAGTGAGTATCATGTTCTTTAGATTCACAAACAAGACATACTTCTATTTTATCCAAAGGACATTCCCTTATTGCATGCTTTTTCCTACATTTATTACAATACATGGCTAATGGTTCAAGTTGGGCATTTGCTTTAGCTTGAAATCCATCCATGGTGGAGGTTAATTGAACTAATATTTTTATTTTAAAGTTTGCCAATTCATCCATCAATTTGTTCATATATAGATTCATATTTTTAACCATTTTCCCTTTTCTAGGTCCACCCCTTGTCCTTGAATAATTTCTACAAATTTCTATGATTTCATCCATTCTTAATTGAGCAATGTTTCATTTGCTAATTAAATCAAGGGTTTCCCTAGATTCATCATCCAGACCTTTAAGAAAAATGGTTTTACTTAAATCTTCTTGAAGTATAAATCCACATCTTTTACTCACAAAGAGGAATCTATCTAAATAATCTTCCATATTTTCATCTTCTTCCTATTTGATTTTGAAAAATTATTCCTTTCGATTTCTTCTTCTACAATAATCTTGATATTTATCTAGGAAGATAGTTTCCATTTGTTCCCAATTGGTAATAGAATTAGATGTTAATCCCATAAACCACCTCATTACTACATCCTTCAGAGTAGATGGAAATAACTTTAGTTTTTAATTATCTATCTTGTAATCATAAGTCTAACATAGTACTTTAAACTCAAAAAAAAATTGGTTAGGATCCTTAGATGACATTCCTCTAAATGTGGGCAAGTGTGCAGGTGAAATGTTTTTCATAGTGGTTTCATCATCCTTGATCTGAATGGGATAGGTAAAGGTTTTCTCAAGTTCTCTTCCAGCTTCTTGTTCCATCTCTCTAGTATTTTCTAGTCCCTTCTCCCAGTCAATGTGGTCTGTGGTCTATTTTGGGGATGGTGAAAAGTCAGGAGTAGGAGGTTGACTGCTCAATTGAGAATCAAAACTTTCCCTCAATGGATCTTGAGAAATAATCCTCCTCCCTAAGGTTCTACATGGTTCTAGTGATTGATCCAAAAATTCCAAAAATGACAATTTTGCTTCTTGTTTTGTAGGAGATAATAGTGCCTCCAATTCTTGCTCAACATCCTTTCTTAAACTAGAGGATGATGGAAATTCTTGTTCAGATATTTTGGGGAGAATTATACCCTTGGAGTCTCGTGATCTACTCATAAATTAGGGAAAATTTATTTAATTACTAAATGAATGATTGTTGCTCTTGTTGACACGTAATTAGAAAATTCCAATTAGCTAGTCCCTGGCAACGGTGCCAAAAATGATGGGTGTCATCATTCCCTTCATTTAATCAACTTCCTATTGATGTCATATTTAACCAGGGCTGTGTCTAAAGCTATATGAAACAAGAAGAATTGTAGCGATTTAGTAACTGATTGTAGTTATTTGTTTTTTTTTGTTTTTTTGCTTTGGAGGATTTTTAATGTCTTGAGGACTTCTTGGTTAAAACCTTATTGGAATCAAACTATGCGAATTTGCTAGAAGTAGACATGCATTGTAGAATTGAAATAGATTGCTGGAAAATGAACACACTTTTGCGGAATGAAATAGATTGCTGGAAATAAACACACTTTTGTAGAATAAAATAGATTGCTAGAAATAAACACACTTTTGTAGAATGAAATAGATTGCTGGAAAATGATTGCAAAGAAATGAGAATTTAATCTAAAACACCTGTAGGAACAAATTTAAAAAAAAAAACAACTTTAAGGAGTTGGAAGCATTTATAAATTTAATAGAGTTACCTATTTGATTTTGTGAATAAAATATAAATACTGACCAAAAATGAAGATGCTGGTTCTTTGGAGTGGGCCCTTGCTCCACCTAGAAACAATATTAAATAATTTAATTTTCTTTCAAAATAGAAATGGATATTTCATTGATAAATTTTTTTGTATTACAAAAATGTACTATTCTATCCTTTTCTCTCTATTCTTCAATGATTTTCTATTACTTCCTAAATTCCTAGGTCTGTATATATAGATGCTTTGATGGCTGTAACTGTTTCATAGATACGATGGAATTGAATCATACCTAGAATATATACTAAATCAAGATGTGGCTAGATGTCCAACTGTGTGATAAATGTCTTGGATTTTCAAGTATAGAAATTAGGAATCTACTCCTGATTTAATGGGATCATTAACCTGATAGATCACCATCCATTTTGGAATAGATCCTTATCAGTTCCATATCTAGCTACGAAAGTTTTAGAGCTTATCTATAGGAGTACCAGAGCTAATTTAGATAGTTTTGGAGCTTAAATATAGAGTTCCAGAGCTAAGTCCAAAAATGCAACAACTTGAAATAGTATGGTGGAGTTATAGAACTAAGTTGAATTGATTCCAATGCTTCCAAAAACATGCAATCCACTTCATATTTATTCTTTAACATGATGATGACCTATTTTATTGCAAAACTTGAATTTTCTAACACACTCATTAGGAATTACAGGTTTTTAAATGTTAGAATCACAATCAATAAAAGATGGATAATTACATCCTAACTCATCTCAAATCAAAATAAAAGTTACAAAATGCAATCAAACTTAATATAAAGAGAGAGTAAGATGAGGTCATTTATTATACATTTATCGGGCATATCCTGGCCTCATCAAAGGTTATTAAATACAATAGGTACCAAGTGCTAAGAAATAATTTACTTTTACCCAATGAGTATCACATGTATAATAAGGATCCAACTATTGACACATCCAATAGAAGTGATGTAGTCAACAAGATGTTCCCTATATACAACAGGGTTTGATAAGTAGGCAAAAAATTCCCTCCCATACCCAAAAATACCAACACATTATATATTACCTAATGATGTTACCATAACCATAATTCACTATCTAGGGTTATGTACCCAATCCAAACTAGAATGTGTTTTAACAACATCATATTTTGTATCCATAGTATAATTCTAATGCATAAATATGCATACCTAGTCATCTAGAAAATTTAACCAACATTTCAAAATATGCCCACCCTAATCATGGTAATCCACCTTTGATCATGAAACCTTAATAACAACATGCCACTCTATTTGATTTCCTTGACCAAAATTTAAAATAGATGAAGGATTCAATTTAAGATATACAAATTGGAAAACAAACAAAGAAATTCAAACTAGATGAAATATGCTCTTATCCTTTTAACATGGAATATTTGCAAATATATTTTTTTCTAGCTTATGAGTTTCCCAAATTAAACAAATACAAAGGCAAAGGCAACCCTAAATATAAACTAAAATATTTCTTTGTTTCCTTCCAGCCAATGGCCTATAGCAACATATAATTACTTCTATTCTTTCCAAGGAGTCTAACTAGACAAGCCTTAGAATGGATATTAAAAATTACCAAATAATTCCATACCTAACTTTGATTATATTTCAAAGGAGTTTTATAACACTTTTCATATAATATAGATCATAATATTATTTTTGTAGATCTAGGCAAAGCTAAATAGAAGACTGGTGAAACCTTCACTGCATACTTGTAACATTGGAGAGCACTAGAAAGTTAGTTTATTCACAATATGCTAGATAAAAAACTAGTCATAATATTTACTAGGAGCCTACATAGTGATATATCACACCACCTTGATCTACAATGTACTCATACATTTGAAGAGGTTATAGAGAAAAGAATACAGATTGAGAAAGACCATGTAAACAAAGGGATAATCAAGTTATCCTCTTTTAATCAGAGCTGAAACTAGAATCAAGGCTAGAACCATAATTAAAACCCAATTCAAATATGGACTTTAATGCCACCTTAGGCCAACAACAATGAGATACCTAAACCCTTCAATTGTAATAAGAATGTTTTTGACAATGGGGTTACTAAATCATGCCATGTTTAGATGGTGTAAACATCTACTATCCATTTACCTCCACCCACTTAGAAATGACCTTCTCCATACCTTTAACCAAGACCTCCACAAAACCAACCACCATAAAATCAAAACCAATTATAAGACCCTCCTCTAAGGAGAAGATTACACATGGCCAAACCATTCAATGACCTTAGTGAGCCTATTGAATTTGTATTCCAAAGATTGGTTCAAGTAAATATGATCAATTGGCTTATAATAAAGCCATTTCCTAAAGGGATTCATTATTTCATTTTTTACATAAAACATGAATTTTGTGATTACCATCATGTCAGAGGATATTCCATAAGATAGTGTATCCAACTCATGCATTTGATTGAGAATATGCTAGAAAATAAAGAGATAAAAAGAGACACCCATGCTCTAATGGATAATCTTAACTTGGGTATCTACCAAAATCCATTTCCAAAAAATAAAAATAACAATAACCAACAATAATAATGACATAGATTGCCACCTCAAAATTAGCAACAACAACAACAACAATAATTCCAACCACAACAATAATAGTAGAATGGTTAGAATAAAGGGGAAAATGACCAAACTAACCAAGGATTCCATCATGTCATTATGTATACCTATAATATTTTTTTAAGACATGTTTTAAGTGGTAATTTTTACATTATCGCCATTAACCCTAAAACAACTACTAAAAGACCTAGACCTTTGCCTAATAATGCCTATTTTTTGAATAATTACTGATAACCCCATTATGCTAGTGATTCTTCTATGAGACATGTTGATAACCCTACTCTGTATCATCCTAGGATCATCATTCCAATCCTCATTACCTACCTAGACAAATACCAAAGCCAAGTTCCAGATCAAGATTTCAAAATTATTACTTGATGAGCTTGGGTCACTATCAAAAGATTGCAACCAAATATTAAAAGTGAGCCTAATCAACCTTCCATGCTTATAAAAATAAACCAACTAAAAAAATTTAAGGGAAGAATTATAATATTATGGAATAACTGAAGAAGACACATGCACACATATCCATCATAGATTTGTTACATACATCTACCATATAAAAAATATCCTAAATGATTATTCGAACCAATCTCTTGTGCCAAATGGTATCACCCTAGATGAATTCCAATCCATGGTAGAACACTTTCCCCCTGGACAACATCTTACCTTTGACCAAAGTGACATGTCATCCCTAGGCCCTCTGCATAATAACCCATTGTACATTAAAGTTAATATAATGAACTATATAGCTAAATGGGTCCTTGTAGACAATGGTTTGAGTCATAACATTATGTCTTTGAAGTTGGTCAAAAATATTGGATATATGATAGTCGAATTGTAGCCAGATACCATCATTATCAAGGCATATGATAACAAAGAATGAGAATTTCAAGGTACCATTAGCCTGCTAGTGGTCATTAGGCCATTGACACATGATACTGTGTACCATGTTTTTCACTTAGAACTATCTTATAATCTGTTATAATGCTAACCCTAGATCCATGAAATCAAGGCTATACCTTCTACATTGCATCAATGTATAAAATTTTCACATTCAGGAATGGAAGTGACTATACTAGTTGATCTTTAGCCATACCAATATTATAAAGGCCTTGAGATTGAGTATAAAAGTTAAAACTACCAATTTGGTATGAATCATATGCCCAAATCAGATAGAGAAAGAGATAGAAGATAAAAATCCATTGAATCAGGCCCAAAAGCTAATTACATTAACCCAAATAGCTTAGCCTCTACCTCAGCCATGCATCCACCATAAATTTCCAACCACTTATATATAACTAACAAAGGTCTTAGAGAATACAATACCCATAATGCATTCCATATTGCCAAATTGCCTAAAAATTCTAAAACTTATGGGAGACCTAAGGCCAAAACTACTTGCATGGGGTGGGAAACCAAAGGAAAATCTTATCTAAACAAGCCCATTATTTTCAAATTGGCTTTTAGCTTAGAACATGACCCCTTAGTCAAATATGATTCATGTATATACACTAATGAGTTAACCGAATGTTACCAAAGCACAAAGTATCATATTCACAACCAAATTATGGATCACCTAGCTTATGAAGTCATAGGGATGGGGATACATCAACAAGGCATGATTGAACTAGTCTTAATAACCAAGTATAAGAGAACCCATGGTATTGGATTTAAACCACCTAGGGGTGAACCTATATATCTTATTTATGTTTCAACACTAATGACTAGCAATAAAGATTCTAGTAGTGATGTAGGGTCTAATTATAACATATATAATGACCTGGCCACTATAAATTTGTTTAACCCCCATGCCATTTTCACTATTATAATTATTTATCAACTTTCACATTTAACCCTTTACCATCCACAATTGATAGACTAGGACTAACAAGAGTCAACAATGCCATTAGATGCATTTGAAAATGATCAGGCCATATATGAATTTCTAGGATTAAAGAGTACATTCCTCTTGGAGACCACTTTAGTAGGTCTATACTATTAGATTGGATCATGCTTCCTACTTTAGAGGATGGGTGAACTTCCTTAGCCAAAAAAAAATAAAAATAAATAATTGGATAAAAGTGGAAACCTCTTTGAGGCACTTTCTAACTAGAGAAAAAGTAAAGATAAAGACAAGTCTCTTGGTGAAACTAGTTTCTAGCACCATTAGATGGGTGTGTTCACCCCTCTTCCTATGAATCATATGAGACCTATATCCCATAGTTTATTTATGGATTAGATATTAGTACTGAGGAATAACAAGATTTCATAAAAAAATTTCAATAATGCCCAGAGGTATTTGTATCATAGCATTAAGAGATTATGATTCATCCTATTTAGGAGAATTAGACAAGCTAGTTCGTCTAGAGGAATTTACCATTACCAATCAGTTCAACTCCTTTCCAACCATTTTAGATGATGGTTATACACTTCTTTTGGAAGATAATTTACAAGTGAAAATTAGGACTCTAGAAGACCCAAAGTAGATTAAACTAGGTACATCCCTCACTAAGGATGAACATGAAGCTTTTACAACCCTTTTGAGGGAATTTATTGACATATTTACATTAGAATTTTTAGACATGCCAAGATTGGACCCTACCTTGGTTGTACAACATATCTCATTATACATCTTGATGCTAAGTATATTAAGTAACAGTTGCATAAGATGCATCCTCGTATTGATGTACTAATCAAGAAAGAGTTGGAAAAAGTCTTAGATACAAAATGTATCAGGTTGATTAACTATTTAGAGTGGATTTCAAACATTGTGATAGTAAGCAATAAACTATAACGTATCAATATCTACATTGATTTTAGAGATATTAACAAAGCCTACCTAAAAGATGAATTCTCTTTGCCTAATATTGACATGACAGTCAACTCAATGACTGGATATGAAATGCTCTCTAACAGATGGATTTTTAGGTTATAATCAAATCAGAATAGCACTAGAACACCAACACAAGACTATACTCACCACTCCATGGGGAAAATTTTGTTATCAGGTGATGTTTTTTGGAGTTAAGAATGTTAGAACCACTTACCAAAGAGATATGATAGTAATTTTTCATGATATGATGCACGACATTGTTGAAGACTATGTTGATGATATCTTGGGTAAATTAAATACCTATGCTAGTCATCCAAATATGCTAAAAATAATATTTGAAAGACTTCACAAGTATAATTTTAGGGTTAATATGAATAAATGTGTATTTGGCATTACTTATGTCAAACTATTAAGCTTCATTATCTCTCATAAGGACATTGAGGTTGACCCACCCAAAGTTTATGCAATTAGAGAAATGCCACCACCATCTACCTTGAAGCAACTTCTCTAGGGAAAAATTAAATCTATCAGATGCTTCATCTCATAATTAATCAAAAAATTACATTCATTCACAGACTTGATAAATAAAAGTGTTACATTATCTTGGAATGAAGAGTGCCAAAAAACATTCAACCAACTTAAGGAATATCTTGCCAAATCACCTATTTTATTTCCTCTAACATCAAACAAGCCATTACTTCTTTACCTATTAGTAACTGAGAATGCCCTGGGAATAAATTTTACAAAACATGATGAATAGGAAAAAGATATTTCTATGTATTATCTAAGCTGAGCATTGGTCACGCATGAACACAACTAAACACTGATTGAAAAATCTTATTTAGCAATGGTGTTTGTAGCCCAAAAGTTAGGTCATTATATGTTGAACAATAAGGCCATTATTATTAAAAAATTAGACCTGACCAAGTATCTACTTTATAAATAAGCTATATAGGGTTGTATGGCAAAATGGATCATGCTAATGAGTGAGTTTGAAATTGGATATTCTGATCAAAATTCCATTAAGGAGAAAATACTCATGGATTAGCTTATAGAAGATCCTCTTAAAGATATTCAACCTCTGACATTTATATTTCTAGATGAGGCCATTTTGACCACTAAAGAAGTAGATGCACCTCATAAGGCAAAATAGTGGAAGATTTACTTTAATGGATCATTCATGACTTGTGGATCAAGGGCCAAAATTGTGTTTGCTATGCCATAAGGGGATATCATTCCCAATTCCTTTTGTATTATATTTCCATATATCAATAACATGGTTGAGTATGAAGCACTCATTACAAGTTTTTGTCAAGCAGTAAAGTGGATCATTCAACATTTGATGGTGTATGGTGATTCTCAATTAATCATCAATCAGGTCATGGACTAGTACTAAACCAAGGATGAGAAGTTGATACCCTATAAAGATATGGTTGATACTCTCAAGCAACATATCTCCAACATATGATTTTAAATAATACCTCAGGCTAAAAAGTGAATAATTGATGTCATGGCCACTATTGGTTTCATGATCTAAATCACAAACAAAGTAAGGGATTATTAGTTTCTTGTTGAATATCTCTTAGCACTTACACAAAAATCAGCTATCAAGATGGTTTGTGACATTTTTGGTCCCAAGTTTCCCTGATATTTAGACATATATGCCTATCTTTAAGACTAAACCATGACTTTTAATTTTTCACATACAAAATAAAAAGCCCTTGACTACAAAACCTATCATTATACCCTACTTGGATCAACCTTATATTTTATAAGCTATGATGGAATTCTAATTCATTATTTCCCTATAGTAGAATTTGGACTAACATTAAGGTAAGTCCATGAAGGAGTGTGTGGAACCCATACCAGTGGGGTAATCTTAGCCAAAAATTTAATGTGCACTAGTTATTACTAGACAATTATGAAAGTAAACACAACTTCATATATAAAGAGTTATGTCAAGTGTCAGAAGCATGCTAATATGATTCATGCTCCAACTAAGACACTCAAACCATTGATAACACCATGGCCATTCTTAATAAGGAGACTTGAACTTGTTGGTAAGATCAATCCCACATCTTCAGATGGGTCATAAATAGATCCTAATACTATATAATACTTCATTAAGTTGGTGAAATCCATTCCCCTCACTTACATCACTAGTAGGCAGATCTCCAAGTTCATACTCAAACATCTCATTTTATGCTATGGCATCCCCTCCAACATTATATCTGATAATGGAAGATCATCCAAAAACAAATATGTGAAAGTGATTTGTTCTTAATACCACATAAAAAACATGTCTTTACCACCTAATATCCACAAGGCAATATCCAAACTGAGGATTCTAATAAAACCATTATTAAAATTCTAAAAAATATTGTGAATGATGTTGGTCATAATTGACACTTGTATTTATTTAACACCCTCTGGGCATATCATACCACCTTATGTACTCTAATGAGAGCTATACCCTATTCACTTATTTATGGAACTAAAGCCATTCTTCCTACTGAGGTCAACTTTTCTTTTCTTCAAATTTTATTGTAGCACATCATCGACAATGAAGACTATAGTAGTTCACTTGAAAGAGCTAGACCTCCTTGATGGTAAATGTATGGCCACCTTGAATAATCTTTAGGCATATAAAAATATAATAAAAGACTAATATAATAGGTGTGTTAAGCATCTTGAATTTGAGCTTAGTGACCTTGTGCTGAAGGAGAATAAAAAAATGTAAATGATGAAACAAAGAAAAAGGAAAGTTGCAACTAAACTGGTTAGGGCCTTATGTAGTTGTCGCCAACTATGGTTCTAGAGCATACAGGCTCACTACACTAGAGGGAGATGAACTTGATGAACCAATGAGAATAATGCATCTCAAATATAGTTACACTTGAGGGACTTAGATTATTGTCTATAAGGATCATCTAAGTTATGCCATATTATACCTATTCTTTATATTATACCCCTTACCATTATACCATACCCTTAACCCTTTTCCATACAATTATTTTTACCTAACCCTACCTATTACATTTTTCATTAGTTCTAATTCATTTTTAATTTAGGCATGGTCAGTGGTTGATGACAAATTCAGTTCTAATAGTTGTTTCAGAATTAAACATTTAAATGGTAATATATGAAAGTAGTATGATAGTGGTCCTATAAATTGCATCCTTCATTTGTTGTTACGTTCTCACCTCATGATACTAATTATAAAGCCTATGGTAAATTATAACTATTGACCCTTTGTCATTATTTCCTAATTATAACTGCCCATGGGAAAATTAGGGACAACACCTTTACCATGCATTATCGCACTACGTTGCAATTACTTTTATCATTTGCTTTGCCATTTGTCTTTACTTGTAACTTGTTAGTACTTAGTCAGATGCCTTTTGCTAAAGGCATAACTATAGTGACCTAAGGTCCTATGAGATTATGTAGGCAACACTCGATTCACATTGAGGTCAGCTCAATCACCATTTTACCATGCTATCACCATTTTATAAGAAACCTTTTCCATGCTCTCACCATTTTATAAGCATCTTAAGCCATACTCTCACTTTTTTATGAGTTGGACCATTATGTATATCATAATTCTTGACTGAGTTGAGATACCAATAAAATTCCAAAAACATTTGAAATATTTAAAAAACCCCATAAACATTTGCAAAGATCTAGAAAATTCTAAAAATAACAAAATGATGAAAATTGGCTTAGAATTTCCATGTGAGATATAAAACCATCAATTTTTTTGGGATGGGCCATCTTGTTTGTTCAATTTATTTATAGACCAAATTATTTTTTCCTTCCCATTTTTAGGATAAATAAATCAACTTGAGGTCCACATGAATTATGTAGGCAACACTTGGATACATAGGGTATCTTAGGTTAGCTCGACCGCACCTTCCTTTCTTTTTTAACAACTTCTTTGCCTAAAAGATCTAGGGACTCCTAACTATTTCATGAGTAACCACTTATAATTTAGTTTCCCCATCCTTATTGGCTTCATCTTATGCTCTCACCATTTTTAAAAGTTTATGTTGTGAGCATTGTGCATTCAAACTCAATGTATTCATGACCACTTAGCTTCATCTTACGCTCTCACTATTTTGAGAACATCTTAAGTTTGAATGCTATCATCATTTTGTGATCAACCCTTACCAACACTCTCACTATTTTGTGAGCTCATTCTCATTATAAGCCTTATATGTAGTAGACATTATGAATTACCAATTTAGTTCATTTATGGATACTTATCTATTGACTTTTAGTGTGGTTTTAGCCTAAACCATACTCCCATGCTTGTGCAATTTGTTTATGTTGACATTTCATGAATGTGAAATGTCATCCCCTCTTTTCTCATCCACTCATCAATTTTTGAGACCTTTCCCATTTTACTCTATGAGTCAATTATGTTTTCTTATCATCCATTTTGTTCTACCCCATATCCTGGGAGAACTACATTTGGCCTGAAGTTTACATTGGATCTTATGTCCATGGAGCTATGTAGGCAAATATCTAGAGTCAGCTCAGCTATCTCTTCCTTTTATTTTATTTCCCCCATTTTGTTTGTATTATTTTGTTGTCTCCTATGGCCTAGGGGAAATATTTGTGTCACTTGTTTATTTTATTATCTCCTATAGCCTAGGGGCAATGTTTTTCATTTTGTTTGTGTTATTATTTCCTTATAGCCTATGGGCAAGTTTGTGCCTTTTGTTCTTGTATTGTTTTACTAGTGTCATTTCTATCTAGCTTATGGGTCACCCTGTCACCAAGAGTAACACCTCTATTATATGCACGAATAATTTATTTCTTGTTTTTACTAACATTGTGATTAACCATTATTTGTGTATTGTTATTTGTTTAGCTTGGTTTATTTATTTTTATGTGTTTAGATTAGTTTTTTTACTACACTTTTATTTGATTTGGATTGTTTAGTTATTTTGATTGTTCTGTTTAATTTGTTTCTTGTGTGATTTTTTAGTTTTGTTTGTACCTTTGCTTATTTTATCTGCCTTTATTTGTATCATTTTTGTTTGTTTATTAGTGTTTTGTTGTTTTATTTGTTTATTGTTTCATCTTTGTTTAGTTGTTTGTTCGAATGTTTTTTTATTTATTTGTCATTATTTTATTTATTTGTGTTTTATTATGTTTTGTTTGTTTGTTAGTGTTTTGGTTTTTATTTTTGTTGGTGTTTTGTTTTGTTGTGTTTTATTTTATTTTATTTATTATTATTTTGTTTATTTTGGTATATTAGTGTTTTGTTGCTTGTTTTTACATTTGTTTATTTTATTTATTTTGTCAATTATGTTTGTTTGTTTGTATAGTGTTTAGTTTGTTTATTTTTTTATTTGTTATTTGTTTAATTTATTTTTTCATTTTTCTTTGTTTTGATTGATTGTTTATTTATTTATTTTTGAATTTTTGTTCCTCATTTTCCGTAAGATTATTACATTTTATGTACACATATGTCTTGATTATCCATATCATGTACTTAAGTTCTAAATTTTTGTATTTAATCTCACAAGTAATTTATTTATTATATTTACACTTAGGATTTGATTATTCATATCTTATTCTTAAGTTTATATTTACAATTAAATTAAGTTTTCCATTCTTAGGGTATATATTATCATTTTAGTTATCCATAACTATCATGCATACTATCACAAGATAAAGCAAAAACATGCACATGGAATCTATTATAGAATTTCAATGGTAGTACTTTTTGGATATATAAAATCAGATAAATACCCAAACATATGCTTGAATCCATGAGTAATAAACAAGAACAACAATGATGTATTATGTGTTTATATATATATGCATCTCTGAATAAATATACATATGCATCATACAACATAATAAAATGATAACCAATGGAACGTATCATAAACAAGGCATATGCAATGAATGAACAGAGTATACATAAGCATAAACATTAAAAATTCAACATCCATAATGCTAATCAATTATAAACATGAGATAATCAAGCTAATAAGAATGACATTATATATTTATCAAATTAATATCATATACATGTATGTTAACCTTGTAGGACCCAAAAATTAATGTCAATATATCTTAAATGCCATATCTATAGAGGATATATACATATCATGATGGTGTCTCAAAAATACATAAATATGTTGATACAATTAATACAATGCCATAGGGAAAATTGATGCCAAACTATGACAAAATGATAGAGTAAAAAGGTCCTTGTAACTAGATCTAACTCTGTGTATCCATGGGACCTGTAGCTGGAGGACCTAGTGACCCTAGTGGTCCTAGTGGAAGTAGTCACAACTGATGAATAGACTAGCCTGAGGCATCTGAAAGATGAGTCATAGTTTAAGACCAACCAAATATACCCCTTACCCTCTATGGACCATATGAAAGTACCAATTGTTGTTGTCAATAAAAATATGCCACTAAAATGGTTATAAAAACAACATCCTCTTGATCAATTAGGGTTGGTGGTGAAGGATCCCTAATAGGAAGATCATCTAACTAAATATCAGTGTAGGTCTCAATCAGGTCTATATCAACCTTCCCTTGAACCATGGGGATACCCTAATAGCTGCATATATCATGAAGCACTACCTACTACTATATCAGTGGTGTTGAGAATAAGCATCTCTAATGCATCGCTAGTTTGAGGATACACCATGTATCCTCAAGTGTGATAGTGGCCTCCCTAGTCAACAAGTGAAAGGTGGATGTTTCACCATGCTAACACACTTAGATAAGATTGATCAACCCAAATGACTTATATCCATGCCATGTCATGAAGTTATAACATCTCTAGGAAAGCAACCATGGCCTCAGTCCATATCTGTAGGGTTCACAAATAGTGGGATCATCTCTCACGATAGGTAATAATAACTAATCACTCTTACAATCAAAATAGTTAGCGTAAACCCAAATATATACTGATAATAGATCCTAAGCCTAGTTTACTCAATCTAATTGACCCTCTTCCAAAATTTGGACCCCTTTTGGGTTCTCAAAATTAGTTATTTTTGGATCCTAGAGCAAAGCCATTATTTTCTTAATGGCAAAGTCACTATTTAGGCAATTTCACAATTTTTTTTGGCAAAAGTGTCATTTTCATTTTCATGAAAATGGTGATTTCACCTAAAAATGGGTGAAATAATCATTTCATTGATTTATACCATTTTTTGGCATTGGCTCCATTTTTAGAAACAACAACTTTGCTCGAAGTCACCATTTTCTTTGGTGAAGTCATCATTTGTTGTACCACATAAATGGTGACTTTGCCACTTTTTGCCTTCCCAAGTGTAATTAATGATATTAAATGGTAATTAATGACTAATTTAAGGTTACTTACCAGTGGCTTATCATGTGGTGGTTGTATATGCTCCCTCACTCACTTTGATAGGTGTCACTAAGTTCTTCTACAGGCCATTTTCTCTCATCACTTTGCATAGAAAACTAGAGCTAAATTTATTAAAAGGCTAGGTGAAAATGAATTATTTTTCACCCTAGGGATGAATATATAGCCAGAAATTTAAATTTTTAGCCCCCCAAAGGGCATATAGTTCATTATGTGCACTCTAGGAAGTGTATTTTTTACATCTTTGGTCTGTTTTATGCCCTGTTTGATTCTAAGTGGCTTAGTTTTTTGTCATATTACTAATAGACCATATTTTTTGGCCTCCCTTAAGACTCATTTAACAACACATTTTTTTTAAACTTATATCCCATGTTTATTCAAATGTGCATATTCAAGCTCACATTTAGTCCATAAATGTGTGGTTATCCTTTGACAACTCATTGTAAATCCATTTTATGGATTTTTTGCATAAGCTACCCTTTCTAATTTTCCTCATTATGATAAATTATTTTTTTGATTGATCAATGATGTATCTTACCTTTCTAGGGCATTCTCATTTTAAATAGTGTGATTTAAATGTGTGAATTATTATAATCACCTTTGGACAAATCAATCTAATTTTGATTAGTTTAATGATTAATGCCTTTTGTAAAATCATTATTTTTACCTACTTTCCATTCTTGAATATAACTACCTTTGGGCAAATCAGTGTTTCCCATTTTTCATTCCTGATTATAATTGCATTTGGGTAAATTAGTGTTTTATACCCTTTTCATTACTAATTATAACCCCCTTTAGGAAAGTTAGTGTTCTTCATTTTATTAATAATTATAAACATCTTTGAGAAAATCAATACCCATCCCACCACCCTACTAGGGAAATTATCCATGCCACTGCTTATAGTCATCTTTGGGAAAACTAGTGGCATACCCTATGTTACTGATTATAACTACTTTTGGGCAAATCAGTGACTTTATCACCATTAATTTTTATAACTGCATTTGTGTAATTCAATAATTTCACCCCCATTACCACTATATTGTGTCATTTTATTCATTTTGAGGGAATGTTTGATGACTTTATTTTGTTTATTGATCCCTTAAGGGCATCAAGGGATTATCAACCTCACTTTGGGATAGGAACCATTTATATTAACAACTTTTTTATTCTTTGAAAATATGTTACTATTCATATGTCTCGTAATGCCTTCTCAAACAAGGTTAAACTATAGACACTTAGTTTTGGCCATTTTCATGCCTAAGCTGGGATTTAATTCAATTTCTAGTAAATGACACATTTTAAACCTAGAAATCAATTGAATTACCCAATTTAATCTATGTAATGGATTTAATTTCCCATAAATGCGATGAGGCTAGTTTATTTGGCATATTAATTTGTATATACCAAAAACCTAGCTCAATTTTAACTCTAGTCAAAGTATGACCTAGTAATTTGACACTTTTGGCCTATCAAGATATTAATTTATAACATTTAAAATAATTTCCAAAAGCCAAAAAGAACTAATCAAAATTAATTACATTGAAAATCTTAATTATCTTGCTTAAACAAAAATTATAAATCAAACTAGTGAATTTCATTTACCAAAAAATGAATTTTTAGCCAAATATGAAGTTAAAAGGTCAAATGAGCAAAAAAATTGATTTATTATCTCCTATATATTTCAAAATATGAGTCATAACCTAAAAAATATTTAAAATGAGCTGTCATGCCTAAAACATATATGAACTAAGGTTTCAAGATTTCATGAGTCCTTTGACCCAACCCAGGGTTAACCTGATTCAACCTAGGTTAATTTAGACTCAACCCAAGTTAGAATTTAACCTAACCTCTCTAGGATTAGAGTTATCTCTTTAAGATATAAATACAAGTTACCACACCATATGCCAATGAGATTTTATTTGTAAGGTTATTATACTAGAATACCTTTTTAAAGCCTTTAAAAGTAGTGTTATAACTCCCAATTTATGCCAAGCTCTACACCAAGATACAAGTGATTATTTGAGAGATTGTACCACCATGGAATATTATTAATATAAGACTCAAATCATCATATTCTAAGCACAAACATCCTTATGATAACAAGTAAACATCAAAGTTGACAAGGGAGGTAAGAAGTTTGTATGTCTTTATCTCTATTTTGTGATCTTGCTTATTATTTTATGCTATATCTAGTTTTTAGACAAGAGTGTTTAGTCCTAGTGTATTTTTATTCTTTATTTTTGTCATTTGGACTAACAAGGGACTAATCTACATATTGTTTAATCTTGGAACACTTGAGGTACACTAACCAATCACTTGATTCATTTAACCACAAACATAATTAGTGTGTATTGAGCCCCATGAAGTTAAGTATAATAATATGTGAATTAGGGATTATTGGCCCTAATTTATTCCTTGGTTGAACCAAAAATGTGTCCCTATGTGATTTAATCGAGTGATTAATTCATTCACAAACTCAATCAGGACCAAGTAAACCCAAAATCATATTTTAATGTCATAAATAAGTTCACAGTGTTTGATTATCCCAACCAAGCCATGTGAACCTATTTTTTGTCACAATCTGATGGAGAGAGGAAAACATATAGAAGGATTTTTTAGTTGGTGTGTGTAATATAGTAAAACTAAATGGGAAATAACAATGACAATGTCAATAATATTGGCATCAATACATAATCTAAGGATATTATGATGGAGGTTGATGTTTATATTAATCCATTACTTATGGGGCACATTCATTTTCACTAATGAACTATAAGATCACCTTTCAATTAGAACTCCATGGATAGACTATATATTAACTAGTACCCCATAACATGACTAGTTACACAAGAGGAGGTTGGATATAACATTGAGGATAATGTGTTAAGTTCATCCCTTTATTTATAATTTTACAATAGTATTATAAATGTATGTAAAATTTATAATTGAGAAATGATATAACTACTATATTTATCATTCTATATAAGATTTCAATTTATTAATAAATGTTATGTTAGTTGGAGTAATTATATATAACTAATGAGTAATGATGTCGCAATAAAATTTGAAACATATTATAGGATATGGAATCAATGAACAAAAAATAAACGTGAAATAAATCACAACTAACACTCTAAAAAATGAGTTTGCACAACAAGAATATTTATTACACAAAGAAAACTATATGCAAAATGACAAGCACAAATATTATTAATGGAATGGTTCATACACATCTCTTACCCATGGAAAACTATATGAAAAATTAGGAACATAAATATAACATGATTGACGTGTATCAAATATAATGGAATGGTTCATATATAACTCTAACTATTTCATACACATCTATAAAAAAATGTATTTCTAGTGAATCATATACACCTTTATATCTAAAAATGTTAGTGAAGTGCATCACGTACACATTTATTTAATTTAAATAGAAATTTTATCTTTATACATTACTAGATTTGTTGGGGGGAGGGGGGAGGAAGAGGGGAGAGGAGAAAATATACATACTAAAATATGATTTTAAATGACAAACTAGTCATGTACACTTGTAAAATACCAATCATGGCTCAACCCTTTAGTTTATGATCTTCCTATTGTCTAAAGGCTCATGTTCATCATCTCATTGTGCCTAATTAATTATCATATAGTTTGATAGTCATAACATTTTGATGACACAAATCACCTATAGCCTACATTTTGCATAAAACCTGATTTCCATCCCACATAGATGGTTATAGATACTCAATATATTTTTAACCTACATGACATAAGTGCCCAAATTAGGACATTAGTGTCCCTGCATTCCAAAATGTCAAATTGAAAATCTATAGATATGTATGGGTCACCATTTTTATATTAACCCTCATGTGAGATTATTTAAAATGTGTGGTATAAATACAAATCAAATGTCATTAATTATCTATCTAGTAAGTACCTCTCAAGCTCACACTACACTAATAAAAATCATTTGCACAACTAAGATATACTACCCTATTCTTCCATATTTATAAATCACTCATAAGAACAATATTCTTATATGTCTAAATCATTCAAATAACATCCCATGATTAGTATTTGTTAATTTATAAACTATATCACTTGATGCACTCACATATAACATATTACACAATATTTCAAACATAAACCCACATAAGGGGAGAACTATGTCGACCTGAGGCCCTCTTCAAAGAATATGGATATGTAGGTAGTTCCCATTAAAAAATGGGTCCTTGAGGCCAATTAAATTTAAATTAAGCTCACCAACCCCTATTTTTCAAGGTTATAGAACCAAATTAGAGGACCTATGGTTTTAAGGAAAATGTTGATTTCAAGAAGTTGTGCATGCGATTTGAGTCGATAACCTACAAGGTGATAGTGAATCATAATAGGCATAACTGACTATTTTAGGAAAGGATATATATCTTAATCTATATATAATCATAAAAATATGGATAGAACCATTGATTCTAGATTTTTCAATCTAACGCTAGTGTCCCTTTTACAAAAAATTTAGTTTACAAAATATGTCAAATTAAGGTGAATCATTAGACTCTCTTCTTTTACACCTATGCCTATCAGATCTACTTGTATATCATTACATAAGCTAAGTATTATTTATCCTTCACAATGATACTTTCAGATTATTGTTTGGAAATATGATTTTATATATTTGACATATTCTCAGATTGAGTACATTTATCATAACATAATAGATCTAAATTATTAAGTGGCTTGATTTAGGATGGATTATTCCATAGTTGACTAGACTATTCCCTCTACTATTAATCTCAAAAAGAGTTAAATAAAATTTCACATACGCAATATATCTAAAAACACCTTAAAAATTTTTATGCTCCTCTTGGACAAGTCCACCCTACACAGATAGGGGTACTATGTGCCTTTGTCCACTTAGGCCAGTCACACACTATATCAAATAACAAGTAGTTTCTAAATTTCAATCCAATATTTTAGTTATTTTTACATGTTTCATAAGAATGGATAAATAAAATGTCAAAATATTCATCTATAAACTAATATTAAGAGTCATTAATTTTCTCTATTGGTTATTCAGTTGATACAACATACATAATTCTACACATTAAAAAAATATGTCTTATTATTCCTAGATTCAAAAATATTCATACAGATCTATCTAAAACAAGTAAAGATTTATCATATTCAAGTATCAAATACATTATTTAGTTGTATACATATGGTCAAATGATCTTATCACACATTGAGTCTAGGTGGGAGAACTACATGGGCTTGATTTCCTTCCTTGGAGTATTGGATATCATAGATACCTAAATTTGGTAAAAAATACTTGACCATGTTAGTTTTATCCCCTTTTCACTTTAATTAGCTTGTGAAATTAATTCAAATCTATTTGTACACCTTGGTCTTGGAATTTTTGTGTCTTATTTTGAATTTGGCCATAATTTTTCACCTTGGAGATACCTTGGGAACATTGTATTGTGTTTCTAGTTGGACGTGTAGTTCAAGAAGGTTATTGTCAAATTGATCCATTTTTTCTCATCTACAATAAAATATGTTGTAAATTGTACATAAAGGAGACATGGCACATTTTAAATGATTGGATATTAATATCTTCAGTGTGCATATCGATATATTATTCATCCCTCATTATAAAAGATGATCCCTATATGAAGGATCCTCATACAATTGCTTGATATGAAATTGGAAAACATAAATGGTTCTCTTATGGATGTGAGATTCAAATAAGTCCTATAAGAGTTTGAGTTAAACATGTGGGATACATTTGAAGAGCAAAAAACCCAATTGATATTGTATATAACTTATATTTTTCACTTTATAACTTTATTGATGTTTTTTCTTACAATAGATTGTTAGTGCATCAATCTCCCCAAGTATATTCCTTAAAGGGTGCATCAGAGATAGATGGGATCACTTCATGGTACTTTGTGATAGATATTTTCATACTATTTTTTTACACCATCACTATTATCAGTCTGGCCTCCTCTAAGTATTTATTCATCTTTCCTCTTCATCTACCTTCCATCCAAATTGGATAGCTTCCCTATATCCTATGGTATCATCCTAGAATATACCATCTATTTCATACCTTTGTCTCCCCTAAACTATATTGTCAAGCCTAATATAATTTTAAGTCTAACTTTTGACACTTATACTATATCAACTTGGTTGACACCATACTATGCCAATATATTCCAACTATATCAGCTTGGTTGATACCATTAACTTATAGTTTAAGGTTGGTATTGGGTATTAAAATCATATATATATATATATATATATATATATATATATATATATATATATATATACATATGAAACATATTTCATTTTTAATAAGATATATCACTTACATATGATCTGATTGCAGTCAAATTTCTACACTAAGGAAGTATTTGAGAGAGTTAGTGTTTTTTAACCTTATTTTGGGGGTCTTGTCATGTATTCACAACATTGGAGACTACAACAATTAACATGTATTGATGACCAATTCTAGGGACCACTACTAACAATAGTTTTATTTCTAAGACCATAATATGTTTAAATAGTTACCTGGTTAAAGGGACCTTAAGAGTTTTCCAGATGTGAGGATACATAATTTTACAGGGAAAAAACCATAAGAATATGAGTTTATATAGAAGAGATCATTTATAAGCACATCTACAGAGAAAATGAGTTAGTTGAGTTGTTAGTATCATGGTTATTTTGTCTATAATAATATTTATTGAGACCATGGTAAACATAACACTTTGTGTAAAATGGAAAAAATAAGGAAATATTGTGTAACTTAGATATTGAATGCAGCCATGTGATTGATCAATGAGTAAATACTAAAATTTATGTGTATGTTACAAAAATTTATAAATAGGGGTATACTAAATTTGAAGCTACTTACAACTTGTTTGTTAGAATGATCTAAGGAAATTTTTAAAAGCAAATTCCTAAGATGTTGAAGATGTCAATTATTGAAAAGGCCATGGTGTTGATTCTAGCCAATATAGAGTAGTTGTTCAGGCACTATGAAGATGTGGACTAGAGGGAGTTGAATGAAAAATAATTGAGCCAAGGAACCTAAACTGAAACCTAATTAATGGATAATATATATAATAAAAATGAGAAATTAATTTTTGGGCTTCAAATAAAGTTTCAAATACATAAAATATGGAATAATAAAAACCTTGTAGAAGATGAAGGTCTATAAGTAGCTCAAGTATGAGTAGATAGGGGATCTATGAAGAAAATGAGAGGAATTAGACCTCTAGAAGGAGAACTAGAAGCTAAAGGTGAGTGAGCACCAACATTTTTAGAAGATATCACATAAACTGTAGAGAATGTCAAAATTGAGCAAGAATGGAGAACTGATCCAGAAAGGAATATAGAAATCGAAGACACTAATAAGTGGTTACAAAAAGGTAGTTATAAAAACTTAATAATATATTTATGGAGTAGCTATAGACCATTATATTATGGGAGATAAAATATTATGTGATCAAAGAAGGATGGACAAGTCCATATCCTTAATCTATTGAAGATTTAAAATAAGGAGGATGCACACCAAATTCATTTGGTTGTGCTTTGTAGTAAGGACCAATTGCAGGAAACAAAGTGTGTGAAGTGCAAAGTGGCACCACACAAAGTAAAGAGAGTGGCTATGTAGAGGAAAAGAGTATTATTGTACATATGAAAGTGAAAAAGTGTGCCAACCATAAACACATGGATGTTTCAATGGACAATGTTGTATTAGAGGAGTAGAATAATGGACTAATCAACACAGACATATGAAGTTAACCCAAGGACAATGGGAGCTAGCATAATAGTGAGATGAATTTTTTTTTAAGGAGGTCAAGGTTGATCCTAGTTCATTACCCAAGCAAACTAAAATGTGAGATTCATTTCTCATGTCACAAAGGCTTGCCAATACCTTTAAAAGGGTTTAAAAGAGTGGGGTTCTCACTCAACCTAAGTGTGTGAGCACCATGCTCACACATTTTCTTACCCAAGTTGTATGATATATAGTGTCATCTAGATCTATGTGTAATCATGCATCAACCAAAAACATGAGTAGTTAGAAATATATTTTGGTGAAGTATATTATTGATCTAATAATTCAAAGCATACTTTAAAGCATCACTATTTTTATTTGATTTACAACAATTTATGGTTTTTCATTATGCAAACCATGTGATTGATTCTTCATTACATAGACTCTGCAATGAGTTACAATTTATTTAAAAATATATTGATAAAATTTAATATCACTCTTGAAATGATATGAGAATCATGGTACAAAGGTTTTCACGGTAATTGGTGGTTGCCAAGTCTTGTGATCTTATGAAAATTTCATGTGAATTTATTTGAGATTAATACTATCCATTTGGACAGCTTACATGGACAAGTGGTAAAACGTTGGGATTAGGCTTAAGAGGACATTAGGAATAGGTAACTGTGATGTGTTATGGTGAATTTATTATGTGATGCATTATTTTGATATGTACTAATATTGGTACTTATGTTCATTTAATGACTGTAGGGACTTGTGCACATTTAATGATTGTAATGATTTTTGATGTGTCAAGATAATTTAATATTTTTGGTCTTAGTTGGTTATTGAAAGCATAAATGTAAATGGGTGGATTTTGTATCTATATAAATACATCATATTCATTTTAAGAGGCATTCAATTCCAAACTAGGAAATATTTCAAGAGTGGTTACAAGGATTACTATGATAGGGATCTATGTGTATATCTAGAAGGGGCTATTGGAGTCGAGTCATTTGACTAATAATGCAGAGTTAATATATTATGTATAAGTCTATGAATATTTATAGGATTTTATTGTGTGAATGACTGTATCATTGGTGATTGATATGATGTTGTGTAATATCTCTTTGAAATAATAAAATTATATTATAAATGCTATATTTTTATGTGTAATTATGGCTTGTGTGGTAGCAGACATATCATAATTAAGATCTCTATCTATGACTACATCACTCTTTTTATATTACTAACAAAGTTCAAGTGATCTAAAAATTTGTGTTATAGATTTAAGTGTAGGTAGAGAAGGTTCAGCTAGTGTTGGACCACCTTAAGATGATTTTAGATCATTGGAAAATTTCCACATGTGTTGTTATTCACATCTCTTATAACTCAGCTTGCTAATGATTACCACCATAGGGACATGGATTTGGTCAATAAGGTAAGCCTAATTCTCTTATTAGGCATTACAATGGCTCCTCATAATCACAATTTTCCTAACTAGCTCATAGCCCACATGGTGATGGCATTGGTTATACTCATATAGACCCATTTCATTGGGGGGTAAATTTAAAAGGGAATTTTTCTCGCATGGCCCTTTGCCATTTTCCCTTTTATACTAGATAACACTGAGGAAAAAAGTAAAGAAAATGGGAATGATAGATGGAGGAATTTACTTGACACTACTAATCTTCTTGTTGATAGTGGTTAGGGAGCTAGTGAGACAAGGAAAATGATTATTTGCCTCCACTACCATTGTTGATTATTGTTTCTTTGGCTTATTATTGTGTTGTGCCTTACTAGTTGGGATTTTATTATGCTATTTTTTAATACTATTTGTTGATTAGAAAGATATACTGTATTGTATTTTATTATGTTTATCTTTTCTTTAATTAAATTTATAACATTGTTTTGGTCTTAGGATCAATGTGATATTTTAGAGCATGATGTTGTCCACTCTTTTTTTGTATGATCAGTGATGTATAATTTGTATTATTAATATAGTTTTTTTAATCATTTTTTCAAATTTATAATATCTAGCCCATTGATTACCACTTCAGGGCCATGACTTTGGTTACAGGGGTAGGGTTCATTCCCATAACATAATTGTAGTGGCTACATATAATTTCAATTTTATTAACTATCTCATTGTCCATATGGTGGTGGTGGTGGTTTTTATCATATACACCACTTATGATTTGGTACACATTCGATGTGTAAGTTTTCTTGCCTAACACTACCATTTTACCCTATACGTTGGATGACACTGATAAGGAAAAAAAAGAAAAATAGAGTTATTATGGGAGCATTTACATGACACTAAAGATCATACTAATGATAGTGGTTAGGGGGGTTGGGGATACATGGAAAATGACTCTTTACCTCATCACTCATGTTGATGATTGATCCTATGGACTATTATTTTGTTGTGCCTTGTCTTTGGGATTTTATTATGCGATCTTTGTTTATGTCCTTTTTATGGTTGGAAAGACATACTCTATTATATTTTCTTATGTTTAATTTTTTATTAACTTTATAACATTTATCTTTTTTAGGACCAATGTGATATTTCAGAGTATGATGTTTTCCACTCATTTTTTGTATGATTAGTGATGTGTACATTTATTATTAATAGATATGTATTTTCAAATCAATTTTTTGTTATTCAACTTGTTAATGTCTAGCCCATTCACCATCATAGAACACACCTATGAAACATGTATGTTTTATGGATGAATATTTTATGAATTTATTGTTCAAAAATAGCATATATGTGTATGAACAATAATATGAGGATACTTGGTATATACAAGAATTATTGAGGTATAATGGGCACCTTCCCATGTTGATGGAAAATTTCGTGAATGTTAATATTCATTTGTTACTATCATAATAAGGTTTTTGATTTTGAAACAATGGATTTAAATTCATTTATTGTTATGTTAAGATTGAACATATAGAAAAAGGGTTGTATCTACATAGTATTCTCAAAATAACTTATGTATTAAATAACACTATAAAAATATTATTTAATATAAATAAATTTAATAATTAAAAAAAAAAAAAGCATTATATGAAACTGCAAAACCTAGAAAATACCCTTCAAATACATTCAAGATCAATAAAAATTTAACAATGACCTAATTGTTCTTGTTTAAGAGGTAAAAATGATCACTACGTAAAAAAGTAAAGGAAGTTTAATTTATGAAATTATTATAGATAGTTCTTATTTTTTTACAAAAATACATTTTTAATTTGGGTCTTACTGAAAGTAATGTTATTTACATGGCCGATTTGATATATTATAAGAGACTTGACAAAAATGTAATTATACCATTCAGAATAATGTTATATTTTATTTAGAATGGGAAAGACAATTGATTCCATTTTGTTCTTTAAAAATAATAAAAATTACACTAAAAATAAAATTTCCCACTTATAATAATATTATATTTCTTTTAAGCAAAAAAGAATATTTTCTTTTTTAAAGACTCTAAAAAATTAGATAGCAAAAAAAATTCCAGCATTCAAAAGAATGTTATATTCCATTTGAAATGAAAAAAACAATTGATCCCTTTTTATTTTATATAGACCATAAAAAAATAGAAAAACAAAAGCAATTTTTTCATTCATAATAATGATGATATATTCCCATTGGAATGAAAAACACAATTGATCACATTTTTTTCTTTGTATGCATGGAAATGACATTAGACCTATCTTTTTGAACATTCAATCTAAAATTGTCTTGCCTACTAATATGCTATTTCAAACTCATTGATGATAGATGATTGTAAAAATAACTAGTTCTTTGAGTTATTCAAATAACATAAAAGCATTTATAGCTTATACATTGATCTGATACTTACCTTGGCTATCATTGATTATGGGATTCAATACTTCTCAACCATTTGATATTTTAAAACCTGAAAACCTGAGCCTTTTCTAAACCCCACAAATTGAACAAGATTTACACTAACATCTAAGGTCATCATATCGAGTCTCACCATCTACAATAAGATTTTATATGCTTTAATTTGATTTATATAATATCATGATTTTATTTTAAATTTAGATATATGAGATTTAAAATAAAATTTAAATCCATATTTTAAGCAAGGACTAAAAATGGGGACACATTTTATATCAACTTTGATTACAATTATTAAATCTCACATTTATATATCAACAAGGGCTTAGAATCGAAAATAATTATTTAAGCTTAGAGTATTATTTAAAGTGTAATATATAATCTCAAGTACTATTTTAATTTAATTAGATATACCATATCATATGATCAAAGCTAAAGTGGTGATGATCTCAGAGGGAAACGTTAATAGATGAACCATATCTTATTTTCTTGTCATAGAACATGGACAAGAGGGAATATTTAATAGATTAACTATATCACATTTTTTCATCATAAAATTTGGACTAGAGCATCACTCCTACATATTTCATGGACTTATTTATTGAGGCAACACATTTGATTTCAACATGGTTGTAAGAATGATACCATTCCCTGTAGCACCACTTGGAGCTACAAATCCAAAGAAAAAATTGGTTGTTTTGGGTATAAAAATCATTCATTTATTCCACAACCTGATGGTATTAGAAGCATCACTATTAGAATATTACAAGTGAGCTTAACCAACATGCACAAATTACGTGTGTGTTGGTGTTAGCTTACTCTAGATGGAGTTTTTAAACAATAAAGTCATAAAAACCTAAACACCATCTAACTAATTACCACTATGACCTTCAAATTTTCTTAACCATTATGGATACTATCAACACCAACATCATTGACACATGCCCAACCAGTGTCATAGTTAACATGAAAAACTCATCTAGTAGGGCAACATCATGATGTGGAGACCTACATGGTAGTTGAGAGCTTCAACACATCTTTTCATGATTTTTATACCCCATCATGCATACACAAAACTCTATGCATTAATGTCACCATCCAAATTAAATTGAGGTAGGAAAGATTGAATGTGAAAAATCTTGCACATTTTTTCCTCTGTGTCCCTATTTGAATATTTCATCACCTAAAGACTTTGGAGCTCAACAAGCTAAGGGAAGAAATCAGTTCAAGTTTTTAATCCTCATAGGTAATAAAAACTAGGTAATCACACTTAAGATTAAATTAGTCATTGATATTCTTTTTTCATCCTTTGTTCATATGAAAAATTGTCTATGGTATAAGTTACACTAAATGGTGCACTACTAGAGAAAAGCATGTCATTTTGTTTTAGATCTGTCATACATAGTGTTTTAACCTTTTAGGACTTAGTGAATGTAATTCATATGTTTTTAAAGGGTTTATTATAACAATAATATGAAATGAAAATTGGAAATAATTGATTTTACAAACCATTTCAAAAATAACAAGAATGTAGAGAAAGAGCACTTACCTAGAATTAAATAGGTATATATATAGATTAGCATCCTGAAACAAGATGTAGAAATAGGTAAACACCTTCCATTATATGACTATAGCTAAAATATGGTCTTGGACAATAGCACCCTTATGTGGACAGTAGTGCCATGTGGCACTAGTCTCTAATTATGGTTCTAGTATCCCTCTTGGAGGAAATTTTTAAAACTTTTAGGGGAGATATAAGAGATTTTGGGGATACTTTAGGTGGTTTTATGTCTTCTAAGAGCTTATGTGTGTCACTATTTTAGTTGAATATATTACAAAACCCTAATGAGTAATTACACACATGAAAAAACATCTAGATCAAATAAAAGAGAAGGAAAAAACTAGGTTTTGGGATGTTATGATTATGCAGAGTAGAACCCCTATTGTCCTGGTTGCTACCTACATTAACCCTAATGTCAGGGGTCTCAGATCACATGTAGTTCTCCCTTAGGGAATGTGTATAATCACTGCACATGGTATGCTAGATTTTTTTTTCTTAAGACCTTATTTGGTCAACATGCAATGTCTAGATGTGATAACTGAGTAGTACATAGAGTATTGAGCTATACTATTGATTGATTTTATTTAATAATGTTCCAAAATAGTAAGTGATAGATGTAAAATGCCTTGTGAGGATCTTTATATATAAGGAAATTTGATTTGAATATAAGACATTGTTTATTGGATGACAAGTCATAAAAGAGAGATATAAAACATAAGAAAAGGCTTAAGGTAAGGTTAGGACCCAAACACATGAGAAAATGACCATCAGACACTAGAGCCATAATTGGACACTAGTGCCACATGGAACTATTATCTTGAAATTGGTGCTAGTTTCATGAGGCCTAAAGACAAATCTAATACCAAGTATGATAGGCTAAATGCCCCTATAACTAGGAGGAGATGGCTTAGGACCACTAGAAGTGAAAAAATAGGGAAAATAAGATATAAAAAATATCAAAAGACCCCAACATACCACACAAATAAGGACTACATTCATCATTGAGACCTTCATGTGAAATATCAACAAAAGACATAGTACTTATGGTTGCTTGACCAAATTAGGGTGTATACATTTCCCCCCATTTTATTTTAGTAATCTAATGAAACGAAAATACTAGATTAAAATAAAAAGAGGAATGTATACCTGTACTTACATGTGTGTATGTATTTTGTACCTAGATCACTTCTTGTCCAGAGAAGTGGATAGGAGATGGAATGAAATATGTGAAGAGGAAATCCATAATGTTGATGTCCTCTATACTGAATCTGAATATTTAACTAAATCATGAGGAACATAAATTTTATTTTCCCCTCACCCTGATATTTGGACTAAATTTAAGTATGTAAACTAAATATGTGGAGAAACAAGACATGATTGCTCCCAATTTGATATCTGAACTAATCTTAAGTATGTAAAATGAATATGTGGTTACAAAAATCATGCTTTACTCCACTCTAATATTTGGATTAAATCTTAGTGGGTAAACTAAATATTTTGAGAAATAAGGCATGTTTGCCCCCACTCTAATATTTGGACTAAATTTTAGTATGTAAATAGGGTCTGGTGGAAGGCTATGGATCAACTGCTATAAATGGTCGTGTGATCCAAATTGGTGAAATATTGGTGATGATACTAAGTGTAACCTGGTAATATAAAAATATAGATCAAGGATGTTTGCCTTGTATCATACCCCCTATTCTTGATATCTGAGTAATGTAGTTGTATATATGAACATCTAGATATGTATGTAGACATGTGTGTCTAAGTTAAATTGTATATTTGTGTAAACTTGTGTATTTGAATATTTGTATATCTATGTGTTTGAATAGTTGTATCTAAGTGAACCCATATATCTGAATCAAATTGTATACCTGTGTGAACCTATACATCTAAATATTTGTATATTTACGTATACCTATGTGTCTGAATAGTTGTATTTGAGTGAACCTATATATGTGGGTCAAAATATATATTTATGTGAACCTATGCATCTAAATATCTATATATTTATATAGACCTATGAGTTTGAATAATTATATCTAAGTGAATCTATATATCTAAGTAAAACTATATGTTTATGTGAACCTGTGCATATGAATATCTATATATTTGTGTAAACATATGGATAAATATCTATATCTTAGTAGACGTGTGCATTTGAATCTCTATATGTAAAACAATTCATGTGTATTTACCTCCCTTTTGGTGAGAAATATGAGATTAAGGTAAGGGTGTCTAACTAAAAGTGGTAATGATCAGATATGCTGGTGTGTAGAAGGTATGATTTTGTTTTAAGTTTGAATAGTTTTTTTCTTGTGATGAATTTGATTGTTAAAATTAGTAATGGGATAAATGTTTTATCTATATTTAGTTTATTATAGTAATATCATTTTTGTCATTTTTCGAAGTTAAATGAGATTAGGATATTGCTTTAACCAATTTAAGGTTATGCACATTAAGGTCAAGTCCCACATGCAAGAAATGGTTCGTAAATCAAAATTATGGTTCTTTAGATATCACATTGGTAAGAAGTTGGTGAAATTAGAAAACAAGGTCAACCTTAGTAAGTTGGTATTTGATAAATGTGATTTAGATAGGTTATTTTTTTAGTTTAGTGATTCATATAAAGCATTTGAGTTGATATTAATTGTTTGTATGAGCTGGAACAACTTTGAACTAATATGAGGAGGTGGAGGCACTTATATAGGCTAGGGAGGTAGTTACCTTGGTAAGGAGCCCATAATTTTTCTTGTTGTTGTCATGTATAATGCATTTTTATTATTTTATTGAAAACCTAATAGTTTAGGGGTTTGTTTTGGAAAAATGGTGCTTCTATCCTTATATTAGTGCTATTATCCAGGACATGGTGCTATTGTCCTAGATATGACAATATTATCCAATGCTACTATCCTATATGCAGTGCTAGTGTCTAGTAGGTCTAATTTGTAATGCTTATTTTTGTTGACTAGTTTTTAAAACTTTTTTCTATTTATATTATATTTTACAATGTTAATGATTGATTTGGATGTATTTTTTTAGGTTGATGCACATATGAGATATCTATGGAATAGATGGAAAATGGAGACCTTATAGGGTCTACCCCTAATATATGTTAAGATGGTTATGCTTAAGATAGTGGGTTTGAGTTATATGCCATCCCTAGATCTAATGCCCTGGGATAAACATATGATGATTACATTATGTGGGAGATGGGATGAAAATACCTGCACTTTTTGGTTATTTACTAGGGAGATGATTGTTACCTTAGAGGATGTGTATAAGATCCTATAGTTACCTATTTATATGTAGTATCCATGTTATAAGAAGATACAGGTGATTGGGATATATAACATGTTGATAGGTATTTTTATGTTTTGGATATATGGATTCATCATATAGGGAGCCAAAATGATATATTATTATCATTGATTGTCATGATAGATGTTCCATGGTTGTGGAAGTTATTATTTATTTTATTGGATTCATTTATGGCAGTAAATATGAGTGGGTTATCAATCTCCTATAGGACACATGATATAGTGTAGGACATAGAGGAGCATGGTATCATATACTCATGGGGTTTCACTATGTTATCCCACCTATACCAAGATTTATAATATTTTACATAGGAGATATGTGGTAGAGGTATTAGATATTATACACTATTACACTACCATGCATATGAGCATATAACAATGAGTAGGTGGACATTTCCTTTATGAGGTGACTGGGCCCATTCATAGTTATTTATGATAAATTAAGATAAATAATTCATACAAATAATGGATCTAGATATGTGATCAAGAACAAAGGCATACATGAAACTAATGCATGATATACATGGAAAAACCTTCAAGAGGTAAAAAACCTTCAAGAGGTAAAAAACCTACAAATATTATTCATAAAATGAAAAGTTAATAAGTACACAATATAGTCTTTCTTCCTCTCATTTCTTCTCAATCAATCTTCACATAACTTGTAAATGTATTCTCCACATTTCCTCATTTATCTTAACTCTCTTATTTTTCATTGCATATTACAATATAAACTCTTTATTATATAGGCAAAGTAATATGACTATTATAATGTGACATTTTCCAACCATCATATTAATGGGTCCAACCTCTCCAAATGTCATTTAATATATTTTATTACTTATTTACACGAGGATAAACTCATGATAAATAATAAAATATATTATTATTTAACCAATATCATTTAATGTATTAAGGATACATAAATTATACCACTCAATGATTAATTGTTCCAATACTTCCCCTTAATGTTAAGTGGGGACACATGCCATACTCACCTTTATAATACATTCAATTATAAAGGTGAGTATGGCATGTGTCCCCACTTAACATTAAGGGGGAGTATGGCATGTGTCCCCACTTAACATGATGAGTTTTAGGAGGTAATAATTGAATGAAACATCTTTCATCATGCCATAGTCACCTTTAAAGTAATTAGATTATGTAAACATTGTCACTCAATGTATTACACTATTTAAATATAGACACTGAAAGGTATTACACTATGTAACCACAATCACATAGTCACTTTTAAAGGAATTACACTATACAACTTTGAATATCACCAAGAAGGTTGGTATAATGAGGAACTTCCACATGACATTATTCTATCATCTTTCATAGACACAAGGCTTATTTAGAAAAAAAATGAAGTGATCCAAGTGATAACACCTACACCAAACATAAATACATATCCAAAATTAGACTCATCATAGTATGGTTAACATCATAATAACCAAATAAATTAGCATAGGCAAAGGAAGAATAATATAACCAAATTTTACAATTCCTTTTATATATCATAATATCTATTTTGATAATTTTCAATGATCTAAGTATGGATCTTGTATGAATATAGAAGCAACACCCACATCATATAAAATATGTATCCTAGTAATGGTCACATAAATCAAATTACCAATAATATATATATATATATATATATATATATATATATATATATATATATATATATATATATATATATATATATATATATATATATATATATATATATATATATATATATATATATATATATATATATATGGGTTAGCTTTATCACACAGGTCTTAGATCAAGCTTAACATCAATTTCAATAGGAGTGAATCTAGGCTTACAATCAATCATGTTAAATTTAAAAAAACATGTTATGTGATGCACATATAATACATTCACTAATAATATGATACTAATTTATCCAAACATTATATATCTTATTAGGAATAACTCATTATAATTTGAGTCATGAATATTTATTCCTCTTTTTAAAGTTGACATTATAAGTTTGCATTTTATACTAAACCGTTACAAAATAAGATTTAGAAAGAAAAATTTTAAACATGTTTTATACTTAATTTTGCAATAAAAAAAATATTCTAGTGAGTAAACAACACTAACCACTTAGTTGATTGTAAAATAATTCAAAAAACACAAAGAACCACAACAAGAGCAAAAATCATAAGTGTCATAAGACAAATTATACACTAAAAGTCATATAAGGAGGCTTCACATCAAATAAAGAACCATCCCAATGCAACCTAAACTTGCAAAAATCTAAATATCAACTAGTCACATGACCATCTTTGACAAAAAATATGATAAAGGTGTTAAAAGTGTCACAAACTTCACAATGAGATTTTGCACGACTAATAACTAGAATTTTTAACTAGTAATTTTAAAATAAAATTAATTAATTTTGATTAAAAAATATATTAGGATTGAGATTTAATTTAAGGACATTGGATCTACAAGTGTTTTCTAAAAAATACTAGTCAACTTCCCTTTGTCCAATGCAAGACTTCACATGCAAGCTACATGATTTAAAACATATTTTATTAATTTTATTTTGTTTAAATAAAAAAATTAAATGCATGTAAAGTATATTTTTAATATATAAATAAAAAAATTAATTATTTTTTAATCTTTTTGGAAAATACAAGTCAACATACAGGGGGGGCACCATATTCTTGCATGAAAAAGTATTTAAAAAAATATTTGATTTAATAAATATAACATTAACAATTATACTAAAAGTTGTATTTTATTTTCATGGTAACAAAATTATATCATCCCTATAGAAGTTGGTAGCAATAGGGAAGCTCAAGGAAATCAAACCAGGTCCTAGAAACTCCTTAAACACCTTGCATAAGCCCTTTGATGCATTTACGGAGACTAGATCTGAGGTTAAGAGTAAAAAAATGATTTTTACTATTGCTACTACTAAAAAAATCCATACAATGGTGCCCATGGATGAAGGAAAATAGATATATCTTGAATTAATACCCTAAGGAACTCTCCAGGTAGTTTTATAACACTAAAAACTAAGTAATCATCGAAAAACCACCATAGGAGACTACATATTGATCAAAAAATAGTTTTTGATAAAATTTTTACTTTATGGTGTTATACATAGCTATTTATGGGGAGAAGAAAAATTAAAAACAATATTTTACACTTCTCATAGTTTGGAATGGTATTTGAACACCTAAACTACCTAATTTCTTCCTTCTAGACCACATAAAGATAAAAAATTATGAAATAATTAATTTTTTTGAATTTTCTACCTAACTGGTTGTACAAAGACACTTGGTAAGAGAGATAAAATTTGAAATCACCTAGAGGGGTCAAAACCAGGAAGTAAGGTTAAAAATGCATATAAATGGCCAAACTAAGTTAATGAAGGGTTTAAAATTGAGATTTTCTACCTAAAAACTAAAATATACCAATTTTTATCTGTCACATGCTAAAAAATAGAGCTAAGAGGAGAGATAAAAATTGGAAATCTTTAAAAATTACCTCAAATGCTATAAGGAAACTTAGAAAGGCTAATAGACTAATTTTTGGCTAATTTAGATGGCAAATAATAGTAAATAATATTGAAATCAATTTTTCTTATCAGATCCGTAGGTAGAAGATCATACCATAGGCTGTGAAAATCCTCCACATGGTTGAAAATAACCCCAAAATGGCTTTGATTGGTCAGATCTATCAAATAACTCTTAGAGTTCATATATCAAGAACTTGATGAAGTGAGAAGCCCAACAACATGATCATGAATGTTCTTTGAACAAAAATGAGCTTGAACATAGCTCAACAAGCTCAATTGATAACTTGGACACTTGATCAAACATCAATTAGCTCTGATACCATGATAAATTAAGAAAAATAATGCATATGATCAATAGATCTGGATATGAGATCACGAGCAAAGGCATACATGAAACCAACACAAGATATATGCAGGAAAACCTTTAAGAGGTAAAAAAATACACAAATATTATTCATATTATGAGAAACTAATAAGTACCCAATATAGTCTTTCTTCCTCTCACTTCTTCTCAATCAATATTCATATAACTTGGAAATGTGTTATCCACATTTCTTCATTTGTCTCAACTCTCCTTTTTTTCATTGAATATTATAATATAAAATCTTTATTATATAGGCAAGGTAATCTGAGCATTATAATGTGATCTTTTCCAACTACCACATTAATGGTCTAACCTCTCCAAAGGTCATTTAATATATTTTATTATTTATTTACATGAGGATAAAATCATGATAAATAATAAAATATATAATTATTTAACCAATGTACTTTAATGTATTAAGGGTACATAAATAATACCACTTAACCATTAATTGTTCCAATAATTTGTAGAGAGATGAATTGGGATGACCCATGTGCCCAGGAGGAGCAAAATATAATGTTAGTATGTATTAGATAGTTTAATAGTCAGAGACATTATTTGTATGCCCTACAGGGGATATGAGGGATGGCCTAAGGATGGTGCTTAGTTGAGATGGGTTCAAGTGAGTTATTATATGCATGACCATTGGGCTAATATATATCAGAGGTTCTAGTATGAACAAGTGACATGATACTTTGGTGTTATTCAGGATGTGTCCTTAGTGCCAATGGTGTGGTTGAGGAGTTCTTGAGCTCCAGTGAGGCCAAGTATTAGGCCTAGGCCATCAACTATGGAGTTAGCCCCAATTTTGTTGATACATATGGATTTGGTGATTGAATTACTAAATGTGGATGATGTAGGAGTAAGTGATGCCTATATATCCTAGTGGAGAGATCATAGATGGGAATATCTATTTTTGATAGGTGGGATTGTTATAGAGGATGTATTGGATGTGGATCCCCTTAGGGATATTGATGGTAAGGTTTTGTTGTATATTTGTACATTCTATGTATTTGGTTAATCATTTACCTAGTTAGGAATCTAATGCATTACATGGGTATGTGTAGGTTTAGGTAATTATGAGTTTTAGGAGACTACCATAAATTCTACACTCTATGTACTAATATGGTATATTTGTGATGATTTCATGGAGGATGGATTAATGGAGAGGGTCAGTGATGCCAATGTTCATTCCCATTTGATCTGTCAAGCTATGATAGCTATTATGGCATATAGATGAGAAGTTATGGATACAAACAAGGCATGTGCAAAGTTGCATAAATAAACCATGCTTACAACTGATACTTTGGGTAGGGCCAATAGCTGAATAGTGGATTATTACATACTTATATAGTGAGATCATATAAACTATAGATACAAGATGGGTATCTATCATGAGATAGAGAGACTAGACACATTTATCAATTGAGGTGACAAAGGGAAATTGGAGCCTCCATTTCCAACATGAATATGTCTGAGAGTGAGAGTGAGGGGGTTGGTCTTAGTGTCCATGTTCATATTATTAATAAATGTACTATATTTGTATTGAAATTATGTTTTGAGTTATATATACATGGATGTTTGTTGTTATATTGTCAATGTATATATTGGTATCTAGATATGGTTATATTGTGCATGTTTACACGTGTTTAATTGTTTTGATTTCATTAAATGGTGATATTGGTATATGGTATTTATCTAAATAATGGTAATGAAATTTTTCTCTTTGTAAATTTTTAAGTAGACACGTGTACTGGATTAGGAATTTATTTGTTGGTATAGGTTTTATAGGTTTTTCATAAAATATCTACATGTAGATCATGTGGCTATGGTATACACTATCTGAACCTAGATGGCATGTTAAACCAATGACCATACTAATCATGATGTGTTGGTTTAGAATCAGACTTTAGAACTAAAATTTATTTTTATACACTTTTAGTGGTTAGGTGTGTATACTATGTACCAAAGAGTTTGATTGGTTGTTGTGCTAAAACTATACTCTAAGCTCTATGATCTCTAGAAAATATCTTGATTGACTGTTGGAATATTTTCTAATTTTTGTTATCTCTTGCAAATATCTTGATCAATGGTCAAAATGAGGCTATACTCTAATCTCTATTATTATTTCCAAATATCTTTACTAGTGTACAAATTGATGCTATGCTCTAATCCCTATGATCATTTAAGAATATATTGATTGGTGTGGGAGTTGAGGTTATGCTATGATCCTTGTAGTTATTCCAAAATATTTTTATTGGTGTGCAAACTAAGGTTATAATCTGATCATTATAGTTATTCCCAAATATCTCAATTAGTGTGTGAATTGATGTTGTGCTCTAATCTCTATAAACTAGCTTCCATCTTTACTAAATTCATGGTGGATGAGATTACTCATAAATAGGTGTCTTAGAAACCACAGAGTTCATATGATGAGTAGCCAATGGATCCTAAAGGGAGAGTCCTAAGATAATTATATTGTAGAGGAGTGTGATTTAGGAGATTATGGAGATGGAGAAATATACTCCCTCTATGTGAATTTTATAATGCCTTGACTGACAAAATGGTCAATGTGATATCAAAGTGCATAATAATG
Source organism: Torreya grandis (assembly GCA_037957365.1). Taxonomy (NCBI): domain Eukaryota; kingdom Viridiplantae; phylum Streptophyta; class Pinopsida; order Cupressales; family Taxaceae; genus Torreya; species Torreya grandis. The sequence goes on from JARHVA010001202.1 coordinate 3,472,447, forward strand.
ATTGTATGAATGTCCATTTATCTTATGAAAATTACAATATGGATTATTTTTTACCTTGTACAAACGATCTGATGGATGATGATTAGTAAGAGGAAATGTGATCATATCCTTATCTAATAATAAAATCAAGATGTCATGAGGCTCATTCTAGTCATAAAAATGTAGAATTCCTTTATGTGTCCTATTCTCTACTCACTATAGGAGGTGCTCTATGAAGTGTCTCTTTTCCCTTGTTGAGTATCTTGATCATTTGTTTCTATTCCACTGGTTTATTAATTTTAAGTGGAGTATATGATGATACCATGTTAGATGACTAAGGATCTGTTAAACCTACATCTAAATCTACCTTTGAATATGCAACCATTAGTCCCAATTCTACCTCTAATGCTATAGTTATTTTACATAGATGTTAGAATGATTTTAATGTATGATATAATAATTTATCCTTAAGAGGAAAAATTAGGCCTTTAACAAAGATGTATTGTACGTCTAAATTTGTTAGCTAGTAAATATATTGATGAAAACATGATTTGAATATTAGAATGTATTTGGTTATTGTTTCTATCTCACCCTAGTGTAATGAAGGTAACCTCTCATGTGTGACTTAAGGTACCTTATTCTATATGTAGTGCCTAAGGAAGACTACTTATAACTCCTCATATATATGTAGTGACCAACTAGGGATTGTATGCTGGAACCAATTTAGTGCTTCCCATATAGGGACCTTGGAAATAATTGTAGTAGAGTCAAATTGTTGGTTACATGTGCCATGGGTTTATCCTAATCCTGAAGGTGAAAGTATGGGTCTCCATTCCCATTAAATGTAGGTAATTATAGTATATAAAATTTGGGTGACAACCTTATAATGAATATTTTACATGGAATAGGGTTGCCATAAATAAAAATGGCATCAACCTGATATTGATACACTTTATTATCTAATGTGAGTTGGTGTAATTGTTTTTTCAAAACACCCATGACATTCATCAAGTAAATTACCACTTATGAAGGTACATTATCATCATCAAGGGGTTCATTTAACATTTAAATTTTGTTATTTATATTATCCATTGGTATATTTCATTGGGTATCATTTTTAGGTATGATTGATTTACTCTCCGTAATGTTTGGAGGTGTGATAGATAGGACTCGGTTAGATGGAAATGAGCTATCACCCTAATTTAAGTTAGGTTGAGAAATAGGTTCTATTTTAGTAAGGGGGGTTGAGGGAGATTCATTGATATCTCTTATTTTTTTAATTTGAGAAGAAGTATACATGCTAATGGATTAGAAGGTATTTTTTAATCAAGTGAATGTAAGTTATGTAAACTATGAACATAAGAATGTGTGTGTGTGTGTGTGTGTGTGTGTGTGTGTGTGTGTGTGTGTGTGTGTGTGTGTGTGTGTGTGTGTGTGTGTGTGTGATATATCATTTGTTTGAACATGAGAAAGAGGTGAATTAGGAAGATAGATAGGAGATTTAGACTCCATGTCATCTTCATCATAATCACAATAATCATCATTATCTGAAGGTTCATCAAAATTAGAGTTTAATTCAATTATAGACATAATAGTGTAATAAATATCATTCACATGATTGCTTAGAGAGAGAGAGAGAGAGAGAGAATATTTTAACTTTTTACTACCATGGAATGTGTCATCATGTATGGGTGTAATACAATGCATTTATTCACTAGCTAAGTGTGGAGTGCATGATGATTATTATTTTCAATCTTGGAGTCAAGGGTAGAAGAATTAGGAATCATGTTTTTATTTTCCATATTATGACATGTAGGAGAAGAGTTGGAGACATTTGCATTATCAATGTGTTATAAATAATTATTGCATTGAGATTAGAATGTAAAATAAGGTGATAAAATAATTTCATCTGTCTTAGTTTATGCATTAGTAAAATGTTTAATATCATTGGTACATGATTTTTTAAATTTAACTAAGAACCATAAAGAAGATGCATTACTCTTGTCTATTGTACTTGAAACATGTAAAATTGGATTTCATGTATTACACTTATATTGATTTAATTTGAATAAAGAGGTAGAAAAATTAGTTGAAAAGATAGGATCACATTGGAAAAAAGAAATACCAACAAGAGGATATTTTGGCATTATATTATTAATTTGATTTTTAGGTTTAAGTGAAAAGGAATAGGAAAAAGAAGAATGTGTATCTAATATATTCTCATCAAAAATTTCATTGTCATGCTCATAGTAATCCTCATTTACACTATTACAATAATAGTAATAATCATCATTATAAATGAATTGATTATCATGTTCTAATGTACAATATTTAAAAGTTTTCCATTCATTATTATAATTATGAGAAAATTTTAGAAATTCATCAATTGGGTGAGGGGTAGGAAACTTCATAGATGCAATTTTAAACTTGGGAAAGAAGACAATGTAAATAATGAATATAAAACACACAAGAGGTAGAATGTAATTTAACATAAGTGTTTGTTAAAATATGATAAATATTTAACCCAATGTTTAAACTAAATTAGGATTGTAAGTGAAATCCTAACTGCCAGTATTTGGATATATAAGGACCTAGTTTGTGGATTTAGGGTTTAAATGAGAGTTTTTTTGAAAAAACTTAAATTATATTAAATTAATGAAACCCAAATATAGGATTATTTTTAATGATATAGGTGGTTCTAAAAATTAGGAGAAAATAGGATCTTGTAACCCTAATTTAGTGCACAAAAATTGGAAGAAGGTAAACCCTAGGCAAAACTAGGGTTTAAATCAATATTCAATGTAAGTCAAGTTCACCAAATGTTTTAACCTTTTAGTACCTAGTGAATGTATATTATATATTTTTAAGGGCTGAGTATAACAATACTATAAAAGGAAAAGTGTAAATAATTGGTTCAACAAACCTTTCCCCAAATATTAAGAATAGAGAGAAAGAGCACATATCTAGAATAAAACAGGGATCTCTATGGATCAAGAGGTTGAAATAAGCTAGAAAAATAGGCAAACACCTTCCATTTAATAAATATATATGAAATTTGGTCTTGGATAGTAGCACCCTTATATGGATAATAGTTTTCAATTATGGTGTTAGTGTCCCTCTTGGAGGAATTATTTGGCACTTTTAAGGGAGCTATGAGAGGTTTTGAGGATCTTGTATGTGGCTCTATGTATTTAGAGAGTTTACCTATGTCACTAATTTAACTAAATATCTTAAATATTACTAATGAGTACTTACACACATGAATAAACAACTAGATCAAATGCAAAAAGAAGGAAAAAAACTAGGTTTTGGGATGTTATGATCACATGAAACAGAACCCTTGTTGTCATATATACTACCTATATTAACCCTAATGCTAGGGGTATTATACCACATGTAGTTCTCTCTTAGGGAATGTGCATAATCAATGTGCATAGTATGTTATAATTAATTTTTCTTATTCCTTTCTTTGATTAACCATGCAATGCCTAAATGTGATAGTTGAGTAGTATGTAGAGTATTAAGTTGTACTATTGATTGATTTTATGTAATTATGTGAAAAAATAGTATGTGCTAGATGTAAAATTCTTTGTGAGCATATTTATATATAAGGATGTTTGATTTGAGTATAAAACCTTGTTCACTAGCTAACACATCATAAAATAGAAATAAAAAACATAAGAAAAGGCTCAAAGTAGGGTTATGACCCAAACATGGAAAAAATTGATTATCAAACACTAGAGCCACAATTAGACACTAACACCACATGGAACTAATATCCTAAAAATGTTTCTAGTGTCCTAAGGCCTAAAAATAGATCTAATACCAAGAAATATATGCTAGGGGCCCTATGACTAGGAGGAGATGACCTAGGACCATTAGGGGTGCAACAAATAGGGGAGATAAGGCATTAAAATTATCAAAAGACCCAAAATGACCATGAAAATAAGGATTATATTCATCAATAAGACCTTCATATGAAAGAGCAATAAAATTTGTAGTACTTATGGTCTATTGACCAAATTAGGGTATATACACATTGATACCTCATTAATATGCTTCTCTAATGATAAATTACTAGAACGGGGCTACTTATTTACTACACTCTTAATGTGGATATGAGGTTTGAGACCTTATAATACAAATTCTATATTGAACACTTTTATCCCTGTAATAGATGTTCCTATAGTTTGTTGTCCATATTTTGGTTTTCTACAAGCTATTAGATAGAGTGTGTTTATATCTTACCTATAGATGCCCATCAATTCCATTATAGTGACTCATCCTACACACTAATATTGCATTTTACATTTAAACACACTCTATTCAAGAGCTTTTAATATACCAAAATATGGACAACAAAGTGTAGGGACATCTGTAATTGGGATAAAAGGGTTGATCTTGGTTCCTACACGTTGATATGTTATAAAAATTAACTAATCATCCAACCATTTTCAAGGTTGTGATTCTTTGATGAAATTTATGTTATTCAAAACACCTTAATATATTAAAGGGGATCAATAGAGAGGAATAATTAGAATTTTTTAATCTAGACACGGATGAAAAATATTAAACATACATCCAAAATACATTCCATTTAGTGGCTATTATTAATGATGAAATTATTTAGTGGATACCATAGTTGCATTCCATTTACACATCAACTACATGGTGTGGAAAACATGTAGGTATTTTCAACTATATGGGTTTTAAATGGTACACACATTAGTAAAATATATATATATATATATATATATATATATATATATATATATATATATATATATATATGTATGTATGTATGTATATGTATATATATATATATATATATATGTATGTATATGTATATATGTATGTATATGTATATATATATGTATATATATGTATATGTATATATATATATGTATATATATGTATATGTATATATATATATGTATATACATACACACACACACACACACACACACACACACACACACATATACACACACACACATACACACACACACACACACACACACACACACACACACACACACACACACACACACACACACACACACACACATATATACATATGTGTGTGTGTGTATAGATATATATACATACATACATATACATATATATACATATACATATAGATATACATACATACATACATATATATATATATATATATATATATATATATACATATACATATGTGTGTGTATGTACATATATATATATATATATATGTACATATATATAGATATATGTATGTATGTATATATATATATATATAATGTATATATGTATATGTATATATATGTATATGTGTATATCTATATATATATATGTATATATATACATATATACATTATATATATATACATATGTGTGTGTGTGTGTGTACATATATATATATATATAATATTTCAAAAAATAAAAAAATATGACATCTGTGATGAAAATGTTTGTAAATAGGTCAAAATACTCAAAAACATTCAATTTTTAATACCATCAAAGGTTCAATTATCAATCGTTTAAACCTTTTTATTTTATTTTATCATAGATAATGTAACATTGCATATCTCTCATTGTAATGTTGTTCTATGTAGAGATTTTGAAAATGATTATAATAAATAATAGAGTCCACACCTACCCTTCAATTTAGGGTTGAAAATTTTATCTTTTTATAAATCAACAATATTCAACATCATGAGATACAATGAAATAAAATGTTAGAAATTTATGGAATCACCTTGGTGGGATATTCCTTAGCTTCTTGACTACAACTTCCCTCCTATAAAACCAAGAGAATATTTTGCCTTGTAGGTAGCACCACATTTCCACTTTACTTCCATGTAGGCATTGTCTTCACTCCATTTTCTCACCTCCACTAATCTAATCATGACTTCCATGGAATGTTCCAAATATTTGAACAAATCATGCTCCAAATGATTCTCATTTGTGTATACTAAATTAGCCTTGTATCTCAATGTGTTTAAATAATTTTGGATCTATCATAATGGATCGGACCTCCATAACTAGGACTTGCTAAAGTGGTATTTTTAATTTCATTTTCTATTAGAATATTGGGAGTTGGTGTAAAAATTCACCTTTCATGGTAAATGTTAGTTTTGTAAATATCCCTAAACATGATTTTTGCCTAATCACAAAGGATACTCTAGTAGATAGTTGTTAATAAATATATAATACCACCAAGCATCCTATAACATAAAATGGAAGTTTATGAAGAGGATCTAAAGCTACTTGATTATCAATAACATCCCCTATGGAAAATAGTACCATCTACCTAAGTTTTTCATTTTTTTATTAGATATCCATGTATTTTAGGGCATCCTTCAATTTGAGTTGCTTCATAAGCTACATGAATATAATTGTCATAAATAAGGGTATAATATTCATAATGTCTATGGTTGTATAATACATTACAAACTATATGAATGAGTTTATTATTAGATTGGTTCCACTAGGGAAATATATTGGTATCAATTTACTATGAAAAACATATATAGATGCTAGAAACTAGTCTTCAGTACTTGACAATGACAAGATTGACACACATTTACCATGCATTACTTGAGCACTCAAACAATGTCTTAATATTTCATCCTCTCACATTTTCATGTTATCTTATGACTCAATCCTTCCAGTCTATGGTTATATAGCTACATGAACCTTAATGCCTATTTCAAGAGTGATATATCTTTCTAAATGCATAATAGGGTACATATTCTTGTCAATGTCTTGCTTATGATGTACATTCTTATTGAAATGTAGCGAGTTTTCCATTCATATGCCTCATGTATCAATCCCAATCATAGGTATTATATTTAATTTTGGACCTACACCATCCATATCATCTACATTATATTTTATCTAATATTTTTTTTAACTGATTTCCATCATACTCATAACCTTATGTTATTATTCCTTTTATAGGACATTTCATTGTAAATATACTTCACCCTCAATCTTGTGGAATTTCCTAAAATTCCCACTAGTGGGATACTTGGTAGAATATCTTTGGAAATTATCTTATCCACATTTTAAATAAGTTATATGACCATACACCATAGTTATATATCCTCTTCCTCCATGTCCTCAAGCTCTTCCATCTATTTTGATTGGGTTGCCTTTATTATAATTAAACTTGAGACCTTGAGGTTGGTTATAAACTTCTTGGCCATGATAACCATGTTATTTTTATATTAACCTTGTAATTATGGTTGCCTAAAATATATTTTTGATAAATAGATTTAAACTAATATATGGCTTACATAGTCACAAATTTTTAAATAACACTAAAACATCTATAAAGTTATGAATTCAGCCTACTTGATTATTCCACCACCAGTAATGAAATAGGGATACATGAAAGGTTTAGGGTTATTTGATTCTTGAGAGTGTTTAAAATATATTCCTCAAAATATGTTAGTAAAAAGATTTCTCAACAATGATAATAAGGTGACATACAAAATTTGCACCGATTATATAAGGATGTTAAAAGTGTGATGTCCAAACAAATTATTGTCTAGTACAACAAGCTATGTTGTAGACAACATATCAGATATGCAAACATTTTTTAATATGATTTACCCCTAATTAAAACATTTGAAGAGCCTCATTAATTTTTTTATCATCTTCAGTCACACATTTAGGAAAATAGAATTCTTATTCTTTTTTAATTTTTTTCATCTTTATTTGAAACTTTAAAGAAAAAATATGTTTTTTGTCCTTGTGTTATATTTGGGAATCATTAAGATGTATTAATTTTGTTATGGATGTTGATGAGAAATAAAGTTTGTATATATTTCCCATTTTTTTGAAGCCTTATTAGATGCCTAAATAAACCAAGATTCTTATATATATTTTAAGTAACTTAAATTTAAATTAAGACCTTATGTGTTCAAACAAACTAACATTAAATAGCTAAAAATTAAAGAGGATGAAAATAATAGTCATGGGAAAAAGGACCCAAAGGTATCTTCCAATGACTATATAGTTAAAGTTGAAACATGTTTGAAGCATTAAGGATTAAAGAACAAGGACTTCCTTATCCAACACTCACAAACTAGGTCCCACTACAATCTAAACTAATCATAAGTTTTTGAATATTTATCACTTTTTGATAGGGAAATTTGATTGGTTGAGAGTGCAGTATGACCCAATTTATGAGTGTTGATTGTGTTTATGAAAAGAATAATGGGAAATTTGTGCAACAAAAAACTTACAAGTATTATTGTGAGCAAGTGTATGACCAGAGAAAATCAGTAAATGTTACATTAGTATTTAATTTAAACTAAAAATTTATGAACTACAAAAAAACTTTATAATTGTATAATTTAACAATTAAAAAACCCATATTTCCTATCAAACTTAACATATAATAAAATTTTCATCATGACAAGGAAAAAAATAGAAAATAAAAAAACCATAAATAATTCAATATATCAAATGAATAGTTTATGCATAATTCGATCGAATATTAAGATGTATTTCATTGAATATGGCATATATTTCCAAAACAAACATGGATTTAGATATTTATTGCACACAAAAGACCAACATACATGATATTTAAGCATTAATGTGCCATGTTTATAATCCATATAATATTGGTCGAGTATAATTACTCAAAAGATTATAATGACTTGTGTATGATTATTGGTGAAATTTTAAAAGACCATAAACAATTTAATACATCAAATGGATAGTTTATGTACAATTCGATCGAATATTAAGATGCATTTCATTGAATATGTATAATTCTAAAGCAAACATGAATTTAGATATTTATTCCACATAAATTTCCAACATACATGATATTTAAGCATTAATGTGCCATGTTTATAATCCATATAATATTGGTCTAATATAGTTATTCAAGAGATTACAATGATTTATGTATGATTATTGGTGAAATTTATAGTTTAAAGTTACATTCTTTGATACCCTGGGTTTTAAAATGGTAATAGGTTCCCCACATAATTAGGAGTGATTAGGTAATGTACCGTTAGACAAAGGGGAATTTTTTTAATAACATGAGGTTCATAAAGGCAAGCATGCCCTTACCTTGGAACTACCCCACTTCATCCATAGTTTACATACTAATACTCTACAACTCAAATACCTTAATATAGGTGATGACCTTACCTTATTAATTGGACTAAAAATTCTTAACCCTTTCTATAATATATACACTTCATAGAAACAAAACATTCAGATTGCTAATCTAAGGAATGATTTAAAATATACATGTACAATTTTTATTCTATTGCCTACCAAAATTTCCTTTGAAATGATGTTGATAAAGGTTAGTATGCCCTCACCTCTATTTCAATACATCAAATGAATAGTTTTATGTATAATTAAATCAAATATTAAGATGTATTTCATTGAAAATGGTGTATAGTGCCAAAAAAAATATGGATTTAGATATTTATTCCACACAAAAGGCCAACATATAATATATTTAAAGGCTAATGTGGCAGGATCATTATCCAATCCATATAAGATTGGTCAAGTGTAACTAATGGAGAGATTACAATGATCAATTGTGTATGATTATTGGTGAAATTTAAATTAAAATTTGCATTCTTTAATACCCTAAGTTTTAAAATAGGAATGGGTTCCCCACATAAATGGGAGTGATCAGGTAATGTACCATTAGACAAAGTAAAAGAATGCATTCACATGAGGTTCATAAAGGTAAGCATGCCCTTACATCAAAGCTTCCCCACTCATTTCATAATTTACATATTGGTAATCTATAGCTTTAATACCTTAATATGGGTGATGCCCTTACCTCATTAATTGGCCTATAGATGCTTAACCCTTTTTTTAATATATACACTTCATAGAAAAAAAATCAAGTACCATGCCAACATGCATGTAGTTAGTGCATGCTAGTTAATCTCATTTATAAATATGATCCCCAATAGCTTACAGATAGTAACCCAAGGCACAATTTATAATACAAACATTCATATAATTTTTCTTGTGTTTTCTACCAACATTTTCTTTGACACTATGTTCATAAAGGTTGGCATGCCCTCACCTAGAAGTTATGCCACCACTTTTGTAGTTTACACGCTAATATTATATCACCTTAAAGTTGTGCCTTAAAGTTATGTAAGTGGAATGAAGAGCATTTTAGTAATATATTTAAAATGAAGAATCAGGTCTTGATAGACCTAAAATTTGAAACAACTATAGGAGGTCAATGTATCTAAATTTGTGGATCAGGAGATTTTAAAAAAGGAAAAGGCTCCAATGATTGACTTTAAGTAGATCTTATTAATGGAGGAAACACATTGGAAATAAAAATATAGGGTAAAATAGCTCAATTATGGAATGAAAAATATATATATATATATATATATATATATATATATATATATATATATATATATATATATATATATATATATATATATATATTAATCCCCTCACTTTGATCTTGCACAATTCCAATCATATTGACAATACTATAACACTTATGGGGGAAATCTCCATGGAAAATTTTAAAATAAAAAAGGGGATAAAATTTTCTATGTCACTTCTATAGAAATAGAACCTAGAAAAAAACTAGGAGCAACACAACTATCTATCAATATTTTGATTATATTCATGACCAAAGGGAAATACAATTCTATTAAAAAGAAAAAATAATAATTATATGATAGGTATTAGTGAAATACCGGACAAGAACATATATTGGGCACACGTGTATCTTAAAGAGCTTATTGGGGCTAAGGTTATAGCCACCTCACTCTCCCACACCCTGTAACCACAATGAAAAGGTAGCCCAACCCTACATTCACCAAGAAAACATTCTAATTTTTGACATAAGATGGTACTCTACAAAGTTCCTCTCAAAAGGATATATTGTAACACCCATGTGAATCAAAGTATAAATACATGCATTGGGATTTGTTATGCATATGTAAATAAAAACATAATTTATAAATCAATTGTTATTTTGATGTCGATATTTAGAAATTTTGAAGTGGAAAATCCCTTTTTACTTTAAAATTGGTAGAATTCATAGAGTCTTCTTTAAACTTCACAATGATAATGATTTCAAAGTAAACCATTTATTCTCCATTAATGATTCACAGAGTCTTATTTAAACTTAATAATTGTGTCTTCATTACAAGGATATATGTTAGTGATGTTGAATGTGCATTGAATAGTGCATTTTTACTACTCAAAAGTGGTTAAATGGAATAATACATGTAAAATAGAGTATTTGAATGTCAGATACAAAAAATGAAGCTAAGGGGGTGTTATCATGTTTCTTGATTTTGATGTGTATGACTAACCATTGCATTAATATAATTGAACTATTTTAAATTCTAATATTTTTATGTTCTCTATAGTTTATTGTTAATATTTATAGTATGTGTGAGTAGAATAGGAATTTATTGGTTATTTCCTAATGGAAAGGAAGGGTTATTTATGTCAAATACATGTTATTCAATCCTAAAATTCAATCATAAGGTAGTATGGTATATTACTATCAGTTGAAGTTTCTTTACATTGTGCCTCTTACCTTGTTTTAGTAGATAGTCTTAGCTTATAGTTATATTTGTGTGATGAAAGAGGTGTGTTTATGGAGGTTGACTCAAAATATGTTGTTATAGAGATGAAAGGGGAGATGAATGTTCCTAAAGATATTTAGAGTAAACTACATGAGTATGCCACTTTCTTGTATGAGTGTTTTTAGGGTATTCACATCCATTATGCAAATAAATCTCTTAAACAAGGAGCATCACATGAGGAACAAAATGAAACAAGGGAAATGAATATGGATGCATTGGGCATGCCTACTATAGAAGACATGATTGTAGAATGATATTTTGATATTGTGTCTAATTTTGGAGTGCACAACATCATCATTGAGGTGTTTATAGAATAATATTTTGATGTTGTGTCTAATTTTAGCATGTACAATATCATTTCTAAGGTGACTAAAAAATAATATTTTTATTGTGTCTAACTTTGGAGTGCATGAGATAATTGCTTAGGTTTCTATGGAAAAATATTTTGATACTGTGTCAGATTTTGGAGTGCCAAACATCTTCATTAAGGTGTATACAAAATAATATTTTAACACTATGTTTAACTTTGGAGTACACGACATCATCACTAATGTGAACCCATTTTAATTTCTTCATTGTATAATGTTAACATTTTTTTTCTGTAATACTAATCTCCATTATCTTTGGTAATGTGATGAAAAGTTGATTAAATGTCAAAAACATTATTTTTTGATATATGTTATATTGTCATTAAAAGACAACAAACTTTATTTTGACTATGAAATGATGTCTATATGTTATTTGAATGATATTTTAATTATGATGTGCTTCTGTAGTGATGACTACATGCTGTAATATTATGTATGTAACTATCATGAGTTATAATGTAATTTTGTAATGAGTATGTGTTGTAATGACAATTTTATTTTATTACCATTGTGTTCTATATTTATAATATTCAATTCCACTAATTAAGTGCCTAATTTATTTATTTACTAGATTTGTAAAATACCTTAATAGCTTGAATATCATGAAATAGGTGGTGCCATTTCCTTATTCATTAGAGTGATGCCTTTGCATTATTGATTAGTGTACAGATCCAAAACTATTTTGGACATCTATGAAATTTGTATACATCTAGCATTTAGACAACCCATCCTCTACATAGATGTTTTATGTATAATCAACATAATTCTCTTCTTTTATCTAACAAATAGAGATAATTTATCCTACATTTGAAAAAAGACACAAAATAAAGATTTTGCTTCTTTATTTTGATGTTTTATCTAGTTTATTGCTAGATTTGTAGTATGTGTATAACATATTGGTTAAATGAAATTTTATTCTTGTAGGCTATAATATATAGAAAAAAGGCGAGAAAAAATTATGAATCTCTCATTATAGAATCCCAGTGAGGGTACATTTGACTGTAGGAATGTCAAGTGGGAATTTTTCTTGATGTCAATGATAAATACTTGTGAGTTGTTTGGGTGGATGGTGATAGGGTTGATAAATTAATGAAAGGGGAATCAATAAGTGAGTCATTCCCTACAAATTTTTAGGTTTCACATTGCCCAAAAAAATCAACTATTCCTAGCAAGCAGAGCAATAACAATGCTATCTTCAAATATGTCATGTAAGTGACCTCCCATTTTAGATTGATATGGTTCCCTTGAATTATTGATACATGTTTAAAAAAAAATTTGACATCTATGTGTTTCATATACATCCAAAATTGTGAAAACCCATTATCTCTATAGTAGTTGTAATCATGTTCTAACAAAATTATATTATGTTATCTAGTAGACAACACAGATAATTTATCCTTGTTTTTAAAAAGGTTAGAAAATAAAGATTCCAATTCTTCCCATAATTTCATAGCTACAAAAAAATTATATTTAATTTAATAAGGGTAAAATCCATTTTTACTTTAAAATGGATAGAATTTTACATAGTCTTATATAGTATTTAATTCCATTAATGAGGTACCTATTATATTTATAGTATATAGTTTTGAAGTACCTCAATACCTTGAATAACCTAATAGGGTGGTGCACATTATTTATTCTTCATCATGGTGTCATGAAATTATTGACTTGATTATATATCCACAACCATTCTAGACATCTATGTAGTTATTATACTTCCAACATCTAGTGGATAGTGGTCGATATTGATGGTTGTAGGGATAATTTTCACAACTTTATAATTATGTTTTCATTGCAAGGATATATGTTGGATATGTTGAATGTCCATTTCATAGATTATTTTTAGTATTGAAAATGGGTTAAATGGAATAGTGAATTCAAAACAAAGTATTTGAATGATAGGTACTAGGAATGTAGCCAAATGGGCATTGTCATGTTTCTTGATTCTAATGTGTCTAACTATGCATTATGATAATGTATATATGTTTTTTGAATTATGTTTTGATCACCATATGCTTATGTTGTATAAATTATCAATTCATTTTCATTTGTACATTATAATATTTAATAAATCATAAAATTCCATTGCTAATTGGTTGAATAAAAATTTATCATTGTAGGCTAGAATATATGGTGAATAATAGGTGGGAATAAATTATGTAGATTGCATTATAGAATCCAAGTGAGGGTCTATTTGATTGAAATAGTATCAAGTGGGAGAATTTTCTTGACATCATTGATGAATACTTGTGGGCGTTTTGGGTTGATGCTGACAAGGTTGACAACTTTGTCAATGGGTAATCAAGAAGGGAATTTTTCCCTATATTTTTTTCATGTTTCACATCACAAGAAAAAATCACCTATTCTTGGAAAGAAGAGTAGGATCAACACTAAATTTTAATATGTCACATAAGATATATCCCATTTTAGATATAAAGTGTATTTTTATTAAGATGTTCTTTTATTCTATTTGTACATCATTTATGTAGAATATTCTCAATTTTCATGAACATTCATATGTTTAATAAAATATTATAGATACTGATGTTCATATGGGCTTGATAGTTTTTGGAAACTCAAAGCCATGCTAAAATTAAAGTTTGCAATGCCAAAGTCTAGAAAGGGTATCCAATCGGGTCAAAGATATATAAGGTGCAATTTTTATTGCCATTTTAGCACATGGTGTATGGTCATTAGACTTGATCATGTTTTTATCACATAAAATCATGTAAAAAATAAGAAATGAATGTAATCATTTCCATGGATAATTATGTGAATACTTCAAGGGAAAAATATATATTTTTTATCCTTACATTATCCCCTAATTAAATGAATGGGCTCATAGATTACTATTATTGGGAATCTCTGCTTATGATATCCATATTAAGCATAAGGAGATGGTGCATGAGAATTTTGGATTGTTTAATGGTGAAACTTAGCAAGATGATTTATTGAGTGAGGATGATATATATATATATATATATATATATATATATATATGTTGATATTCCTGATGATGCATAAAATGTTTAAGAGTGGGCACTAGAAAATATTGACAAGTGGTTTATCTATTAGGGATACAATAGGGGAGAGAATAATGGGAATTAGGATATCCCTTTCGTCCTGGTCATCCAACTCACACAAAATCTATAATGGTTGTTGAGATTTGGTAATCATAGATTATTCATGATGGGTTCAATGTTTGGGATGAATGCAATGAAGGTATGTTTCCAATGTTTCTAAAAGTAGTTGATAATATACATATTTTGTAACATATAAGCTCATTTGAGTTCTATATTTTTTGTATAGTTATAATTGTACACATTGTTGGTGTTCGATTAAAAACACAAAGGTGTTCTCATTGAAGGGGTCATTATGTCATAGTCGTATACTGATGACATAAGCTAATGGATGTAAATTATTCTAGAAAGAGTACATTTTAAAGACATTAAATGGATAATCAGTGCCTTCATGGTGGATGATTCTAGTGAAGAGATAAAATCTATTAGGTGCATCTTCATTATTCCTACATGCATCATAGAGTTCACATTTTAAATTTCATAGACACTATTTTCACCTTATACCATACAATCTTACAAAACTATTATGTTATGTAGGGAAACATTCAAATGTGAGTTATACTTATTCAGTTGGCATGTTTGTCATATATGGTTGAATAATTTGATAGAAAAGGTTAAAGAAGATGATGTAAGATGTGTAATGTTTGATTATTTGGGGTACATAATCTATAAGTTTGTTGATGAAGACATCATAAAAATGTAGTCTATAAAGTTTTAAAAAGGTATCACTCCACTCAGGCCAATTTTGTCAAGTATTGGGTATATTATTGGATAGACAAGGTTATAATGTAGTCACGACATTGTCATGCACTTAAACATGATGGGAAATAAAAAAATTTAGACATATAATCTTACCATTCCCATTTTAAAAGTGATTTCTTGAGTATGATATGAGATTTTGCACATCGCAGGGTGGATTGGTTAGTTCACCAACTAACCATAAATATTTACATATATTATTAGTACTTACAAGTATGCAAGTAAAATGGTTTTCAAAAAAACTTCAAAGTAGAGATTTAAAAATATTTAATGGTTAATGGATTTGTAGATCCCATATTATCATGTAACCTTCCACAACATTGAACCCCATATGACCTAGGTGTAGAGTATGAAATATGAGATGTTGCATTATATCATCTTTACTATAATGTCCTCTATACCAATGTGTAATTTCTTATTTTCAATCTAAGGATACACTTGTCAACATGTGATCAAGGTGGACATGATGAGAAATATGACAAGTCAAGCATTTTTAAAGGATGTAGGGGATGGTTTTAATAAGATCATCAACAACACTGATGTTAAGTACAATGTAATTTTTATTCACACATCTAATTTATATGTTGATAAGTTTGAGATGATTATCATTTGCATCATACATTTTAATTATGCAGTGCATAGACAATGGATTTTAAATTAAAATTGAGGGAGAAAAAAGCATGAACATTGAAGGATTTAACCCTTAAATTGAAGGTGTATCAAGTATGGATATGGAAGGATAAAATCATGTAGTCAAAGGTGTCATAAAAAAATATGTGGATAACACTGAAAACCATCCAAGGAAGGTTGATAGTGTAAGACATGTATCTACATGCACTCATCTATTTTTTTGTTTTCTGGTAATTCTATCTAAATGCATTTAATTATATGAATATATCCTACCCATTGTTGAATTTGATGATGTTGAATCCTTGATATGTAGAGCATGAAATATTTTTGAGAAATGTGTTGAAGCAAATTGAATAGTTGAGACAACGTCATTATTCAAAAACTGTATGACATGTTTACAACAAGGTGTAGATTAGGGTGATATTAAGCACACAACACCCAATGGCTCATCCATTCCAATAAGTGTATGAAGGGATTGAAACTTTCATTCACATAGAGAGAGACTTCATATAAAATATGAATAGATGAAGACAACACAACATACCACAGGATAAAACAATTTTTCTAAACCCTCCTTGTAAGAATCATAAATGACAAGTGTAAAATGATGATCTAAATTGGGAAATAAAGAAAGATATTGTAGACATAATAGATATAATTCACCTTTATTTCCTCCTTTTTTAGGTTTCAGTGATAATAAAAAAATAATAAATGCATGTACATTTAATTACAATATAATATTGTTATATCCTATGATGTAATTGTGTTCATTTGATGCATCATCAACTATATGGATATATATCCCTATGGAAAATGGAAGGAAAGGCATTCACTTGAATCATTAAATCAAAACATTTGTAACACTTTTCCATTTTTTATCTAATAATAATCTTGAATATGTTGAGTTAAATGTGTTCCATGAATTATGTATTCTCCTGATATATAACTTAATAACCATAGTAGGTTCCTTCTTGAGATTAGCTAAGTAGAGTAATTAATGTGTGACCCAAATGCCATCACAGTGCATTCATATGATCATTATTTTAAATAATATTCATAAGAAAAATACTTGAAAATGTTATAATTTTTTTTCATTATGGATTCAATTTCGCATATGCTTTGAAGTTATTTCCTATAATCCCATCACATAATTTCTTAATTGTAATAATTCTTAGTTTGTGTTATTATAAAAAACCTCTAAATATGGTAAGGTTTTATACTTTTTAATCTCTCATTTTGAATTTTAATAAATGATTCTATGTTTATACATTGACATTGAACTTTTTTATGTGGTTTATATCTATTTGATTAAATTGTTTACCAAGTGAAATGAATTGCTTCCATGCATCTATGTTAAATTTGTCTTTACATTGTAGCTCATTATCATTATCCGATAGTGTATGTGTTTTCCACCTATTTATATATGGCCCACTTCACTCCATGTTTAATATGGTAGGTAGATAGATAATGTCTCTATAATTGTTAAGTCTAAATGGTTCTAGTTACTTATGAATGTGGTTATGTGCATGCATTTTTATGGTGTGGATGTTATTGATAGTGAAAACTATAAAAGACAATTATGTAGAGGAATATTTAGACACCAATTCAATTATATTAATCTTAATCTACTAAATTTAAAAATTTGAATTTATCCTTGATACACATGGATAGAGATTACAAATTGTTTTATTGATTCTTTATATTTTAGCTTTTTTAGGAAAAATGTGATTAGATATTAAGGTGTAGGGATATTTTCATCTAGATAGGTTTGTTCTTATATTTTCAAATATGTTTTTTTCCCTTTATTTATATGGATAAGTTGATCCCTTGGATTAAAAGGACGCATTTAGACTAATATCATGCCTTTATCATTATAAAGTCATACTTTAAATAGGTTTTTTTTGGGAGAACATAAGGGACTATATGCATGTAATGATTAGTCATATAACATAAAAACATTAATGAATGAACCTATGGTGAGAAATGGTTAGTCATAAGGGACTATACGAATGTAATGGTTAGTCATATAACTAGTAATGGCTAAACATGTAATGTTCAATAGGTATGTTGGTTCATTACATGCATATAAATATTTTCATAATGTTGTTATGTAATATTTAATTCATGTAGAAAAGCAATGATATATTTATATATGCTGAAATAAAAAGGATAAATGATTAAAAAATTACTAGATCTATCAGGAAGGGATTGCCAACCATGACCATGGACACTAATATATATTATGAACTTCATGTCTTCCTTAGGGAACCAAAATCCTTTCTTTATTTCCTAATTTCTATTGGAAGTGTGATCCACTCTGGTTCTCATTTTGTTTCAACACATTACTATGCACCATGAAAAATATATAAAGCTTTCTATTTCCCATTAAGTAGTTACGATTTAGATTCCCTCACCAAGAAATTAATACAAATGAGGTCCATCATATATTTCTCTATAATTTTATTTCATTATGACTAGGGCCATGGAGGTCACCGACATACCATGCTAATAAAAGGTCCAAAGTTGACTTAATATTACAAACTATAATGTAAATAATACTCATGAGTCATAGCTTATAGTTGGGATGTAAAACCAATATATCTCTTTATGATATAAGTAAAAAGAACATCAAAAACTTAAAAATAATTGATGCATTTAGATTATGATCATCCCCTTCTCAATTCAAATTCATACTTTCAATAGATATGATTTGGGAGAACATAAGGGATTCAATCCATTGTTAATAATATATAGAGATATAAGAGTAAAAAATTGAAAGGACATGGGACCAATGGTGGAAAAGGACATAAAGAAGAAGAACACACCGATAATAAAGGTAAGAAGAAAAATGAGCAAAGTAGAAAAGATCAGAGCCAACATCATAATTCTTAATAAGATTAATGATTGGTCTCTAGGATTGGTTTAGTTCAAGGCAATCATCCCTATTCAAGTTTTTATTGAGTTTGTGAATTTAAACTACATCCCTAAGATGATGTTTGAAACTCATTCTATTTTAAATAATTTGTTAGTTTGTTCACTAATCTTATAGTGATTAACTTTATAATGCACCATTTATTTGTGAAGTGATTCAATTTTAATTTATTCCATTTTAGCATTGTAACTTATGAGCTAGGTATATATCAAAACCTATGTTTTACCTTTTGAGTATATGATTCAATATGGTTAGGTGAAGAGTGCCCTATGTATTTTTTTATTAATCTATTTCCATATATCCCATATTATATCAATATTTTAATCCAAAGCCATTTTTAGAATAAAATCATGTTTTAAGATTGTGATTCAAATATTATACATGCTTATAAATATATTTCACTTGATTCATTATGATCCTATTAGGTGTATTATTTCTCACATCATAAGAATCTATGAAGGAATTCTCTTGTGAATGAGGAATAAAAAAAGAACTAGAGGAATCCATTGAATAATATTGATTAGGGATTTTACATTTATTACTAATTTTATACATGGAACATGATTCAAATTGAAGCATATATGTCATTAAAGGTCTTCTTTCATTATTTATGGTCATTAAAATACTATTGATAATAGTAACTAGTATTTTTTAGAAATCATCTCTATTTTTTTTTTAATTGTGTGGTAGGTGTTTTCCATATTAAAGGTGTATACAAATAGTGAGAGATGTATAAATTAAAAAATAATTATACAAACACATGTGGAAAAATATGTCTATCCTAGATGAGTTGACTTTGGCACAAGATATGACAATTCATAACTTGTCTAGATCAACCAATACCATAAATTAAAGGGGTTTGGGATATATAATATATTTCATCTTGCCTGATGGTTTGAGATGGTGTAATGTATTTTTACATTAAAACACAAGCCTTCCTTCATACCACATTCCATTTGCTAGTTATGATTTCTTGACATTATTAGATAGGCACATTTTTGAATTTTTCATACAATGGTCCTTTAAATGACAAGAGTGGGATGAGGTCTTCCCATATATTTATAATACTCCTAGAACCATCCCACCATACATAAGGCCATTCTTAAAAAAATACTTGTCGAGGAAGGTATCAAATGATCCTAATTTTTACGTACACCTAAATCAAGTATAAAGTGTGTTCATCAGAGTGAATATCCAATTTAGAGTACATTTTAAACTATTCAAAATTAGAAGTAACCATTATGAGGCAATGAGACTTCACCAACCCATCCATTTATGATGTTATGGAAGAGGTACATAATTTCCAATTACATCAATTTTCCACTCTTCTAACCATGCCAAAGGATATAGAGAATAAAACCTATTTAATTCTTCATGCCCATTGAAGGCACTAACAATGATGGTGATTAATATACATCAGATGATAGTGTCAATTTAGATAGTGAATAGTTAGTGGTCTTAGTTTTTTGTTTTTGGTGTACCTATTTTTGCATATAGTTGAAAATGTGGTACACTATGGACATGATTTATGGATGTTGAATACACACCATAGGTTAATTGAAATTTAATTCTAACAAATCTAAAAGAAACCATACACACTTAATTTTTAAACACAAAAAATTGAATTTTGATTCATGAAGTACATTTAATATTCCCATACTAATCTTTTATCCATGAAGTAAATTATAATTTTGATTTCTTGAACTCAATCCATATGCCATTCTATACTTTGGAATCATTATTTTATGTGGAATTTTTAAAGATAATAAAATTTGATAAATTTCAATATTAGACTACAAATTATTTTCTTGAATTACATTACTTCCATGTTACACTATAATTGCTTAATTATATCTATCACTTGAATTTGGGAGTTAAAATACTGTGGGAATGTATAGCTATAGGAACCAAATAAATCCCACTTAATGAATAATAAATGAAATAAATTTAAAATAAAAAATTTCATGTTAATAACCAACCTTTTCTAGTGATTAAATATTTGATATTGAAACAAGTTACAAAATGGTACTTCTATGCATCCAACTAACAACACCTTTCCTATTGATTGTCATTTTGTGTAACATGTTTTATTTCCTAGGTAGGATGAAGATTAAGTATTAGAATTGTCTAAAATATTATATATATAATTATATTACTAATTATTTGAAGCATAAATGTTCTCCATTTATGCATGGCTTCCCTCTAATTGGTACTTATTTTTCCCATTTATTTTTATTTTCTAGAATAGTATATATTTCTATTGTTGTTGTAAATTAGTATTTTATTTTAGCATCTTGGAATCTAAGAACCCAGATATAAATGAGAATGCATAGGGATAAGCATACATTAGATGAATATTGTACATATTTTAGTTTATCAATAGTCATCAAACATTTTAGTGTAGTTATTCTTTACTTTGTCAAATGGATAGTAGAACTACTACTAAAATTCCAATTTGCATTGATAAGAGCCAAGCCTTATGTTATTAGATATTTGAATGAAGTTATGTGATGAATATGGAATATTAATAAATGTCCAATAATTGATAAGTACCTAACCTAGAATACATTTTAAATTTAAGCCCAATTCTCTATTAGATCCTTTTCCTCTTCTATAATTTCTCCTAACATTCATGCATATTAAATTTATCCCAAAAGGGGTTCTTGTAAGGGATTTTTACATTTAAGTATCAAAATTTAAACTACTTTAGATGTGTAATACACTCAAGTTTCCCTCAGATCTTTGAAAAAATCCTTTATTTACTGTCTCAAGGAAATTTTCATATGCACCTAGCCCTCAAAATTAGAGATCCAATAAATCTCACCTATCAATATATAAGCAACATGGATAGGAGATATCTCCCTATAACTCACCAGGAAAAATACAAACATCAACAAATTCAAGTGTATATTTTTATCAAGTGGATTTTTTAATTCACATTGAAAAAAATTAGAATCTTATTTTAAATGCACATGATGGTTTATAGAATCTCTTCATTTTAATCCCTTTCATGAAATATAATCAGTTGACCTTGTTTTGAATGTTCATCAACACCTCACTTTGAATATGTACAAAAAAAATGCTAAATATATACGACTTTTCACCACATGAAAAATTCATTGTAGGGACATTAGAATTTTATTGATCTTAATGAAATTTAATGTAATACCTAAATTAAAACATAATGTTGATTTAAAAAAAGGTATACATAAAAACCACATAACCTTTACTACCATTCCCATTTATTTTGTAACAAAAAACACTTTCAAGCAAATATGGTTATATGAATTGTTCTTACTCAGAGGTTCCAAGTACTATCTAGACTATGATAATTGTCTTATACATAAAATTTGTCCAAGGATAATTAGTAAGAATAAATAAATGCACATATTCCTAAATGAGTCTTAGTAAAATATTTAATCAACTATGATTTTATTTTGCAATTTTGTAATGATTTATCATTTATACTATGGTCATCATGACTATAATACCTAAAAATATTGAATTTATGATTCATTAAGAGATATAATTATCCTTATAAGGTAATTTTCCTAAAAAGTCATGCCATAATAAGCTCCCCAATTTCTTACATGTCAAAAGAAAATAAAATTTTCTCATTAATTAATCACATAAATACTTTCATTTATTAGAAATGGTAAAAAAATAGAGGGCACAAGGAAAGAAGGACATTTAGATTGATATCACAAATTCATAGCATGACAATATAAAAATATCACAAGCATGGATGCACGAACCACAAACAATAGCAAGGATGTTAACATAGAGTTTGGAGGGTAATTAAACTCAACAATGAACTCATGCATTCCAATTTATTACTTTGTAGATTTTGACTATCAAAATGACATTCAACTCATGCATTCCATAATTGATAAACCCCACTTTATAGTCACTCATCATCCCACCATTAAATCTCATTGTAACCCTCCACTTAATATCAACATGGGCACTATTTATTTCCTTCATTTTCATAAAAGAAAAAACTACCAAATGAACAAACACATTCCTCTTTGAAAATTTAATATATATCTATTTAATTCATTAAAACTAGAAAACCATAATTAAGGTGTATGAAATTTCCCATATCATAACAAATAGACCCCCCAAAATGATCATCTAATAAATAATTGAAGTAGGGAAAGTTCGGATTTCATGTTTGACAACCATGTGTGGATAAAGAAGGAATTCATATTAATTTTGCATTGTCTACATCAACAACATCTATGAAATCTTTTACTAATGTATATAATTCATCAATAGGGAATAAATATTTAGTATAATGATCCATTAGTTTGATGCATTAACTAAGAACATACAACACATGCCATCCATTACTAAATGCACATAATTAATTCTCAATGATTGTCTCCACGAACATGCCCTATCCTGTGAACTTACTTGAATAATATCTCGTACTTTTCCTTCAAATCTAAAAATCATGTTCATATATGGTAAATATACCTTCATGCTTTATTTGCATGGCCTTGTCAGTCTCTCCCCTGAAGTTATGGAGTGCTTGTGTAGGCATGGACAACTTTTGGGTTAGCACATTTATTTTCAAGTTCCATCTTCTCACCCCTCAATGTAGAAACGGTATAGTGCAACTCCTCAACCACTTCATTCTTCTTAATGAGTGCATTTTCCAACTTCTTAGCAATTGTTCTTGTAGTTTTAATAAGCTCAGACATGAACTAATTTTCTCTTGTGAGAGATACTTTTTATAGCATCTTCATATATAACTTCAAAGCAAGATGATCTTTAGCTAACATGATGCTCTTGCATCTCATCTTTTTAATAAGTTCTTCCGTCTCCTCAAGTATGTGAGCAGCTTCATCAAGAGCTTCATTTATTGATACATTTGCAAAAAAAACATGGCTAACTCAATATGATTATTCAAATAAAATTAAAATCAATAAATATTATAAAAAACCTTTCCAATGTCATAATCTATTTAATGAAGCTTTTAGTGAGCATAGTCTAACATAATCAATTAAGTAAAGATGAATTAAAAGGGATGAAATGGAAATTATTAATCTAACATCCTACTTAGACACCATTTTTTTTTCAAAAATAGTTTTTTAATCATTAAATAAACAATTATAAAGCTCATAAATTGAAAAAATCTATCTATGCTTTCTACTTGACAATCTTGTTTGAAAACAATTTCACCTATATTAAAAAATATTTGAAGATGGTTTTCATAGGATTATATAAATAAATTTTGTTTCAAAAAATAATATTCGTAATGAAAGTGATTGGAGTTTTTTAAGAGATATGATTATTGAAAATAAGCATACCTACAACTATATCTTCAACATATCACCTCTTCATTTTAAATTTTAGGATTTATTAACATAGGATTAATTATTTTGTGTCTAATAACCTCTAAATATTATTTTAAGCCTTAAATTTATTCATGTACATAATTTACTTAAAATACACAATATTCAAATTTTACTATCAATTGCATAGTAGTTATTGTAATCATATTCACAAGGAAAATTGATGTATAATTAAATGGGGCATTTGAGACTTCAAAAAAATTAATCTATTCTTAGAGAAATTCCTTCAAACTTTAAATCACATCATGACTTGAATGCATAAGGGAACCTCAAAATGTCACATATTACCAAGATAAAGCATATCATTATTTTTTAACACATTATATTAATAGGATTTATAAGTTATATATATATAACCATTTAAAATACATCTCTATTTTCATAATGAAAGAATAATCTCCCTTGCAATAGATTAAATACTTATCATTATGGGAAATTACTATAAATAGACTTACCTATAGTGGGTATCATGCTTGGATATAAGACTCTGTTCTCTAGATATAATTTATTTCTATAAGTATTTTATACCCTTTGGTGTGATAGTAATTTAATGCATTGGTATTAACCCACTATCATCTACAAACTTGATTTATTGAGTGGGTTTTTTCCATGAAATAAATTGCCTATGTATTCTATCATGATATATGATACATCATGTGATTATCCTAAAAATAGTTTCTAGTCCCAACTAGTGAAATTGGATAATAATAAAAATCTAACTCAACTTAAGAAGGATTCCATAACTTGAAAGGGAAGAAGGATCATACTAGTTAACAAATTAGAAATGTTAGGTAAAATCACTAAAACAATCCTTATAGTATCAAGAAGAAAGAGATTCTTGATGCCCCAGGAAGGCACATATCAAAGCCATTGCTAAAAAGGGAATATAGTTGATGGACAGGTCAACTATGCAAATGCTACACAACTAGAACCTAGAGATTGAATGAAACCATATGCCCAACCATGATGGAGACAAACAAAAAGGATTATAATGGACCTACAAATCAACAACCTTGAAAGGATAGAAATACAAAGGTAAAAAACAATAGTCCATACTCTATAGCCAAAAGATAGAACCTATAGAGAATAATATATATAGTTTTTACTGTTATGGGTATATAGATAGGATATGTGATATCACTCATTGAATAGAATACAAATTGTTTCTTAATTAAGGAAAAAGAAAAAAAATGTAAATATAGGATATGAATCCACAAAAACAAATATTAGTAAGGGTTCTAGATCTCAACCCTAGACTTAAAAAGAAGATGGAATGAAATATTAAGTCAATACAAGTAGTTTGTATAATAATACAATTTCATGAATTTATTATATTGAGGGCATCGTTTTATTGAATATTTTAATTCTAATCCTAAAACAAAAACATGGATAAATATATGGTTACCCTTTATTTAAATAATTATATATCACTATATCAACAATACATTTTTTCTATAGGAAACACATGTTGAGATGTTCAATAAAAATATATTTAAGTTTAACAACAAGGTATTTTAATAATGGAACTCAAGAGTCATAAGGATAGAAAGGAGGGCCTTGTCAATAAGTTACTTGTTAGTAGGGCCACTCTAGTTGTGATAAAACTATTATGGTGTAGATTTTATAAATAATGTCATAGTGTTGGGATTATGAGAATAATAATAAGGTGATAAGGATAATCCACAAATAAAACACCTTGCAAAATAGTTTACTCTAATAAATACTACAAAAAAATCCTTATATTAAATTTTTACAATTCTTAGCTTTGCTCAAATTATTACTAGGCTTCGACTATGCTATGTACTTAATATGTACCATGGAAAATTTTCCATTTTACATAAAAATAGGAAATTTGATAGTAGTTATTGGTTCTTGCATCAAACTATAAAATTAATATTTTTTAGGTGTGATAATAAACCACAACATAAAATATATAATATCTCCAAAACATTAACAAATAAAAAAAAACAACGCAAAATATCATGAATTTGTACCTCCAACATGATCTTTATGATATTTTGATGTGTTACATCCTCATCTCCCATCTTCCACTACCTCAAACCACAATTTGTAGACATTCTCTCAATTGTTGTGTGATTTTCCTACATAAATAAAGATAGCAAATGAGATAAGTGGATGGAAAAGATGTAACATACAAGCCAACCACTTACAATAAAAACATGACTAATTATATATATATATATATATATATATATATATATATATATATATACATATATATATACATGTATATATATATATATATATATATATATACATATATATATATATATATATATATATATATATATATATATATATACATATATATATATATATATATACATATATATATATATATATATGTATATACATATATATATATATATATATACATATACATATATATATAGATATATATGTATATATATGTATATATATATATCTATATATATGTGTATATTATATATATATGTATATATATATGTATATATTTATGTATATGTATATATATATATATATATATACATATATACATATATATACATACATATATATATATATATATATATATATACATATATATATATATACATACATATATATACATATATATACACATATATACATATATATATATATATATATATATATACATATATATATATACATATATATATATATATATACATATATATATATATATATATATATGTATATATATATATATATATATGCATATATATATATGTATGTATATATATATATATGTATATATATATATGTATATATATATATATGTATATATATATATATGTATATATATATATATATATATATATATATATATATATATATATATATATATATATATATATATATATATATATATATATATATATATATATATATATATATATATATATATATATATATATATATATATAAAGTGGAGGGAAAAGATGTAACATACAAGCAAACCACTTACAATAAAAACATGACTATATATATATATATATATAATCACTTGCCTACATATGTCTCAATAAAAGGTGATAATAAGGAAATTAATCTTTGTAGTAAAGATTGAAATTTTATTAAATGACATAACACATGTTATTGACCATAACATATGCCATGACTATTTAACATTCTCATAGATAGTAAGAAATGGTTTCTAAAATTTTGATCATTCGGTACTCAAGCTATCAACAAGATAAAATCACTCAAGAACTAAAAATAAGAGAATGATTTAAAATATTTAATTAGGTTGGCTTCCACCCATTTTTAACTAATTTTTAACATTCCTCAATGATTAACCACTTGAAAGGATTAACATCTTAAAGAGGAAATCCTTAAATCCCTTTTCATCTATTAAAAACCATAATCCCACACTTCACTTCGCTTTGCTCATTATTGAGACTATAGAGAGAGAGAGCATATATATTATGTATAATACTAAGTTAGAATGAATAATTAGTCTAATAATAGAACTAGGGCATGTACCTTTAGTTATAATTCCACCAATTGTTTTACAATAAGTATGCATATCAACCAACTGATACATTTTTATCACATTTAATGAAAGCATTAAGAGGTTGGAAATAAGGTATTTTTATAACATTCTACTTCATTTCAGGGTTACTCTAACATCATCATCTATACACTATTTATTGATATGTTCATTAATGCTAGGGAGGCTTATATTCCTTTACATCATGAATATTGAAGGTATTTTAAGAGTCCAACCCTATCAAGGATGAATAATTTATTAACAAACTGAGACAAGTTTAACATTATATTTTCATTGTCTTACATACTCATAAACCATTAAGATAACTATGAGTAAATAATAAATATTTTCCTAACATAATGAATATGTTTCAATCTTGAATTGACAATAATAAAATAATGATTTCACAATTTTGAGGGAATATATCCTATACATTCCTCAAATATACTCATGAAGAGATATAATACTTGAATCCATTTTAGAAATATTAAGTTTGAGAAAGAATGATATCAATATAAATACAACCTTTTTTTTCAATTATAGTCCTCCAAGAGATTACATTCGAGAAGGTAAAAAAATTATTTGTTTTAAAGAAGGGATGGGGAAGCATCACAGAGGCACTCCTCTATTGACAAACATACATCCAAATCATGATGCAAACATTACAATAGAATATATATGGACCTTAAATCTTCAATAATTTGATTATCACCCATCTTGCACTATAGGACATAATAAATTTCATCAACATAATGCTACCATACCTCTCCTTAATAAAAATTTACACATCAATCAAAATAAAGTTAACACAAGATAGTTTATCACCTCATTGAAATAATATAGTTCCTATTAAATTATGTGTGCACATGATTATATTATTTTATAAGGAATAATCATCAAAACTAAAATTTAATACTCACAAAATACCACACAACACAACATATATCTAATAACATTTTCCATATTTATCATCCTTTCCAATAATTATTGATCTTGTTTTATACACTTTTGTACGTCATTATGAACCCTTCAATAAGAATGTAGTTTGTATGGGTATACATGTTTGTACACATTTTTATGATTAATTGATCATACCCTTTAAACCCATGAATGAGCCTAGATATACTCATGAATTCTATAACACTTACTTCGGGTGTTCTAAGCATTATGTTGTGATTATAAATATGATTTTATCTCATTCAGTTATGATTTTAACAATTTTAATTTATTAGTTTTGTCCTTGTTATGTGCATATATGCAATGTCATCAAATCATATCAATTTTTGAGCACTTGGAATATTTCCAAACCAATTTCCTTTTAGTATACTCCATAATAAATCCTTAACTTCTAGACATGTTATCATCTTGGGAATTCTACCTTTCTAAGTTAGAATAAGTCTCATCACACAATACTATTTAAAAAGGCATGTTATCTATTTAAAAACCAACCTTCCTATTATCCTTAAGCATATACATGTTATTATGAATCAAATGGATTCATTTTTCCTATAATGCTTTTTAAATATCCTAATCGATTTCATTTGGTGTGATATGCTTCATGGAATACACATTCTAGCCATGAAATCAATAGTATTGCTAAATCATGATTTAATTAATAAGGAAGTATCTCTCAAGCTAATTTATAAAGGATATTATTTAATATTATGAGTTGTAAACATACATAATAGATATGACACATTATATCTAATGTGTATATTTCATGGAATTTCATATTAATGGGAAAGCCCATTATGTTATGTTAGGAAAGGCTTACTATTGTGCTTAGAAATATCCAAGAATGCTTTTGCTAGGGAAATTACAAGTTTAAAAATCATAACCCATATATCTATTTACTTATTCAAAATTTTTGATGGTAACAAAAAAACAAATCAAAATATTTTATACTCATCCATGCTAGTTATTATTAATAATAGTCCTACCTAAGCATTATAATGGATAAATACCAGGAATTGCTAATGGTTCAAATGTGATCATCAAATACCACAATTTATATGCATCTTAAGGGTTTATAAAAGTAATAATCATTCAAATCTATGAATCATATAATATTTTTTTAATGAATAGAGGCTAATTTTTAAAAATAAACATTAATTTTATTCAACTTTTTAAAAATATCATACCATATTTCCAATAGATAGGTGGATGGTGTTTTTAACATTTATCCTTAACCAAGAATAGGATCATGCTCAAATTTGAATAATTTTTTCTCAAATTCAACGTTAACAAACTTACAGATAATCTTAAAGACCTAGATTAGGAGTATAAAAATATGACCATTTTATTAGGTAGGTTTAGTGAACAAAAAATATTTTACCAAGACCCTCTAGTATGGAAACTATTGTAATATAAAATAAATCATCACATGGGAAGACAAAAATTATATTTTTATTTTATTTTACTATATAATTTTATTTTAACCCTTATCCTTAGCTTACAATACCTATAACCAAATTATGTAAAATACTAATGATTATAATTCCCATATGAACTCAAAAAAAAATTCCAATATGCAATGCAAAAATCAATAAAGGATGTCCCTAGATTATGAAGGGAAATTATTGTTATTAGAGGCCTTAAATAATGTTTCAATTTAGATCAATGATCAAATGGATGAAATAAATGTCCAAAAAGTATGTTAAAAGTGACATTCCCCAATGCATAATTTGTGCATCCTAAGACCATTCTCTTGAACAAACATAAATTTCATAACACTTGGATTTGAATTTTAAATCTAGCTAGACGCCCAGATCTAAGTAACCCCAAATTATTATCCAAGAGTTGTGTAATAATTTAATGGAAAATAAAAAAATTATCTAGATTATATGTCAATAAAATTTATTAGAGGAAGAGACATCCCTATTATAAAATGACACCATACTTTTATCAAATAAGTTTGATTTCTTAGAAAGAATAAAAGTAGGCTCTAGCCAATTGTACATCTTAAATTTTACGCAAAAAGAAAAATTTTCACTAAGCATTGCTTCCATTCAAGTTAGAAGATAAATCTAAAGACATGTCAAATATCAAATTAAAAAGATAATGTCACCATCATAGAATAGGGAAGTGCATCAATTATTAAAAATAAATTTCATATGATGAAACCATGACAAAAATGGCTCCTTTCTTGACACCACCCTAAAAGGGATCTACCACATACATGCTTCGAAGATGGAGGTTGGTAAAAAGAGAAGCATGTGGATTGGGTTAACACTTGTCATTTATGAGGACAAAAGTGAATACCATATTAACACTATAATCACTATTTATTTCTCTCAAGTTAAAGTTTAGTGAATTTACTCCTAATCAAATTTATGTTTTAAAACTAGTTTGGAATATCATTTTCAACCTTGGCCTAAAATCATAATACTAAATGTAATATATCCATATATTATCTATTTTTCATAACTTTATCTAACCATGGGTATAGTATGCATAAACCAATTGAAGGCCTTCTATGTGGTAGTCCAACTGTATTATGCGAAGATATTACGTTCAATAATGACGTGTTATTAGTGATAAAATAAATATAATAACTCTTTTCCATCACCTAATAATTTTTAAATTAAAAACATTAAATATTTTATTAAGTCTCTTAACTTGATAAATAATCTAAGATGCAATTCCACATAATCAAACTATGTCTATCCCTACTACTCAAGTATGGTGTACCACCATGGTTATTCAAATTATGAATTTGGTATGAGCTAAAACCTTGTAATAAATTAATATCAAGGAATATCAATGTTCATCACTATGCCTTACCTATCTATTGACATCAATGACTTACATTAACTCTGAATTCAAAACACTTATTGAAACATAAGCCTCTTTTAAAAGTATAATTCAATCATTAGACTAGATTCATGGGTCATATTTATAAATAATTCAATATTCACCATATTAATTTTCATTTGTTATTCCAAATAAAATTTTACCAAACTAAACATTATAATGGTCAATAACCCATTAGTAGACCCCTCAACACACTATCAACTCATAATCCATGACAAAACACTATGCAATATAATCACACTCTCATGATCAAAACATCAATATGCACTAACCCTTAATCTATGCCATAGCTAGTCTACATGGAATATTATACATCATGTACACATGCACAATGGGAAATAAGGTGAGGCTATAAGATGATATCTCTCAAAATCCTTATATCATAGGTTGGGCATGACAAAAGAGACATGTCATGCATAAAATGCCAAATTGACATGAAAATATGTGAACTTGATCACTAACATTTATAAGATTGAAAAACTAAAAAAGGTAAACATGTGAACACAATAGATTACCTTTCAACGTCATTGCATATCATACATATATAACATTGAAAATTTGAAAAATGTAAGAATGTGAAAATTATAGATTACCTATCAACATCATTACATATAATACATATATACATGATTTCATGAGTACATGTGAACATCTTCATAGAATTTAACCATGCTCTATTATGAAATAAATCACTAAATGCAATATTAACCAATAAAGAGTTACTTAAATCATAGAGAAATGAAACAATTCATAGCCAACATAATTCATAAAAGAAACACTAGTAATGAAATGTGATGTCAAGTAATATGTATCATTACACATCATACATGTCATACATGTCATGTCAATATGTATAGATATAAAGAATCATGTCCAAGTCAGTAGATAAAAACCAATATCCATGATCAAGGCATGGCCATGGAACCTCATGTCAAGGAAAAAAGTGGAAGTGGATAGGTTATGAATTGAAGTGTATACATATGTTTCCCTCTCATGAAGACACTTACATTTCAAATTGTTAAGGTTAGAAAGATTGATGAAAATAAAAAGAATAACACACCAACATAAAGAATAATTGTATTTGTTTGTTAAATAATAAATGAAAATAAAACCTCCAAGAAATAGCATAATGCATTGGATAGAATCACCTCATTTCCATTAAAATTTCTCATCATTTCCAACATCATCAATTGACAAAACAATAACTTGGGGGTCTCATACTTGCTCTGTGTCATTCCTCTACAAAGGAGCAATATGGAATATTGGATCAACATTGGTGAAAAATACAAGTCTAATAACAATTTCTTTGGACATAGTAATTCACTTTATATATGAGATACATCTCCTCATGAACAATTTATGTTTTTAGGGTTTATTAAAAAATCATTTTACCCTTCCATGAAAGTTACACCCTCAAAGGAATGTGATCATCATCAGTAAAATGGGTATGAGAGTCATCTCTCCCAATTTTTGGTGGTGATTACTGTAAAAATATATAATTTAATATTCTAAAAACTAAAATTAACTTAAATTTTACTTCATGCAAACTATTCAACAAATTGCATCTAACATGATGTCCACTATTTATTGCACCTTACCCTTACTCCACCCATTGTATTTGTATTTCTCAAAATTAGGTTCTCTTCCTTATGTAGGGTTGCATTCTTCATTCCAATTTTTCACTTGAATAATATGCAATCATCTGGTCTTTGATATATTTCAAGGCTATCTCATTGAGATCACATGATTGGGAGACATTATCCCTTTCCATCCATGATCTTTACAGCTTGTCTCTCTTGTTGAAGCTCTAGTTTTTGAGGAGTTGGTCTTTTAGCCTACATTCTATTTGTCTTTTTGTGTATGATATTTCACTCATATTTTTTACCACTTTTATCATGCCCTAGTGACCTCCTTGGATTGGGTTTCTAAACATGAATATTTAAATGGTGAGTGTTAAGTTAGTCTAGTGACAAAAATGGATGGCCCTCATCATCACAAAATGTGTTGCATGGCCATAAAAATCAATAGTGTAAGTCTCACTTCATAATACCCATATCCACTATAGTCATATAAAATGAAAATTTTGGTTACTTGAATGTGGATAAAGACACCTAATCCATAAGTCCTCCTACTTGCTTGCACAACCCTTTTAGTATTTTCTTTCACTAATTCCCAATCATCCATAGCTTTCTAAGCTTAACCATTATAGACCCAAGAAACTCTTTTAGGCCTAGATCCATCCCTCTAGGTCTCATTCCCTCTAGACAAAAGAACCCAACTTGGATAGGAGTGTTGAAACCTAGGGTGTCTTATTTTTGGCACTATTGTCCAAGTGCAAAATTGGTCCTAATGGTCATATTTTACTGAATCCTTATTCTAATTCATGTCAACCTAATACAAATTCATTTAACCTATGATCATTAAATATCTCACAAAAGGCCATTCAAAGTCCATTTAGAAGGGTTGGCACTCATTTACAAGAGAGAAACAAGAATACAAACAATTACATTCAAGCACTTTTCCCTATTCTCTACATACATCCTTCCAATATTATTATAAGCTTATTCAAACCCTTACACTAGCCCTTAGCCATCTAAAATACACCTAGTTTCACATCTAGTTACATTTTCATATAAATTTACATCAAACACTTCAATGGGAGCACTACATTATCTTGATCCCTCCTCAGAGTATTGGCATGTAGGCATCATGCCCACATATGGGTTATAAAGTATGTCCAATGTATCCTTTACACACTAAACCCTTCTATCTCTTTCCCAAGTTACCATTCAAGTTCAATCAAAAATATATCTTAGGGATTTGAAGATTACAAAACACACATAGTGAGCTTCATAGACTAATGAGCTTTTATATTTCACTGATAGGATAACATAGACCTATCGATCAAAACCCAAAAAAACTCAAATCACCTAGACAATAGCACTAGAAAAAGACTATAACACTAAACAATAGGGTATCCCACTTTCAATGCTCTTGTCCAATCTAGAAAAAAACTCTAAGATCCTATTTGTGATAGTTTCCCAGCCCTGTACAAAAATTTCCAGACCTTACAACATCCATCTCAGTCAGTTTCAAGCTAAATTTAATTTTCTCTTTATTATTACTATTTTTAGAAAAGGTAAAAATATGATATTTTTACACAAATTAGTGGATTAATTATTGTGAATTATTTGAATGATTTACCCTACTCATACCTATTTATTTAATTAGGAATAAAAATCCATTATTCTAAAAAATAATAAAACATTTGGTGAACCATACTTCAAATTTTCACACAAAAACCCTAAGGTAAATTATTTCTGATTTTTTGTCATAATTTCCTGATTTTTCCTATATTTAAAAATAAAAAATTTACAAATTAATTTAAAAATTATCATATATTTTGTTAAAATCCTAGTTTGCACATACTAGGTCCTTTTTACATACAAACACATTCTAAACACTAGGAAAAATATATTGCTAATTTTAGAAATATTTTTTTTCCTGATTTTTTCAAGAAAAATTCTACAAATTTTATATAAATTCATATAATTTTTTTAAAATTATCATACTAATTTAAAAAAAATCATTCAAACACCCTAGTTGCATGTACTAGCTCCTATTTTGCTTCTTGTGGTATCACCTTACATCCATAATTAAATTACAAAAATGTTATTAATTTATTTACAAACTTTTCTTACATTTCTTGAAAATAATAAGGAAACCATAATGGGCATTATCATGTACATGAATAATGAATTTTATCATATGTTAGTACAAAGCTTCATCCTTTGTATTTCATGTATATGTTTCATTATATGGGATGATATTACAAAATTCATTTCAAAAAATGCACAAGATTTCAAAATTCTTTATGCATATTCTCTTTCACTCATATGGAATGATTACCAACTCCATTGTGTTAAATGCATTTGAAATGTTATGTTGCATATCAAAAGTTTACATGCCTTTATGCAAAAATTCATGTTCTCTATCCTTAAATTTCTATTCCTTGTATGGAAAATTGTTGAAATATATCTTACTAAATGCATTCAAAATGTTATGTTGCATATCCATTGTTTATATGCCTTTATGCTAAAATTCATACTCTCTATCCTTTGCTCACTAAGGAATGTTCTTTATAAAAATATTATTACACAACTCATAACTAAAAAGTCATGCATTTCACTTCATATTCATGCTTTCTACCTCAATACATATAACTCATTAATTATTTTTGAGTATCTCCCTATCATTACTAGACAAAAAAAAAGCACTAGTGGTTATATTAATCCTTCCTTCCTTCAAACTTGGTACATCTAGCTCTTGTCCCACATCTACTACTAGCTTTATGCCTATAGTAGATCATGTGGTTCATGATATCACCCAAGTTTATGAAGATAGGTAGTTTGATTACACCTATGGTGATATCTTTAACACCCATGTTATCACCCCTTTAGATATATTTTTTATTCTTGAGCTCCTTCAGTGATCATATATTTACAAATATATGTTATATGCATCCCTTTGCAATACTATAATTCATGTTTTGGATGAACTAACTTATGTTGTATCTATCCTCAACACAATATAATGGACTAAAGAGTATATCTCTTTTTAGAAAGAGGATTTACCCTTAAAAAATTTAAATTTGTATATTCAATTAAAAATTAATGATTTAGGAGTCAAAAGAGTGTTAGTCGATAATGGCTTAGGACTTAACATTTGTTACATATCTTTTCTTAAGCATCTTAACATACAACCTCAAGATCTAGACCATTACGACATGAACATTAGAGGTTTTGACAACATTCCATGGAAATTAATGGGTCAAATAACACTTAATATTACCTTAGGGCCTAAGACACTACCAATCACTTACCAAGTCATGCCAAATGACCTTAATTACAATTTATTACTTGTTTAGCCTTGGATTCATGATATGCATGTAGTCCCTTCTACACTCCATGCTTGTATAAAATTTAGTCACAAAGATTACATATAAACATGCCCAATAGATAATAAACCTTTCAAATATTGGCAAGTTGTTGAATACCCATAGAATTATATCCCATACTTTAATCTCGATAGTATACCTACACAACCTGTTACTCACAATACACCCTCAAACCATATTCAAAATCATAAAAATATAAATTATATTGTATCACCAAAACCAAATCACCAATTCACCTCACCTTTTGCACTCAAATATCTTAATAAGATGGGATTTTAGGGCAAAGGAATTGGAAAACATGAACAAGGAATAGTCAATCCTATCAAGGCATCCACAAAACATCAAATGCAAGTGCTAAGATACCAGTTTAGCCTTAATCATGAAAAATATTTTCCCTCTCTTTCTAAACACATAAAATTTTGTCCACCCATTGCATGTACCAACAATACAATTAATCATGCCTCTACATTATCATTGGTTTATCCTGATCTGATCGACAATACAATTTCACCCAATATGTTTACATGAGATGAATTCTCTAATGATGAATCCCTCTTATAATTTTTTGGAGCATATGAGGACCTCTCATATTGTTATCATAAAAATATATTTCCAAATCACATAAATGCCCACATGTACTTAAGAGAAAATATATATTATTTCCCTAATATACTAGTTGACTCAAATGATACTATTCTTAAAACTCTATATACACTCAATCATTCCACACTACTTAATGAGGAAACAATAAATTTCAATTTTGGAATTGACAAAGATCCCCATATTATCTTATTAGCTTCTACCTTACAAAAAGAAGAGGATGCTGATATTTATCAAGATTTAACAAATTTTCTAAAACTCTTTGCCTGGTCATATTTAGATATGCTAAGAATCGATACATCTATAACAATCCATTAGATTCCTTTATACCCCGATGCTAAACTACTTAAACAAAAAATTAAAAAATGCATCCTAAGGTGGCTCTCCTTATAAAATATGAAATCCAAAGCCTCTTAGATTTTGGCTTCATTTGACCAGTAGCACATCTTAAATGGGTTTCTAATATAGTTCTCATCGTAAAACCTAATGGAAAAATTTGATTTTTTTTTTATTCTCAAGATTTAAATAAAACATGACCCAAAGATGATTTCCCCTTACCAAATATCAACATGATCATAGATTCTATAGTTAGATATGAAATTTTACAATTTATGGATGGTTTTTTTGGTTATAATCAAATCAAAATTGCTAAAGAAGATCAAGAAACAACATATTTTACAATACCTTAGGGTACATTTTGTTACATTATCATGCCTTTTGGATTAAAGAACCTAAGAGTCACATATCAGTGTACTATGATGCACATTTTTCACATCTTGATTCACCATATACTCAAGGATTACATTGATGATATACTAGCTAAACCTAAATATGACTAATCATGTTATTTATTTACAAAATATCTTTCAACAACTCAAGCAATATAATGTTTGATTAAACTCAAAGAAATGTGTGTTTGGAGTTACATCAAGAAAACTCTTAGGATTCATTATTTCTTAGCATAACATAGAGGTTGACCCTATGAAAGTCAAAATAATCATTAATATTCCACCTCTTATGAACTTAAAATGACTTCACTCCCTCCAAGTCAAGATCTAGGTAATCCATCATTTTGTACCATAACTTGTCGATAAAACTTAGTCATTCACTTGGTTTTTAAAGAAAGAAACAAAGTTTATTTAGGACCAATATTGTCAAGAAATATTTGATAAAATCATGCAATATCTTCTTAATCCACCTATTTTAGTACCACCTATCCCAGATAAGCCTTTTTTCTATATATCTCAACAATATATCATGCATTAGGAACACTCTTCACACAACACAATGATAAAAATACTGAATGGGTAGTTTATTACATCAGTCGCACATTGGTAGATTATGAAAAAAATTACTCCCCAATAGAAAACCTATGTCTAACATTAGTTTTTTCCACATAAAAACTCTGACATTACATGGTTAATAATGAGACTCAAGCTACCATAAAATTAGACTAGTTAAAGTTCCTACTGGCCAAACCACATCTTTCTGGTCACATCATAAAATGGGTTATGTTATTAACAAAATTTGACTTAAAAATATTCCTCAAAAAATCAATAAAGGGCCAAATCATTATAGACCATTTGACAATAACACCAATGTTAGATAATAACCCTCTTAGTGACACATTCAAAGATTATTTCACCACTTATTCTACCCATTCAGATATCTACAGCATGTTCTTTGATGTATCTTGATGCGTATCTAGTGTAGGGGTAGGCATTGTCTTTGTCAATCCTTTTGATCACATAGTTCCTATAGCATACTGATTGAATTTCTCCTATACCAAAAACACAATAGAATATTAAGCACTTATCTCAAGACTATTCACTACCCAATCCCTCCAAATCAAATCTATTCAAATCTTTGGTGATTCCTAACTTATGGTCAATCAAGTCAATGATGTTTATCAAACAAAATAAGAGCACCTTATCCCATACCACAACATGGTATAGTGTTTGTCATCATACTTTGGCTACTTTTCTATTGAAAGCATCTTTAGAAAAGACAACATGTAGATGTAATTGCCAGTGCTACATCTCTAATTCCCATCAACATCAATGATGATCAAGCAATCTTTACAATTAAATTATTACAATCACCATCAATATCCAATGTGGATTTGATATTGCTTTCTATCTTATCTACTACATAAATTTTTGTAACACTAGAATGGTTCTCTGATATTTATAATTTTCTAAACAAATCTATTACACCAGACACTTTCTCCTAAAATGATAAATGTAAGTTAAAAAAACAAGCAATCCATTATGTAATCATTGGTAGGGACATTTTTAGAATATATTTCGATGGACACTTACTATGATGCTTAACCTTAGCAGAAGCCAAAATTACTCTAGATAAAATACATGATAGTGAATGTGGTGGTCACTTTAATGGAAAAGCCATGTCACACAGATTACTTTGACAAGGGTAATACTAACCTACCATGGAGGATGAATTTTTACAATATATGAAGCTATGCGATAAATGTCAATGACATAGTAATATACAACATGCACCATCACAACAATTATAACCTATCATCTTTCCATAGCCATTCATGTTATAGAGATTTGATCTCATTAGAAAAATTAACCTTGAATATGCCGATGGATATAAGTTCATAATCACAAATACAAAATACTTTACCAAATGGGTGGAAGTAGTTCCAATTCAATCTACCATGGGTGAAGACATTTACAGGTTTATCATGAATCATATTATATCATGATTCAGCCTACTGATAACTATCTTTTTTGACAATGGAACATCATTTAAGAATAAAACTATCAATTTTTTTTTACCAAATAAAAAGTTAATGACATGTTCTCCATGCCATATTACCCACAAGGAAATGGTTAAGTAGAATCTACTAATAAAACTATCAATAGCATTTTGAGCAAAATAATGACAAAATTTGGAGATGATTAGCACAATCAACTAGTTTTAGCATTATGGGCCTAACACATAAGTATTTTTAGGCCCATAGGAGTTACTCTTTATTCACTTATTTATGGCACAAAAGAAGTTTTACCATTGGAATTAAAAATTCCATCTCTCCTTATATCCCTTAGAGGTATTCTCATTGATGACTAGTATCATGAAAAACATTTACACTAGCTTGAAAAGTTAGAACATACATGCATTCAAGATGTAAAACACCTAATAATATACCAACAATGTATATAATGATCCTACAAAAAACAAGTTCACACTAGAGAATTCAAAGTTAATGATCTTGTTCTCAAAGAAAACCTTTGCAATGTTAATGCCAAATAAGAAATCAAAGGAAAATTGAAACCAAATTGGCTAGGTCTATATATTATTATAAAAAATCTTAGTCCTAAAGTGTACCATCTAGCTTCACTCAAAGGAAAGAAAATTAAATATTCAATGAACATTATGCATCTACGTATATTTCATGTATAATATGTTATTTTTACACATTGCTTGTACATAAAAAATTTCAGCATTGCTTTTACATAACCTCTTCTACTTGATTCTATATAGCTTATACAAAAATACAAAAAAAAAAAAAAAATCAAAATACAAAAAAATTCAAATAATTCAAAAACACCAAAAACATTTAGATTTTATGCAACATCCATGTTTTACATTTCTAATACTATGTTAGACTTACATTTACTATTCCATGCTATTGTTTGTCGATTATCTACATTACCATGCTTCACTTGATCTTATTTGAGTGTGTGCAGTGACTTACAGTTCCTTGATTAATTCATTATACCCATCAAGGGGGCATATTACTTCTACATGTGAGACACACATTGATATACATACCTACTGAGGGCATCTTATACATGACTACACCATCCAAGTTATGTCATTCTTACATTACACACTCCTAGTTATCATGATATTGTTCATTACTTATTAACTTACACAGACTACTACATCGACATTTATCTAGTATCTAACACTTGTGTATTATCTTTTCATATACCTATTCTTGTACTAAAATGTCATTCATACTTTCACTCTTGCGTTGATTAGTTAGATGTGATTGTACCTTTCTATTTTTTACATGCTTTCCTTTCTTACTTTGCATAGCTAGATGTGATTGCATTTCTAGTTCCATTTTTTTTCTTATGTGTGATTTAGGACATTTTCCAATGTCCTTTACTTATATTCATGTGTGTGTACCTTTGGACATTTACCTATGTCCCTTGCTTATACTCTTCTCTATACCTGTGGCCCTCATGCCAATATTTACTTGTTTCAAATTGTATGTGTATGTGGAATTTGAACATGCCTTGTATGCTTACTTTCTAGTTTGAGTGACATGTTCCCATTTCCCTTGTTTACATGGCCCCTTGGC
Organism: Torreya grandis; assembly: GCA_037957365.1. Taxonomy (NCBI): domain Eukaryota; kingdom Viridiplantae; phylum Streptophyta; class Pinopsida; order Cupressales; family Taxaceae; genus Torreya; species Torreya grandis. The sequence continues at coordinate 3,514,393 of JARHVA010001202.1, forward strand.
CAACCTTGTATTATTCTTACTTCTTTCTTTGTATTCTTGTTGATTATTGCTTGATTACTTGTTATTGTTTATAATGTCATGATCCATATCATGCATTTACCTTGATTTCTCCAATGCCATGATCGACATCATGTTCTTTTCCTCCAAATAATAAATAAAATATAACATTTATAGTTATATTTTAGTACATTACATGTTATTTTATATTGTTATATATATCTAGGCATACCCTTGTTGATCTAACAATCTCTCAATACAAACATTGTTATATCTAGAGATATATTGTCAAATATCATTTCTATATCATGTATCTATGCAAAATAACACGCTTACAAGAATCTTTTATTTTGAGGGTAGTCATTTTAGGTTTAATAATTCTTACCCTTAGAAGAGGGGGTAATAAATAATCATTTTGTCATAGAGATCAAAGATCCCAATAGTCAAAATAGTAGCATTCAGATCACCTAGTTTAGAATCCAAAAGTCAAACCAGTTAGAACATAGGAAGAAAATAGTGATAATTCCATATCAACAACCAATTTAAACATAGGAAAATAGTTCCAAAAATGGATAGTATCACCAAACACAAGAGTGTCCTCATTTTGGTACTCTTGTCCATGCAAAAAACACCCAAGTTTTCTAGTAACAGGTAAAAATTTTAGCTTAGCTATAATTTTTGCACATCCAGATCAGTCAAAGTTAGTAGTTTCAATACAGTTTTCTCAAAGAATCTAGATATAGAGGGGTATCATGCATGACATGATGGATCTCACTTCCAATTTCAGATTAGGTAGTTGACATAACTTCTAAATCATAATCCATTTTTCAGACACTAGTGATTAGGGGCAATGTGCATGGCACATTGGTCTTCTTTATATTTCTGAGTTTAGTTTATTACCTAGGCATTCTCAGTAGTTTCATGCCTTACTCCATATATAGGTGGTTGACATATTTTTAAATTTGAAATTTCATATAAGCTTAACTTCCTGAGTACTTGAGTTGGCTTTCACATAATCCAAGTGCATCAATTTTAGAGTGGATTTTATACAAGCCTAATCTTTATCTTTTGGAATGGCTAAGAGTGGCCTAGTTTCTAACATACATTTATCTATCCATGCCATATTTTCATATTTTTAGAACATCCATGGGCTCCATGAATCATCTCATATGACATCTGTTCTATACTGATATCACTTCATAACTTCATTTCACAAGGCAATGATTGAGCTAAAGGGCCAGCCTTTATATTGTTAAACCACCTATTAAAAGGGATTAGGCACATAATCCAAACATTGATTGACACACGTATGATTTGTTAACTTCACTTAGTAGGTGATGATGGATCCAAAGGAACATCCTTTGTATTCTTAAGCCACTTTTTAGGGAATTAAGCACTTAGCTCTATTCATGATATAACTTTGGTACAACATCATCCAACACAATCCAACATTACTCAACCTTACTTAGGATCACAACAAGTTTTATATTGGTTTGTGTACTTGATAAGGTGTATTTGTTCCTTTTTCTTCCTTTTTATTTTACTCAAATTTTGTATGTTCTTATTTTATATAACATATAATAAGAATTGATCTACTATTTATTTCATTTCATAGATTCACACTTGCACAACGTGCTCTCTATGCACTATCCAACATTACTCAACATCACATAAGCTTCATGGGATTCACCTTTGTAGGTAAGTTTAGGTATGCTTTCTATTTTTTCCTTTATCTTATTTTTTGATTTGTTGCATCACTAGAATAAAGGGAAGGCAAATGTAGTCATATAAAATGTGAAATTTGGTTACTTGAATGTGGCTAAAGATGCCTAATCCATAGGTCCTCCTACTTAGACAACCCTTTAAGTGTTTTCTTTCACTAATTCCCAATCATCCATAGCCTTATGGACTTAACCCTTACATACCCAGGTATCTCTTTTAGGCCCAGGTCTATTCCCCTAGGTCTCATTCCCTCTAGATAATATTGCCCAACTTAGACAAGAGTGTTAAAACCTAGTGTGTCCTATTTCTATCACTATTGTCAAAGTGCAAAATTGGTCTTAATGATCATATTTTCCCAAATCCTTATCCTAATTCATGTTAGTTTAATGTGAATTAATTTAACCCATGATCATTAAATCCCATATAAAAGGCCATTTAGAGTCCATTTATAAGGGTTGACACTCATTTACAAGAGAGGATCAAGATTAAAATAAAGTAAATTCAAGCATTGTTCCCTATTTTCTGCATATATCCTTCCAATATTATTCCAAGCTTATTAAGACCCTTACACCATCCCCTATCTATCTGAAATACACCCAATTTCACATCTAGTTGCCTTTTCCTACACAATTGCACCAATAACTTCAATGGGAGTACTACATTAGCTTGATCCCTCCTTGGAGTTTTGGTATGTAGGCAGCATGCCGACATAAGGGGTGTGAAGTGCCTCTAGTGTATCCTTTACACACTAACCCATTTTATCTCTTTCTAAAGTTACCATTCAAGTTTAAGAAGAAAGATCTCCTAGAGATTTGAAGAGTAAAATAAATGCACAATGAGCTTCATAGACTTTTGAGCTTTGATATTTCACTGATAGGGTAACACAAACCTATCGTGTAGAACCAAAAAAACTTAGATCACCTAGACAACAACATAAAAAAAGGATTATAATTCCAAACAATAGGGTGTCCTACTTTTTGTGCTCCTATCCAATCTAGAAATGAACTCTAGGATCCTATTTGTGATAATCTCCCAAGCATGCATTGAAATTTCTAGAACTTACAACATCTATCTCAGTTAGTTTCCATCTAAGTTTTATTTTCTCTTTATTATTACTATTTTTAGGAAAGGTAAAAATACAATTTGTTTACAAAAAATAGTGGCTTAATTATTATGCATTATTTTACTAATTCACCCTACTTAGATCTATTTATTTAATTAGGAATAAAACTCCATTATTTTAAAAAATAATAAAACATCCACAATTCTATATTCACTAGTAAATTATGATTCAACAAAGAAGCCATTTTAGGTTATAAACATAAATCAACAAACTAAATATAATTTCCTTCAAGATAAGAAAATGTTCTTATAGGTTTTGGTTCCTCATCCACATTGGATTATAAGGTTTTCAAAATCTATTCACTACCATCATCCTCATCGACATCTTCATCAAGCTTCTTGGACTCCACCTCATCCTTCCATAGTGGTGGACATATATACATCAATCCAAACATATGTGTAATAATAAACATGTATGAGAATGATGAAGGAAATAATAATAAGAACATCCATCACTCACATTTGTGAGGACCAAGTCATTATGTGGGTCATTATCACCCTCCTCACCATGGATCTGTTCCACCCCCTCTAACTAAAATATAAAAAACAACATAGAAAATCATAAGGTTTGTGAAAATTAGTTTATTACTGAGTATTATAAGAATGAAAAAGGTCCTATAAAAAGAAGCATCTATGAAAAAAATGAATGAACAAATATTAAGTATGTCCATTAATTCTCATATATCTCAGGATCCAAAGTCATTGCATAGGTCATAAACACCCTCATTGCCTTGGATCCACTTTTCCCCCTCTCTATAATATTAAATATTATATAACAAATCATAAAGTGGGTGTAAATTTATCAAATATTGAGTATTCCATATATGTAAAAATAATATTAATTTTTTCCTAGCTAATATAAGGAGAGTCATTAAAATAACTCGTGTTATCCCATCATACATATATATATATATATATATATATATATATATATATATATATATATATATATATATATATATATATATATATATATATATATATATATATATATATATATATATATATATATATATATATATATATATATATATATTCAAAAAATCATCAAAAGCTCACCAAGATTCCACTATAGGATATTTGTGGCCATAGAGTGGCTATCCCATTCAGTTGGAATTCCACCTGCATCAGTGGATGTACCATCTAAAACCCTATTAGTATATGAAATGAGTAGATGGGAATGTATGAACTCATGGAATGCCCATAATGAGGACTAACTATTAGTTTATTTATCCTAAAATTATTGATGTAAGAACCATTATCTTCAACAAATAATAATTGAAATAAATAGTTCACCATCAAGGGTAATACATAAAATTACATATAGTCCATTTATCCTTAGCATATATCTATTTTAATAAACCATTTCCTTCTGGATAATCCATCATAAATATAGACCGTTTAATGTTCAAAATATTATATTCCTACATACAATAATTTACACACAGGTTAGTTTGGATTATGATTTATAACATTGACTATTGTATAAGAATTACATAAAAAAATTCAAGTATTGGTCACTAGGGCACTAAAATGCACTTCCCCCTTCAACAACATTGGGAATTAGTTATTCTTCATAGTAGGATATTATTTATGACATAATATATTTTCTTATCCTACCTATTATAGGTTGGAAATCTAGGCAATTTTTTTTGTGGCCTCTACTTCATTGGATAATAGGTAAACTATCTTGATATTTATTAGGTCCATTAAGTTCATAAAAAATAAAATACCAAATACCAAATACAATTGAATAATTATTTATAAATTAAAATCAATGTTATGCAATGTAGAGAATTTGAGAAAAGTAAAAAAGACAGGGTATGTATAATAACAAGTATACTCATATATTGAAAATGGTTTACTCAAATGAAAATAGAGCTCAAGATATTAAAAATGTGAAATACTAAAATATTTAAAAGTTATATAGTTATATTCTCATATAACATAAAGATATGGCATGGGTTTTAAATACTCATATACCATATACCATATGCCATATACCATATACCATACACCCTGTTTTATCCTATTCTAAAGCGCCATGTTTCATATACCATATACCCTGTTCTACCTATTTTAAATATGTGATATTCAAATGAAATAATTTTTAATTATACCATAACATTTACAAGATAAAAATAAGAAGATATTATCTTGTGTCAAATTCCTTATTGATTAGTAAGTTGGATTGTAGAAGGAAAAATTGGGAATTTATTATTTTTCTCTCCTATACCTTACATTGAATTTATAAAACTTGACATTGATAAATTAAAATTCACACTAACTATAGATTTATGCAAGTAAAAAATTTAAACCATACATAAACAAAGATACAATGCAATTAGGATATAAACACACTCTATCCAAGATCTTGTAACAAACAAAAATATGGATATCAAAGTGTAGAGATATCCAAGTAGGGATAAAAGGGTCCAAAATAATTTTTTTATTATGTCTCAAACCTCATGAGTACCCCTATTCCGATAGGTTCTCATTAGATATGAATATTACTAAGGTATTTATACATGATATATCTGAAATAAAATGACATGATTCTCTCTAGTAATGCACCACTTAGTGTAACCTATAACATACAAGGTGTCATTGTCATACTAACAAAGGATGAAAAATGAATATCAATGACTAAGTTGGTTTGAAGTGTGCTAGGCTAATTCATATAATACAGTTGGAAAAATTAATATCATGTTATGAAAGGACTAAGAATATTTAATAATCCAAACTCTTCTTGAAATTAGTACTATCTATCCACATTATATGAGTCACTATAATAGAACTGATAGGGTTTCTTTCACATTTCCACTTTCCACCCAATGATTCTAGTAACATATAAATATTGAAAAGTTTTATTGAAGAAACAAAATTTGACAAGGAAAAAGTTGAACTCATAAGATCAAAAATAACTTACCAAATTCATTTAATGTGGTGGGTGTAGGAGGATTAATTTTTTCTAAAGGTAGATGCATAATGTAATATTAGCATGCAAGATGACATTGATAATAGGAAAATAATTCATATTATGTATGTGACACCACTACAAGCATGAAGAAGGTGAATAATATGAAATATAAAATTAAGTATTAATAAAATTCAAATCTAAGCCCACATCTATCACATGTAAATTATATATGTTGTAAGTTCCATGAATGCCTAAAATCCATGATAACAACACAAAAAATGATTACAATGAAGCTATTTTAATATAAATGATATAAAAAATATAGAGAGAAATTAGTTTTTTAAAGTGAAATAAGGATATCTATTAAATTACATATAAAAAACATGCCTTTAAAACTCATGGAATAGTAGTGAACCATATACATATATTGTAAATTCATGAAGGTGTTTTTTATAGAATATAACACAAACTAGAGTTGCTTAGGAGAGCTCAAACAATAATAATAAGATATAGGGTAAGTATGAGGTGAGATTGCATAGATTATGATTATTTTTTCATTGAGAAATTTTGTCAAAAAAATCACATACTTTGTCCATTACTAACTTGGGACAAATAATGATAATAGTCATTGAGTTTCCTTCATCCACCTACGCTCAAGCTACCTCCCTCCACCTTGGATCTAGATATGATTGAATCCTAAATGACATAGCCTTTAACTTGATTAAATGGGTTTATAGTATGGATTAATGTGAAAATAAAATAATGATATGGGAAGGATTCAATGTAACCCACTTGAAATGATAAAATGAAATGTAAGAATCATGAAAAGGAGTGAAAAAGCTCTTAAATACCATGTAGGTCTTCACATCATGATGCTACCACATTGGGTGATTTTTTCATGTTAATTATGAATATAAATGGAAATGAAATGATGATTTTAGTGGTGATAGAATACATGATGGTTAAACATCCTTAAAACTCATGCTGGTGGTTAATTAGATGGAGGTAAGGTTTTCATGACTTTGTTATTTGAAAAGTCCATTTAGGGTGAGTTGATGCTATCATGCACATAGTTTTTTCATGTTGGATAAGCTTACCTAAGTATTAATAGGGTTTGTTATAGAACTAGATCCATATGTAATAAAAAATCCCTGTATTAAGGGATTTACCTAGAGACATGTTAGGATACAAGCATTGCAGAGTGGCTCTTAGATACACCTTATTTCCATCTCTATCTAAGATAAAACACAAAATAGACATAAAAATAATATGGACTTGTCATGTGACATAAGCCATATTGAATATAGATATCCATGCCATGATTTTGAAATAAAAATGAAAATAGAATTACCTAACACTAATATTCCTAGAATTTTTATCCCCAAATAAGTAAAACATAATCCTCATCATGTCCTTTGATATAAGCACCATAACTACAATTCTTATACACACAATTAAGACTGAAAATACATAAATGCTTCCTTCCATGTTTTTTAGGTAGTAAATGACATGATATTCAATAAGTATCTAGCAGTAAAAAATTTTGTGCTCTCTCAGAATATGAGACTTACACATATGATTATTGAATAAGAAAAAGGTTTTGGCCAACTATCTTGAGCTAATTCCATTTCTTTATTTTTATATTTCACAGTTTGGTTCCATATATTCTCTTCTCTTTTTATTCTTCCTTTACCTATTATTCTTCTCTTCTTATTTCTAATAATGCTAAAAAATTTCTAGTGGCATAGCTCCCTTCCTTCTCTCCATTTATTTTCATATCCTATCTTCCATATTTATCTCTTTTCTCCCACCATATGTAATCTATTTTAATACATTTAAGAAGGGTAAGGGAACTAAAATAAACCTTATTTTTACCAAATAATAAAACATATGTATAATACAATAATAATAAATAAATAATATTTCCAAATTCACTAATTGGATATTTATATAGATCTTGGACATTTATATTGAATAAGTTATGACATAATTAAATTTGAATGAATTTGACCTTGAAATGCAAACCTCTCCCAAAAATTAGAAATTAATTGGATAAAAAATTATAGAGCATCAACGACACTTTGGATGGGTATATAACACTAAGTCATTACAAACATGTTAAAATTTTTCCCTAAAATAATTTGATGACTCTGTTTATCTAATATTTATATTTTGTTTGCTTGTTTTGATCTACATACTACAACCCCTATAGCCAAAAAAAAAAAAATTCCTTTTCTTTCTCTAGAATGACCATGATATTTGAAGCTTAAGGAAAAGAATGTGAGATTTAAAGGCATGTGTTCATGATTAATAAGGATCCACAAAAACTTCTAGTTATCATTCCCTTGATTATGGAAACCACTCTAAACTAATTTAAAAATATAGTAAATTTCATAAATGAATATGAATTTTGAGATTTATGAAACTCTAGGTAAAGTGATCCATGGGAAATTCTAAATTCAATAAATGATAAATGTTGTAATAAATTTTTGTCTCTAAAATAGGTGTGAGTGATCTTGATAGATTACTAATAATCCCATTTGTGATCTCTATATGTAAATGAACTATAATTATTATGTATTTCTAGATAAATGAATTCAAATTAGGATACTATATATGTGCAAAACTAAATCCAACAATTAAAAGCTAAAAATGATGGACCAATGGGTAAGTGTACTTTGAATTAGTTAAGAACAAGGAAACAACTCACATGTGTCAAGGCACATTGGATAAACTAAAGATAATTGGATGCACTCCAGGCATATAGACCAAAAAAAGAGATAAAGGAGGAGAGTTTAATGGTTGAGAATATGTATTTGTAGATGATATTTATGGATTATCTAACACCTTAGTCTTGTACACTTAGAAAACTCAAAACTTAGTTGTTATTCATAATTATGGACCTTTCTTGCTTTCACAAGTCTTGATTTGCTTTATCTTATGCCCCTTTTCCTATCTCTTAGTTTGAATAGTATTATGTTGATGACTTAGGCTTTCTATCTTACCTAAAATGCTTAAAATATACTTATCTTCTGTCTCTATAAGTTATGAACTTGTATCTACAAAATTTATCCGTAGATAATAGCATTTGGGATAAACACTTATATTTACACTAATGTCCTACATCAATGCAAGTGTCTAATGCCCTAAAGTCATCTATTTTTTTAATAAAATGTATCCTAATGGTTGGATTAAGTGGTCTAATGAAAGTTATTACTATTAAAGGATTGATATAAATAGAAGATTAACCCTCATTAATTCCTAACCTATAAAATACCAAAAGGGACCAAACTAATTTATCAAAGAATTCTTTACACACCATAATTTAGTCAATCAAACACAATTACTATGTCTTTTGTTGCTCTTTCATAAGGAGGTCTTATTGATGAAGGTGAGTCTTATTTACGTGGTCATTTTGGTCTTTTGATCTATATTATGATTTTTTATCCTATTTACTACACCTATAGTGGTTTTATATCATGTTATCCTAGTCATAAGGGACCTTAGGCCTATTTTCTATTATCATTACTCTATTTTTTGGTCTTAGGACACTAACATGGTCCTAGACACTAGTGCAATGCACTAGTGTCCACCTCAACACTAGTGTCCAATGGTCAATTTTTCAACTTTTCATGGGTACTTATCCTTCTTTAGTCACTCCTTATGATTTGATATTTATTTACTCTCTATTGGCTTGTGAACAAGTGTCTCATAGTCTAATGAAGTTCCTTCTATATAAAGAGCCTCAAAAGGCATTTTATATCTAATACTTATTACTTTGGCACATAAATACTTAGAAATTAGTCAATATTATAGCTCAAAATTATGCATATTACTTAGCAACACACATAAACCAACATGCTTGATCAAATAAGGGCCTAAGTGAAATTAATTCTAGCATTTTGTGTATGTTGATTATGCATGTTACCTAAGAAAAAACTACATGTGACATGAGACCCCTATCATTAGAGTTAATATATGTAGTGGATAAGATAATATGGGTTCAATTATATGTGATCATAACATCACATAACCCATATTTTTCCTTCCTTATAAATTTGATTCCATTGTTGTCTTGTGTGTGCAAGTGTTCATTAAGGTTTTGAAGAAGATAACACCAAATATTGACATATAATAATGATTAGTAGCTCCTGAGCACATCTATAGAACCCTAAATCCTCCTCACAACATCCATAGAAGTCTTAAGATCCCTATCCTTGAAAGGTTATTATCATATTGCCTTGGACAATAACATAGTGTGCTACTATCCATTTGACCATGCTACTATTTAAAGGTCTATTCAAATCCAATTCTAGAATGAGTAGACTCCAGACTAATTTGTAGACCTATTTCAGCCTTCCCATCATCCATTAATGCCTATTTCACTCTAGATAAGTATATTTTCTCATTTTACTTACTATTTTAGGTAAATCAATTCCTTAGATCTATTTTCAATATTTATGTTTATTTACCATATATACATAGTCCTTTAACAACCTAGGATTTACACTACTAAGTCATAAATAATTAAAACACATTATATCAAGATTTCAATTAAGTAAAACTTCCCTATTTTCTCTTATTTCCATATCAGTCATAGGAACAACACATCTATAAGTCTAAAGAATTGAAAGAACAACCCAAGAGCTATATTTTCCAAGTGACAAGATAGGTCACTATTGTACTTGTTTATCACATATTACATGATTCACATAGAAGACAACACATGGGTGGAAACTAAATCATTATGAGACCCTATTTAGAGTATTGGCTATATAGTTATCACTCACTAACAAAGGGGTATTTGGTGTTAGATCAACACTATGTGACCACTAAATGATGTTACCTCAAGGTCACCATGAAGATGAATAACTAGGGTTTTGTAATTTCATGAAGAGTGACAATCCATGACCTAGATATGAATGCACCAGAGCAAAGGCAAAGATAAACCTATAATCATCTAATTGGTCATATCCTTTTCTAGTAGGTATTCCATATAGGACACCTATGTTGAACCCAAATAGTAGATTCATCATATCCGTCCCAAGATGATGTAAGTTTTAGGTTCTCTAGAATCACTTAAACAAAATTTGGTGACTATTTCAAAATGATTTTTTTGTTTATTTCCTACTTATTCCATATGCAAAATTATGTTATCATCAGAACCATCCAATTACATTACTTCTTTATCATTTCCATACATAGATTAGTTTTACTTTATATATTTAGCTTATTCTTAGTATTATAAATTTGACATATGTTATATCTGAGTTTAGCACCCAATTAGCCTACTATAGATTTGATTATTACACTTGTGCATTATCATTTCTATATACCCATTTAAAGATAATCTAGGTTAACTCCAAGTACTTAGATAAACATTTTTAGAGTTAAACATCTGGTTAAACTAATCATTAAGCATCAAACACAGGGAAGAATTAGGTTTTTACAATTTTTATATTACTAATCCTTGATTTCTATAAAATATATGCAACATGGATGCATATATCACCTATTTTGGGTTTCAATATGTCATAGTTTCTATGGTTTTCTACATAAGTTACCTTGTTAAATAAATTAAGAAAATCCATGCCAATAACGAGAGGGTTTTAAAGTTAAAAAACACTTGATATCTCTTCTAAATTACTTTTGTAATTTTATATAGCCACTCTATAGATGCCAATTTGCATGCTCTCAACCATTTATTCTACCCATGTTTTATTTGAATAATGGCTACCATCATGCATTGATTATTTTCCCATGGTGTATATTAGATAATGTAGGCAATGCTTACTACTGGAAGAGGTAAGATTACTCAACCTATTACTCCACCTATTAATATACAACATGTGCCTCATAAACCTAAGATTGTAATAGAATCTAAAGGATATGACATTATTGACAAATTGAGAAATATGCATGTTACAATTTAAATTCTTGAGATCCTAAAGGAATTTAATGTTTATAAGGATATCCTATATGAGGCATTACATGAGACACAAGTTCCAACTACTATTGAGCCTACTTATTTTTTGGATAACATGAAATATCTCAAGAATAATAACAAGCTCATCACATTTGATTCAAAAAAATACCATCCAAAGATATTATTTACCAAAATTTGTCTTTTTTCATACAAGTGACTAAGCAAAATAAAGCTATCAAATAGGTGTTTATTGATAATGGATCAGATCTAAACATTTTTAGCATGTAATTCCTAACCACCATGTGAATTAAAACCAATATTCTTCAAAACATAATTATGCACATAAAAGGGTTTGGAAAATCACATAATCCTCTAGTTGGTCAAATCACATTGGTTGTGACATTAGGATAAAAAATGGTTTCAACTAATTTTCATGTCATATCTCAATAATTACATTATAATTTACTTTTCGGTAGACCTTGGATAAATTTAATTGATTTTTTCCCATCTATACTTCATTGATATGTAAAATTCATACATGATGGGATCTTATTATCCATGCATGTTGATGATGAACCTTTCAAATTTTTCAAAATGATACATTCCAAAATTAAAGGCATCCCTACAATGGTACCACCTGAATAATTTATTCCTCTTGAAAATATACACATGTATGAAATATGTGAGTCAATTACAATGACTCCTCTACCTCTAGATGTAAATAAGGAACTAAACATTCAGGTACACATTGATGCATAGTAAGACTAATGACCATTATTATATGATCTAATAGAACCACAAGAGCACCCACCATTTTAGATTCCTTTATTAATCAATTATAAATAGAAATATAGCCATTTTTCAAATTACTATGATAGTGATGATGATACCAATTATGATATGATAGATGAGAAAATGTGAAATTTAATATTTGATCCACTTGATCACCTGGATCACAACCTATTTGAACCTATGGGTCCTGACACATATAAACTAAATACACTTATAGAAAATATAGAACTAAATCTAGATAATGGTAAAATAAAAATAGAAGATGAGTATGTAAATTATTTTTACTCCATACATCCCTCTGGGCTATAAACATTGATTCAACCTTAAAAGGGTCAAATGAAAATTCATCATGTGAATAATGTGGAGTATTCTCAAAAGGCTTCACAAAATTTTTTAGAAATCATGACAAAGCAAGATGCTCTAGATACCATGTTATTTATGCTACTTGATCATATAATTATTTATTTACCTTCTACTAGACACAAATCATGCCATAGACTTCTACCCATAGAAGACAAAATACCATATTGTAAATATCATTAGATCAGTGTCCATAATACCAATCAATGTGAGACATTGAATAAACAAATTAAAAAATATACGAACAAAAGATGCATACACATTATCTCTAACATGAAAAAAATTAAAAATCCTTTATATCTTTTATAAAATAACTATCTCTCAAAATGATCAAAGTATGAAGATTTAACTATTACTACCATCATTGATGGGGTATATTACCACCATCTCTAGTTTGATATTAACAAGTGGGATACAACTTGTGGTACCATATTTCTCACAAAATTGGACATGTTATAGATGAAATATTATACTCTCCATTAATTCTATAATCTCAACAATACATTTGACTACCTATAGCCTATGGCTCAAGGGTAGAATCTTTTACCATCTTGTTATTAGACCACAAAACACATTCAAAACTAAAATTTGGACAAAAATGAATTACTAAGTGGAATGATAAGCTATATACTACAAACATGATTTAAGTTTATTTATAATGATACATAGATTTTCATACAACATGATGGAAATGATTATTTTCCTACACCACTGACTTTAGGTAAACCATTAAGCAGAAACATTAAAGTTGTGGAAGTGTAGAGATATAAATAGAGTTTGAAAAAAAATTCAGGTGGCCTTACACCTTTTCATGATGAGGAATTCCTTGATTAAAACCCTACTCAAATATTAGAAAAACACCATAAATAGAAAAAATAAAATAAAATGAAAAACATTCAAAAATCCAAAAATAATTTTGGCACCCATATGTTCTATTAGATCCTTCAAATCTATGTGTTAATTGCATGTTGATGTATGACATTTAATTACTTATACATACACATGTGTGTCATGATTCTACTTGAGTGTGATACATGCATACATAGATACATGATCTATTCTTATTTCAAATGTTGGGCCTTCTATTTATTCAAGTCATGTAGACAATGAAGCATCTGCTTCTTTGATGTTGATACACATAGGTTATATGGTTCAATGATCACATTCCATTATCATGTTTGAGCTTACATATGTATTTACACATGTCTTTATCCATAATTATATCTTACACAAGGTACTTGATATGCCATACACAACATTTGTTTCCCTAACACATTTGATCTATGGGCTACTATGGCATGTTTATACTGGTTGCTTATGTTTTCCTTTATGTCATTCATTTGAATGTCTTGCCTTGCTATTATATTTCTTGTGCAAGAATTTTATTATGATTCTTTGCATATGTCCCCTATGACTATTTGTTATTTTTTAAACATTTAAATATGTAAATGTTTGTGGTATGGAAATTTGAATATGTCATTTTTTATTTTATGGGCATTTGACTAAGTCATATGTCTTTGATTGTGCAGTATTTGAGCATTCCCCTTATTTTCAGTTCTTGGGACCATTACATTTTGAATTGATTTTGAGTTATATTATGTGTATGATTATTTTTTTGTTGATATTTTCCTAATTACTACCTAGACATTACCATGATCTTTATCATGCATCTTACACATTCATGTGATCACATTATTTTATGAGCTTCAATGCTATATCTACCTAGATGCTCTCCTATATACTTCATGGTTATTTCACATTTATATGGTTATCATATCCATTTTAGGTGAAGTAACTACCAAATTTTATTTTTAACTAACCTCAAAGGGGTGCATATCAGTGGGGGAATGAAATAGAGACATGCTCTCCACACTTGGCATAGTTGTCAAATTTAGTGGGGACATGTTTACCACACTTATTCAATATTCAACATCCCCAAATTACAATGGGGGCATGTTTTTGAAACATATTATTCACATTGGTAATTATATCAATTTTCATATTTCTCCATTTATGGTGGGGGTATGCTTTTGAAGCATGTTCTCCACACACAGTTTCTAAATTGGCCAAAACACACAGTTATACGATTTAGATTCATAGTTGTGGTAGAATTATATACATTGGTGCCATTTTTATACATAGTTTCAGCATGAGATATATATAAGGTGAATATGTTATGAAATTTGTGCATAATATTTCACAATACAAATAAGTTTTTTATTCTAATTTTTTTAATGGAATATTACCACATCATGAGCTTTTACGTACAGATACACTGATCAAACTTTTATGAAATTTATTAAGCCAATCTACTGTAATAGTTAGTTTAATTTTTGGTATGGTTTAGGTGATTAAATCACTAAATATTACCAAGTTTTCATGTTGGAATTGATTGTATCATCCAGCCTCACTAGGTTATAAGTATCATTGGGTTGCATAGTTGAGCTAATTTCAACCACTAGGTGGTAACTCACCTTTGCTCCAAGGTTTGGGGCATGTGCCTTCTAATATCTCTCTCTTTATCTCCTTAAACATATGTAATTTTAATATATATATATATATATATATATATATGTAATTTAAAGTATTGAATAGATTCAAACTTAGATATCAAGGTTTAGGAGTGCAACTATGTGTTTATGTAACCACCTTTCCTATTGGAAAGTCTGATTTGAAATGATGTGTCATTATAAAGCTATGAAACTAAGACAAGGATATATATATATATGTATGTATGTATGTATTGTATATTATTTAAATCTATTCAATACTTTAAATTACATATTATATGCACTAATTAAATATTGTAACATGTTATTTCTTGTAGGTCAACAAAAAATAAATCACTCAAGGTGGACTCAATGATTTTTACATAGTTGTTGTGTAGTTGAACGCACTCATCATTTATTCTATTGCATAAAGCTCACACCTCTCATGTAATCATGCACACTTATTTTCCCAAAGTTTGTTCATAACCTTATGCACAAATCTCATTAATGCTCATATATTTTCATGCATTAATCTCCTTATATCATAACTTGTGCACCTTACTGTGCACTTCATAGCTCACAGTCCTACTCTCTCACTAATGCCTATTCATGGACTCACTTGATATTTTAGGCCCCACTATAACACAATCACATGTAATAAGAACCCAACCATATGGATAATTAAAATTTACCAAATTTTCATTACCATTAAGGTAAGATATTAAGATTATAAGTGGTTAGAGATAGCCTAGACATTAACTATTTTATCCATTACTAATTACCACATTTGACAGCGCCAATACACCACCAATATCCTCATTGGTAACCATATATTAGTTATCAATGCTCTTATATTATGAATGTTAAAATATGTAATATATGCATCTAATCATAGATGAACCTCAGGTGACTACTTGATGTAATACATAATCGTAAATAGATAGTTTGCTCTACACATCTACTCTATATATGCACACTATAACACACTATAATATGTCTCCCTATTATTTCATTTATAAATGAAAGATGAAATTACTAAAAGTAATAATTATGATCCACTAAATGTGTGTTTTATTTATTGAGAATTTTTCTTGTTGTTAAGGTTGGACATTGATGTTATGATTGATGTCAAAGGTTCTTGACAAAGTTTTCGTGAGGACTTTGATGAGTGTAACTATGAGAGAGCATATTGATCAGTATTTCAATTATTTTGAGAGTGTAAAATATGATTGATATATGTTTTTATGACTAAATGAGTGATTTTAATGTCAGCATGGAAGGTCCTTATTCTCAAAATTGTCAAGTAATTGAGCCTTGTAGTATCTTGACAAGGTATGTGCATAGGATGACTAGTCTTGTGCATGAAGGAACATGATGGCCTAGTGAACACATTGCATACATGCATGATTATTTGTATGAGGTTGATTTAAAATATATAAGAGGCATTGGATCACTTAGGAGAGTCTCAAAGTAAGCCTACAGGGGCAAGACCTTCAAACCAAGTCTGTACCTAGACCATGCCTCACCTAGTGAGGCATCATTATCTATTATCAAGGCATATTATGAATGTATGAAACTATTTAACCATGATAGAGGTTGATTGAGTATGTGATTTATGTGGATATCATAGGGAAAGAGGCATGAAGGTTAGTTTCAATGGCTAATGTGGTTTATAGGATAAGGTCTAAGAAAACAAAGAGAGAAAGTGTGGCCTAATGGGGTGTTAGGATCAATTTTCAAGGAAAGTGTGAGTAGGTGAAAATTTATAAATGTTATTAAAGTTTTTTTAAGCATTTTAATGAAGTTTTAGATTAAATTTTGAACAATAAGGTATGAAAATGTGTTTTAATATCTCTCGAGTACACAAAATGAAGGGTTCTCTACCTGAGAAGCTTTTTCTTGTGCTTATTAGATTTTAAAACCACTAAATGGGAACCTAATCTACTCATGGTAGATGGGAAAGGGTCCTATATAAAAATTGAAGGCATTTATTTTTGTATTTAAGGGATATGATTCATGAATGATTGTTAAGAATGGAAACCCATTTACACCCTTTTAAAACCCTAATAAGGACCTGATGTGAAAGATGTTGACCAAAAGTACCCATAATGGATTGGTATGCTTAGGTAAGATATTTTAGGTTGTATTAAATTCTCCTAGTAACCTCCAAGTGTGTTTTATTTTTTAGGTGTGTGAGTAGACCCTATAGGAAAGTGTTAATTTATTAGAAATTTGATATAACAGTCAGATTTGACCTAGTCAAATTATGCAAATGGATGGAGAATGAATATTGAGAGTCATTATTAATGTCCATAAATTTTTATGGATATAATATATCCCTAAATTTTTCTAAACTGGTCATTCAATTTGGCTAATCTTTTATAGGCCTAATGGTGGAAATAGTGAAAAAATTAGGCAACAGTGAGAAGATGAATAGTAATGTGTTATCATGAAATAATGATGAAAAAGAATTCATGGATATGTTTTTAAAAATATTTAAGACATGATCATGATTGGTATAATTTTTTGATATTAGTGATTATAGTGAAAAAAATTCTCACAAGTTGACCTGTCAAGTTTAGATGAGATAATGAGATATAAGGTTATGAGATTGGTCTGCAAGACCAATATTTCCATTTACCCATTTTATATTTCCATCTAAGAATTTTATAATGATTTATTGAAACCATATAAATGAATTATAAGTCATTTAAGATATCTATATATGTGTTGGAGGTCTGAGCCATCATGACTGGTCTTTAAGGAAAATTGGTAGTTCTGAGTGAACAAGTTACAAGAATGTTTTTAGTCCTTTTTCCCTATGTAATGAAGTCTAATTATATTGATGAAGTTTTTGAGGTATTTTAGGTTCTATTTATATGTTTTATTATCATTTTTTCATGTATAAATAACATTTTATCTTCAGTTGTTCAAGATAAACCTTATATGTGTATGAAGGCCTAATGTAAACAATACTAATGGTGTGCTTCAAGTGGTGATTAGAGATAAAATGTGTCATGGACCTAAGATGAGATTATTATGGGAATATATGAGTGGAATAAGAAGTGATCCTAATATTTATGTATTTTCAAAGTTTCCCAATGAGATCAAAGGGTAACATGTATTAGTGAAAGCCTAAATGAATTAGGTCTCTTTAAGGCCTAAAGAAGGATTTAGTCTATTTGAGATATGGCCAACCTAATTTAATGATTTATTAATGTTTATGGAATTTAATAAGGCATAATTTTTGGAAAATATAATTTTTGAAATGCATGTAGCTGATCAAGTAATGTATGAACAAGAGCCTAGTATAAGAATAAAGCCTAGTAGGCTTAATTAACTAGTTAGAGGTGTGATAAAGAGTGAAGGATATAGAAATTTGAAGAGATGGAGTTATTTTATATCATCATAGGGGTGTGTATAAACTATAATAAAGATATAATAGGGGTATTTTGGATGAATATCAAGGTCATATGATCTAATCTATCTTGAAGAGACCTAGTTGAGCGAAGGAGCCTAAAATGTAGTTTGAGACGGATAAAAGAGAGAGAGGAGTTGAAGAAGGTGATAATCATATTTTATATGAGAAAAAAATTCTACTTAAGGTTATAAAATAATCAATTGGCTTATTTGGTGCTAATTCATATAGGGGGGTTGGATCTTCCTTATAAGTTGGTGCTTGTTAAAGCCTAGCTCGGTTGGTGCTTAACTAGTTGGGATTGGTACTCCATGTAGAGTTGGTGCTTCACAAAATTGTGATGTTTTAACTTATAGAAAATTATTATATTTTTATGGATCAGTGGGTTTTCTTACCCTTGATGGTTTCCTACTCATATGTGTGTTTTTGTATTATG
Source organism: Torreya grandis (assembly GCA_037957365.1). Classification (NCBI taxonomy): domain Eukaryota; kingdom Viridiplantae; phylum Streptophyta; class Pinopsida; order Cupressales; family Taxaceae; genus Torreya; species Torreya grandis. The sequence continues at coordinate 3,533,575 of JARHVA010001202.1, forward strand.
CTCATGTGAATGACTCTTTATGCATTGTTATATCTTTGTATTGCCTTGATGGTTCAAGGAATGTTAAAGTACATGTGAAAGAAAGTTTTAAGAGAATGATTCACCCCCACTCTCAACCATTATGTTTCCAACATGATTTTCCCATTTTAATTCTCTCCATGCATTCACTTTACCTAACCAAAATTAGTTTTCCCCTACACACTTAGTATTGGGACTCGTGGTGAAGATCATTGGTATGATAGAATACACTAGATGTGCACAAAAATCATACAATATCATAATATAAATAAATTGAAATTTTATTGGATAAATATAGTAGAGTATTAATAAAACAAGAAGGCCTTCCAATACACTTCTTAGTAAAACACTGCATCAGTTTTATCCCTAAATCCCCTCTTTTGAATAGCCATTATATTGCATATCAATTTAGGAAAATGATGAAATATGGTGTTATATAAAATAACTCTTTGATAAATGTAAAATCAGGTTAGAATTATAGTTCTTGGTGACTCTGTATAGAATATCATATACTCAAAAAGATAGTGATGAAGAATATGTATTCACTACCATGCATTGAAAACCTTCTAGACCATCTTTGAGGTGCTCAATACTTCACAAAGATTGATTTTAATTAGGTTACCATAAGTTTATATTCCATATTGAAGTCATTTATAAAATAAAATTCAAGAGGTATGAGGGATTGTACAAATGTTTGGTTGTGCTTTTTAGCCTAACCAATATGCTAAACAAATTCATGTACTTGATGGATGATATAATTAGGCCTTTCCTCAAATCCTTCATTATCATCTACTTGGATGACATTATTATCTTCAATAAGACTTGGGAGGATCAACTAGAGCATATCTCTCACATCTTCAACACCTTGCATCAAAAAAAATTGCAAGCTAGCTTAACAATGTATATATTTGATGTTGCATAAATATAGTACATGAGCTACATCATCGATAACACAAGCATTTGTGCAGATCCATATATTATCAAATTAATGTAATATTTGCATACTTCATAAAATCTCATAGAATTGAGGATTTTTAGTGAACTTTCTAACTTATATCACAAGTTCATCCTTGGTTTCTCATACATCTCTTAATCTCTCATCCAAATAACACATCTAAAATCCAAGTATGATTAGACTTATGTGCAATAATTCACTTTTGAACTCAAGAAATGCCTCTACACAATGACTATTCTTGTAATTCCTAAAATTATGCACTCCTTTGAAATTCACATTGATGTGCCTAACTACACACTCGATGCAGTGCTAATGTTACATGAAGATCTAGTCACATACCATTCATATATGTTCAAAAATAGGGTCAAAAGGTACTCAACCTATGAGAAATAATTGTATGGTATTGTTTAATAAATTAAGAAATGGTGACACTACATTATGGGAAAGGAGATAATTGTTCATTCGAATCACAAGCCACTTCATTTTCTACAGATGTAGAATAAGATGGATAATGCATGGTACATTAAATGGATGAATTAACTACAATATTTTCATATGATGATCAAGCATAAGAAAGGGAAGGATTATAATGCAATATATTACATTAACTGACCACAAATTCACATGTTCATCATGGTGATGGACATGCATGGCCATAACTTCAAAGACTGGGTATCCCTCTACTGAGCTGACTAATATTTTGTAGTACTTACCCCATCTAAGCACAAGGTAAACAAGTTTATTATTTATACTTATCTAACTAGCTTCTCTACAAGCTTGGACATATTTGTTTTCCTAATGGTGTACCTTGCCAATGAAACATTTGGGAGGCACATTATGCCAAGACCTCAGGACACTTTGAGATGACAAAAACTCTGGCCACATTACAATCACACTTTCACTAGCTGAACATACATACAAACATGAAACACAACATCATCTCTTTCATTCCTTATTTTATTTCCAAGCCCATTAATTAAAATTTAGTAATTTACACACCTATACTAGTTCATCTAGACCACAAGAATCTATCAACATGGATTTCATTATTAGGTTACCTATAATGAAATGACAACATGGAACTATTTTTATTGTAGTGGACAGGTTTTATAAGATGGATATCATGGTCATTTTTTAGAAATATATTGATTCATATAACACTAAAAAATATTTCTTCAACCATTTTTGGGTTCATTTTGAGCTTCCAACATCCATTGTCTCCGATCAAGATCCACACTTTGTGAGTCATTTTTAGCAATCATTATGGGAATTTATGGGTACATAGTTGGATTTGTCAATGTAATTTCATCCATAGACAAATGGAAAAATTGAATTAGTCAATTTCATACTTATTCATCTTCTAAAAATTTACAATTGTGCACATGCTCACACTTAGTATGATATTCTCTTGTACATTAAACACACCTAAAATATAACCCTTCACAACTCTATAGGTCATAGTACATTCAATATATGTCTTGGGTTTAAAGCTTAGGAATTTATAAACATCTCATACCATATATATCACTAATTCACACACAAAATAACAAGAATTGGATAAATCCAAGAAGTTTTTTCAACACATCTAGTCTATTCATCAGTAGGTTCAATAGATTATCTCTTGTACAAAATTATAATGAGCACCATGATGCAAATAACACACCTCATAAATTTTAAGTTGGAAATAAAGTTTGTCTACACCTTTATCAAGAATTATTCAAAGTTACAAATTGGATTATCAATCCAAGTTTCTATGGTCCTTACACCATTATACATGAATCTAGTGAGAACACTTTTATTCTTGATCTACCTCAATACTTGGGCATGCACCAAGTCTTCAACATGGAACTTCTCAAGCCTTAAAATCAACCACTTCTTGAGTCATAAATTACACACCATATTTATGATTTGGATCCAAAACATATTCAACCTACATAAAAGTATCAAATCATCGAAGTGACAGACATGCACACCCACCATGGTACACATTAAATTTTTCATGTGGTCAAGGTTAGAAAATATGTTGATCAAGATGAGTGGTAAAATTATTATCAAATTAAATTTTAGTTACCTCAATTTAACATGAACATAATTAATACCATTACTATTAAATAAAGGGTGAATAATCCATACACAGTCATTGCACAGTTAAACACACTCCTCATTTGTTCTACTATGTAGATCTCAAACCTCTCACTTAATCATGTAATTTTTTTTACCCATTTTTTTAAAAAAAACCTATGTATAAATGTCATGACCACTCACATAATTTATTTCATTAATATCTTTATATCTCATCATATGCACCTTACTATACACATCATAAATCATAGTCCTGATCACCTCACTAGCACCTATTCATAGACTCACTTGCTATTTTGGGATCCACTGCAACATAACCATGTGTCATAAATCCTTGACTACATATATATTTAAAACCACCCAACTAACCATTACCTCTAAGATAGGATATTAATATTATAATTGGTTGAAGATAGCCTAGAAATTAACTATTCTATCTATTACCAACTACCCCATCTGACAAGACCAACATACCACAAACATCCTTATTGGTAACCAAACAATAGTTATAATTACTCTTGTATTATGAATGTTAAAATATTTAACATATGAATGTGATCATAGATTAACCATTAAGAGTCTGGTTGATGCAATACATAATCATAATATATATAACTTACTCCATTTATATACTCTGTATATGCACACTATATCATATTGTACTATGTCTCGATATTCTTTCATTTATCAATAGAAGTTACATTTCTTGAAAGTAATAATTTCACTCCATTAAATGTGTGTTTGACTTTTATATCTGAATACTTTTCATTCATTCACTCTACATAACCACACTTGGTTGTCCCAACACACTTAGTCTTGGTCCACATGGTGCATATCACTCAAGAAAAGACAAGTTGTGTTATACACACCTAAGTATCCATTCATTTATTATAAATTATTACTTTAATTATTAATTTACATGGAGGGGGGGTGGGTAATGTATATGATATTTATGGATTATGTAGCACCTCAATTTTATACACTTGGTAAATAAATGCCTTGGTTGTTCCTTCTAACTCTTGACCTTTCCTACTTTTGTAAGTCTCATATCTGATCTATCTTATGCCCCTTGGCCTATCTCTTAGTCTAAATAGTCTTATATTTATGAACCAATCCTTATATCTTACCCAAAAATGATTAAAATGAATTTATCTTCTACCTCTCTAAGTTATAATCCTATACATACCTTTTTACTCCCTAAACACTAGTGTCCTATCTTGATGAAAGCATCTAGTGCCCTAAATTCATCTATTTTACAAATTAAACATGTCCTAATGGTTAACCTAAGTGATTTAATGTGAGTTATTATTCTAAAAGGATTGATATAAATACAAGATCAACCCTCATTCATCCTAACCTATAAAAGACCAAAGGGGACCAAGGCAACTTATCAAATCATTCTATCAAGAATTAAATTAAGTAAAGATTCCAAATTTTATCCTATGCCCATATCAATAATAGGTACAACACATATATAATTCTAAAGTAATGAAGGATCAACCTGAGATCTATATTTTCTAAGTTACAAGCTAGGTCATTGTTGTACTTATTTATCACATATTACATGATTCACACAAAAGCCAACATGTGGGGGATAATTAAACTATTCTAAGGTCCTCTTTAGAGTATTAGATATGTAGATAATGCTCAATGACATAGGGTCTTAAGGGTTAGCTCAACACTATGTGACCACTAACCCATTTTACACCAAGGTCACCATGAATATGAAGAACTAGGGTTTTCTAATTTAATGAAGAGTGATAATCCATGACTGAGATTTGAATGTGCCATAGTGAAGGTGAAGACAAACCCATAAGCATCCACATGGTCACATATTTTTACAATAGGTATTCCATATAGGACACTTATGTCAAAACTAAATAATAGCATTGATGTAACCATCCTAAATTGACATAAGTGTTTGGAGCTCTAGAGGAACTTAATCTAGAATTTATTGACTATTCTAAACTCATCATCCAATCTATTTCCTACCTATTATAGATCCAAACCTATGTTATCATATGAAACTACTAATTATATTACTTATTTATTATTTACATACATAGCTTAGTTGTACTTTATATATTTATCTTATTCTGAGTTTTATAAATTCAAAACATATTATATCTCAATTTAGCATTTAATTAACCAGCTATAGATATGATTGTCACCCTTGTGCATTGTCATTTCTATATACCCATTTAATATATAGGCTAACTCCAAGTACTTAGATAACCATTTTTAGGTTTAAAAATTATCATGATCATCATAATTTAAGTAATATTATTATATTTCTCAATTTTAATAAAAAAATAAAAAATATACAAAGTACACTAAAAATGCTCTAATTAATGACTAATTAATGCCTTGGGACTTTTTTATGTGTCTACATTTTACCTAAGTTTTAAGTGTGTATAAGCACATAATTCAAACCATAAATATGATAATATAAATAATATAAGTGCACTTGGGACCTGATAAACTATTCTTATTTTTTCTCCATACACATGGGTAAGTGTCAAGTAATAATAACTACTCAAATATAAGTTATTGAAATAAAATACCTCATTTTTTTGAGATAAATGTGAATAATAGGTAAGGTCAAGTACCTTAGAATCTCTACAAAATCCTTAATGACATCTTAAGTATAATATTGAGTAAGATTTTGAATAAAATATAATCGACATTTTAAATAAAATAATGAATAACATTATAAATACAACTGAATAAAATCTTAGGTTTTATATTGAATGACATTATGAAAGGAAGATTAATAAAATACAATATACTATATATTAGATTGAATGATACATGTCTTAGAAGCATGTTGTTAACATGATAATTGGAATATAGACCTTCATTTTGAGATTTTAAATAACCCTATAAAGTTTGTCTTAAATAAAGTGAATAGAGGTAACATGTATAGTATATCATATACAAACATAAAATATATTGTATACAACTATATTATTTTGATAGCATATTCATGGTGAATAAGTTTCCCCATATGGACTCAAGATAAAATAAATATAAAAATATTGTAATATGATAATAATTATAAAATATAGTAGTATCAATCATGTATAAAGAGAATTATTTGAGTGAATGCACGACAAGAATTATGGTAACATAAGAAAAAATAAATTAATTTACATGATATAAATCATTACTATTCTAAAAATATATATGATATATAAAAGCATTTAATAATAAAAAGGAATAATCATATAAATTTTTGAAACTAATATGTTTTAGCCATTTCCTATCACTTCTCTCCATGTTTTTTTTCCAAAACCTAACACTATGATTCAATGACCATCATATATTTTTATTATGCACATTTTGTGAACATTACATCATTTTTTTTAATGTGCTTCATGCGATATTTGATCATGATTTAAATTTAATCCTTTTGATGTGAATTTATAGCATACAACCATTGACAAAAGGACATTTTTTATTATCTAATAATTTTTAACACTCTTGGATTGTAAAATACATCAAATGGACATATAACATTTGAAAATAAGAAGAAACACATTCTAACTTATCCTATTTTTATTGGAAAATTCAAATTCAAATATTCCCAAATTTATTTATTGGAATAAATGAGGTGTTAAATAGGTAAAACTAAATATAATGGTTTGATTTATTTTTTAAACATAAAATAATGGTTATCAGATGAGGAAATAGATATGGGTTTGATTGAACATATTTGTAAGATAAAATAAGATTTTTTTGATCAAGGTTAAGAAAAGGGATTGACTGAATATGTTTGGAATATGAAAATAATGGATATTAAATTAGGCATAAGAAAAGTGATTGACTAAATTATATTAGAAAAAACAAAGTTCAATATATAAGGCATAATAGAAGGGATTTATTGAATCATTTTGGAACAAAAACCAAGATTTAGTAAATTATGAATGAGAAAATTGGTAGATCTAATTTTTAGAACAATAAAAGAGGGTTACCATGTCAAGCATGTTTTTTTTATCTTAATAGTTTTAAATATTATAACACATTTGATTTGAAAAGGTTTTTTTATATTATAAAAATAATTATTTAGTCAATGTAACTTACCTAAATTTTTACTTTGAAGATAAAAAGATAATAAATTAAATATACATATTTCATTGAAATACATTAGGACATACAAGAGAGATTGATTTTAAAATGTCATGTATTTTTTGCACTTGTAAATTTGTTTCATTGCCATATATTTGAAAAATTCTACCATATCTGATAAATTTTCTATTGAACCCAAATAATTAAAAATATCTTTCAATGTCATATATTTGAAAAATTATACCAAATCTAATTAATTTCCCATTGAACCCAAATAATTTAAAATGTATCAATAAATAAAAATATATACTTGCTAAAAAATTAGGTTGAAAGCATCTCTCTACAACAAAAAGTGTTAAAGGTTCGTACTAAAATAAGCCATTTTTTTTATTATGAGGGGTGATTCAAATGATGATAAAACTATTTATCTTACAATTGTTTATAAGTATATAAATTAATTTAAAGTGTTATAATATTTAATTATTTATCTATATCGATTATGGTATATTTTATTTGGATGTAGTCATCCTGCCCCTACATAAACATGGAAAAGAAAGTAGAGTAATAAAAAAAGTTGGAAAAGGAAGTAGTAATGACTATTGTTCAATAGCATATATTTATGAGGTAAGTTGTAAATACTAAAATAATCTATCTGATTCAATTAAGTCATCATCTCCATATTACCCATATGTATCCTTGCATGGTGTTACCCATAATAGTGTGGATGATGTAGAGATTGAAATTAATTACATAAAGGGTAGGAACTCTAATTTTAATTAAATATGTCTAAGAGAAGGAAAGGGGGTGGAATATATAAATTATATAATGGTGAGTAATAAATACAAATAACTTCTTGATAAATTGATCTATTAATATAAAATTACTTATAATGAGGCATGTGGAGCTTTGCCATTACATGAACCCATTCTCATTGTTAATGATTCATTCTACTTTTGAAGTCTCAGGTATATTATAGGTTCAATGAAAATATCTAGAGGAAATTTGGTTAATTCATATTGAACAATGTGAATATTGGATCAAAAAATAGACTGTATAATGGTGTATGTAATGCCCATAATAATAACACAAAGAACTTTGTCATCACGAAGAAATTTGTTGTTTCAAGGTTACAAATATTATTAATTATACAATGATAGTCAAGAGTAAAATGCAACATAAGAAAATTATAATGTTTATATGTTTTTTGTAATTAAGGGTTAATTAATTGATAAAAACTTATAAAACAAGATTCCTAAGTGAAATATATGACTTATCAATGAAATCAATATATCATATCTATCCTAATGTCCATAAACAATAAACAAGTATATTTTAAAATCTTGAAAGTAATAAACTAAAGACAAATACTGAAATTAAAAAAAACTAAATCACTCAATCACCAATTATAGAATTTATAAGTGAATATGGATGTGTAGGTATTGATTACACTTTGTGTGAAATTTGGGTTGCACACTATGAATGAACTAATTTAATGATTTCTATCTAACATTGAGTGCACTATGGGAAAATTAGTTTTCATATATATGTGACTGATAATTTTTTCTTCATGAGCTAAATATGTACTATTCACTATTACTAGATCCGAAGTTTATGGAATAAGTTCTCCTCTTGATACAATATATTTATATGCTTGTGCTTCTCCAAATTAACTTTAAAAATGTTTGAATTTATGTCTTCTTCCTCTCTTGACTTATTTTACCTTAAACACACACATTAAATAGAAACATAAAAATTTATGGGTTGGGAAAACACAAGAGAGTTTTATCCATGCATCCTACATGCTAAATTCAACCTAACATAGTTATTTTATAGTGTAAATGGAATAACAATCATGGAATTTGACCTCCCATTCCATATGTAGGGATGAAAATACATGTAATTTCACCTAAACCCTTTTTTAGTACAAGTGGATGATGATGATGTTACAAAGATTGAATAGGTTAAATTATTAATATGTAGTTCTATTCGGTAAGTGTATCAAAATATATGGAAATGTTTGATTAATATTGGATGTAGGAGAGTAGACTCATCATTCAAATAATACTTGAAAAATGACTTGTGGTGAATTATTTTAAATAATAAGTCCTAGGACATGGAGCACATAAGGGTTGACCATGGAAAATACAAACAAGTGAAGATCATGGTGTGAAAGATTAGACTAAATTGGTAAGGACCCATAAAAACTTGAGTATGATGGATTTGATAAGACTGATGATTATACTTGGGTTAGATTCAATAGGATTAACAAAACAATCCCATGAGAAACTAATGAATTGATTAAAAAGCTAAAAAATGTGTCAACAAGGAAAAAAATTTGAAAAATATGAATCTAGTGAATTCTAAATGAATCTAGAAAGCTTCAAGAGCTATAAAGAGGTTAGTGTGGGGTATTAATTAAAGTCCTAAAAAAATTAAACATACTTAATTGGATAAAATTTAACACAAAAAGGGAAAAAAAATTGTGTAAAAGGGTATTGTACCAAAAATAGGTGTATATATAATGCCCCTAATTTTATGTGCATATGGGAGAAAATGCATGTGTATGTTAAAATATATAATTAATATGTAATTGAAGAAAATGCCATACCTAAAAATAATTTCCAAGTGAAACAACTATTCAATGCCATAACAATGTTGTAATAAATGCAAAAAATAAAAAATGTAAATCAAAATAAGTTTAGGAACAAATAAAATTTTTGTATAGGAATTACTATTGTTGTAACTTGAAACTAAAAACAATATTCCACTTATTTTTAATAATCCAATGAAATATTTTTAGAAAATTTTGTTTTAACCTATTTTGGTTAATGAACCTTAATAAGATAGAAATTGTGTGTATTAATTAAGATTGTTTATGTACTAAAATGAACCATAATCATGAATATAAAAAGTAGAAATTGAAATTTGAAAATTATACTTACTAATTATGGAGAGTAATAATATGGATAAAATACTTATCCTTTTACAAAATTGTGTAACTCTAATAATAAAGGTGGGAAATAGTGAAGGCATAAAACTCAACTATGAGTCTCTCAAATCAAGAACTAGAGTTTTAGGTTTACTTGGAAAATAATTTCAACCTCTTTAGTCACTACCATTAAATGTTAGTGACAACCTAACTATTATGTGTATTTTATTTTGACATATTTTTTATTATATATACCATTTTTCCTATTCTCTTGCATCTATATGTGTGACCCTGATGTTTGAATGTGTGTACAATACCCATAAATTTATCGCTTTCTAGTGAAACATTACGTCCACTATTGAAACTAGGTTTAGGAATTCAAATTGTGGTGGGGGGGGGAGGAGGTAGGTTGAATTTAACTTAATCATCACCCAATTTATGGAATATTTTCACCTCTATATATGGTACTCCAAAGAGTGTATTCAAACTACACATAGTTCTCCCTATTAGGTGAATGTGTGCAATAGTGTTCCTTGAATGTATGACACTTTTAATATAGTCACCAATACTTGAAAAATGATAGCCTCAACTTGATTTGAGGTGATTTAGACTTGGATAAGGCCTAATCCTTGTGACTAATGACATAATTATAAATAATAGGTTAGTGACTCTTAATGTTCAAGTGTGTTAGTGTAATCATATAAAATGTCACTTGAGTGCAATGAGTGTCACATGAGGCCACCATATCCCTAGATTAGCCCTAAACCTATCTAAGGTCCTATTTATATCTTTATCTATATTTAATGTGGGTCCAACCCATCTTGAGATGTACCAAACATAGTCCTATACCATTTCCTAAACATCTAGGCCCCTAGAGCACTAGATTATGCCACCTAGACACTAGTGTGGCCATTTGGACACTAATACACTATGTTAGTGACTTTGGGACCAAATTTCTATCCCTTTCCTCTTTTCTCCTCCAATGGACATATTTATATTTCTCAAAACACCTTAGGGTTATCCTAGACCTATTCCACATCCTACCACACATCAGATCAATATATATACACCAATTTTATCCCTTTACCCACTAGATGGAAATGAAATGTAAATACACACAAATAAACTCAAAAAAAAGTTGTGAAAATCAAGGTCATTAATCCTTATTCTACCCTACTTCTACATATAACCATTTACATCAATCATAAGCTTAGCTTACTCAAATTTCCAATCTTAAGTCACACTCAAGTTGATGCTCATATTAGCATTCACTTTCACTTGAATCAACACTTATATTGGGAGAAATACATTAATTTTGATAACCTCTTGAGGTATTTGTATGTAGGAAACTCTCAACATATTTTGGTGTTAAGGTCATGTCCAAACTATCTATCAAACATTACACTTTTATACTTGTGCTCCATAAATACCCTAAAACATGAAGGTCTAGGGTTTTGTATCTAAAATTAGTAAAAAAAAGAAATAGGAATTGATTCAAGATTCATCCACATAGATACAAGTGTCTCATACTCATGCAAAATCATATACATAAGTTCATAGAGTTCTCTACGAAAGGACACTACTGTTCCCTTGAGGACACTATTGTAGTGCCCTACTATCCAAAGGACCACACTACTATCTAGGAAGATTTATGAGTTTTGATTCCAATTTATGACACTTTGAACAACTTCTGTACCAATTTATAACCTTTCATTCATCTCTCTCAATAAGTTTATATCTAAGTATATATTTATGTAATTCAATGCTATTTTTAGAATAATAAAATTAAGTCAATTATTGCATAAGTTAGTGGCCATATTTTTTGCATATTTATTCTTTGATTTATTGTTCCATCCTTTTAAAAACCTAGGGTTTTAAAATCCATAATCCCCTTAAAATTTAAATAATTTGTTGAACCCAACTTACTTTGAATACTACACAAACCCTAACCCTAGATTATAATAGGGTTTGTATCCTTCTTTTTTCTATTTCCCTTAGCTATTTTAGGATTTTTAGATTTAATATATTCTATTTTATCATCACTATTTCATTTTATTTTCTATATTCCATCTTAAAATTTTATATCCCTTCCTTTAATAAGAAGTGATAAGCTTAGTGAAAATATTATTAAGCATACTCAGATTCCTTCCATTTGAGTTTATACCATGGACAAAAAACCAATTACAACCCCACTAATTGATCCTTCACATAATGATTATGTGGATTTCAATGATAATACATCAACATGAGAAATATAATCAAGATCATAATGACACACAAGATGAGACTCGAGATAAACTCATCCCACTTGATGATGATAATATTATAGTTAATAAGGATAAGATATTACAAAGTTTTAGATATAAACTTTAGGAAAACCCTCATAAACATGAATATATTTTTTAATATATATTAGAATTACTTACCCAATATTCTAACCCCATAGATGGTAATATAGTTAAACATACTATGGGGGTAACTCAGATTCTACAACAACTAGTTATAGCCCAACAACCTTCACTAGTGGCAATACCTTCTATCACTAGCATGCATTCTTCCTCTCTAAATGTATAATCCCTTATGCATGAGATCCATTCTCTATAGGCCAAGATGTTACATCTTGAGAAAAGTATCACTAGGCCATCTCATGCCTTGGATTCTCATGTTATTTTACATACACTTTTTTTAAAACATATAGTCATAACTCATTTGACATTTGGATTTGTGGAACCTAAGCTTAATTTTTAGGATGGTAAGGGTGATCAAGAGCATAATATATGCACTTTTCACACATCATGTTTGGACTACGTGTCTAATGAGTGGGTCTTAACTAAGTTGTTCCCTCATAGTTTAAAGGAATATGAATTAAAATAGCTCCATGATCTTCCTAATTAGTTTATAAAATAATTTAATCCATTGGAAAATATTATTATATCACACTTTTTAATCAATACTAGTGACAAGGTTTCATATGCTCAAGTTACACAACTCAAGAAAAAATCCAATGAGCCAATAGATGAATATGTTTTACAATATAAAACTATATTAGCAATGATGACTAGCCCCATGGTAGATAACTATAAGTAATATTAAATTTTATTTTACAACCAAAATTACATGAGGCCATATTATTCAAAAAAATTCCATAATTCACAGATTTATGCCATATAGTGAAAGAAATGGAAGCCAAGTTTCTTTCCATGGGTAAATCAAAGTACACAACTAGATAAGATTAAACTTATAAGAGTTTTAATAATCCCCCATATAAGGTGAGGCCCATTACAAATAAAAATGATCAAAACACTAGTTAATGCAAATTTAAAGCTAGATCCTTGCATGGTTTTATCAGCTCCTCCAAGGAGAACCTTCATGAACCTTATTGAATAACCAACACATGTTCTCTAACAACTCTTAGAATGTAATGTCATATCTCTCCCTCTCAAAAAATAGTTTGATACGACTAGGCCTCTTCCAAAGAGTTATGATTCCAATAAATTTTGTGAATATCATAGGGCACCATGTCATACTAAAAATATATGCATTAGTTTACAAAAAATTACAAGATTTAATAATGATAATATCATTGATGTCAATACTCCTAAAAAGGCTCCTAGAATACAACCAATGGAATCAAAAGAATTGAAAATAATTTCAGATTTTTGTCCAAATCCCATGAATTATGAAATAATAGGTACTTCACTTATTCACTATACTTATCATACATATCCACCAACATCATCCTATCATACTCATATGATGGACACACACCCTCTAAATAATATCATTGGTGTGTATCATACTATAATACCAACTAGACCTCTCATCACTTAATTAAAGTAAGAGATAGTTTATGATGACACAAATTTATATGCACTCTTTGTATGAGCCTACATTGATTATAATTATATTTAGAGTTTCATGGTTGATGATAAGTCAAGAATCAATATGTGTAATATTACACTTTTACATCACTAGGGATATTTAGATCAAGATATTTCTCAAATAGATATTATTATTCATGGCTTTAGTAGCCATGTCCAAATTTCCATTAGGGAGATTGTAATTACATTATAGTTTGGGACAACATACATGGGCATTAGATTCATATTCATACCTAGTGTTGACACATTTGACATGTTATTGGGTATGCATTAGATATAATATCTTTGATCCATTCCATCCACTCTACATAGATTTCTCAAATATATACATGCTAATCAAGTAGTGACAGTTAAGGGAATTAAATATGAGTATTCTTTACCTATTCCATAGATAATTATACAAAAGTCACCAATTATAACTCCAAACACAAAGTATACTAACATACTTCATATATTAGTTGAGCCACTAGTGCAAGTGAGGTCTACTCCTACAACATTACTGTGTATGCATACTCTACATGAAGAGGTTTATCATAGAGACCCTTATATGTGAGACATGTTTTGGATTATAAAAATCCCCTCTCTACCACATTACCACATTTATTAGTGTTACATCATAGAGCATCCACTCCATTTATAGATTATTCTATTAGATGGGTTCCCAAGTGATCCATAGTTCATAGGCCTATTCATTTAGTTTCATAGATTAATAAACTCACTCCACAGATAGTTTCAACTACATATCACTCAATACATCTAATTCTCCAATCTCAAATACCTCATTTCAAAACATGCGTAATCACTCTTCCTAACTTTGACATAGAACACATTGATTAGGAGTCTCTTATGAGACTCATCAGTTAAAAATATCTCTCTTCTTATACATAGAATACATTCAAAATACAAAAAAATTCAAATACTACTCACAAAATACATATTTTTAGATTGTATGCATTTCCATGTTTACATTACTTATATTTTTTAGGTACTACATATGCTATCTATGTTAGTGTATTTTGATTTTATCATATATAAATTCTTTGCTTATTATCTTCAAGCATTCATATATTCTTACAGGGATTAGGTCCATCACAAAGATCTAGATTTACTATTATATACCCATTGAGGACATATAAGATACATAGATTCAACATTGATACATTCACCCATTAAGGGCATACTATACATAACTTCCACTTTAACATGTTATATCATTCTATATTACATTGATTTTTACCAAATACTATTGTAGACTCAATTTATGTACATATTTTCTCTTTTATGGATTTGTACCACATGTTTGTGCATACTTTCATTTTTAGCTTTATTAGTTTTAGATTTGATTATTTTTATTTATTTATACATCTATTCGATGGAATTTTATGATGCCATTTTTATACATATCTACATAAATTCCTTTCATTGTGTGTATGCTTTGGACATGTTCCCATTTCCTTGTGTGTGCCTTCTGGATTTTATATGCAAAAATTTGAACATGTCTTTCCATGTGGCTCTAAGCCAAACCTTTCTTGCTTTATGTGTATGTGGACATTTGAACATGTCCTTATATGTTTACTATTTCTCAAACTTAGTGGCATGTGCCCATGTCTCATGTATTGTGGCCTTGTGGCCTACTTTTCATGCTTGATGTGTTTGTATGCATTCTTTCATGTATGTGGCATGGCCATGACACTTGTCTCTTGCTTGTTGCTCTAACACTCAGTTTTTGATGCCATGAGGGACCTCATGTGTCTTTCCTTCCTTATTGGGTGCCTTAATGCACATCTACCCCATTAGCCAAAGAAATTTACCTAGATTATATTTATATTGATTGTTCATATATATGTTTAAATTTTTATATCTATCTTGACAACCTTGTGAATGTTATATCTAACATACATCGTATATTATTGACTTATGTTCAATAAATTTTACATTTTGATATCATGTATATGTAGATATCATATATTTTAAATCTAAAACACATGATGTAGAGATTTTATTTTGAGTATAATTATTTCATAGGTTCAAAAACTCCCCTAAAAAGAGGGGGAATTCATAGGGGTTTATCATAGAGATCAGGCCATCTATGTGTACTTAGAACACAATTTCAGCTCACAAACATAGATTATAGAGCTCATAATTAGGAAAACACAATGAAAAATAATAAAACACATGGCTAGAAAAAGAACAAAAGGACACTATCATGACATAGAGGAAACTATCACAATGTGATACTATCTAATGGATGGTGTTATTGTCCAGTAGCCACAAAAATAGTTTTTTTTTTTAAATTGCTATAAAATTACAATAGTAATAGTTTAGGTTTTCACAATATTAGTCATAGATTATAAATTATGCTTAGTTTATTCTTATTTTTGCATAGAATCATACTAGTTTACTTAGATTAGGGGCATCATGCATGACATGATCACTCCCAAATCAATTTCAGATATGCTCAGATATATATTACTATAACTCAATCCATAATCCATATGCATAAATATTAGAATTGGGAGCATGCAATTTCCATTTGCTCACTTATATACTAGTTGATTAGATGTAATATCAAACTCCATGTCATTCTCCACATTATATAATACAGGCACCATTTTCACTAGTATTACACTGGATTGATGCCTTATTCCATCTATAGTGGTTGGCATTATTGAGTAGTCCTTAAGCTACATACCTAAGTGATTGAGTGGACCCTAAGCTATTTTTAATTTCAAAGTTTTTCAATGGCCCCAGAGCTAACCTATACAAAATTAGTTACATCACATAGCTTTAGTTACATTGCATAGTTTTAGTTACAAATGCATCTACCACACATGGGTAGGCAATGATGGAATCATAGCCTACTTGAGTTATTGAGCCACCTAAATAGGAGAGTTGGAAAACCCATCAATACAATCCAATTTATTCATAAATTGTGATCCATAAAAAGGGGTGGGAAATTATGGAGTCAAAACTAGATTGATTTATTGAGCCACCCACACAAGGGGATTGAGTAAGCCATTATAACAATCCAAGTTATTCACCGAGTTGATCACCAAATACACACACATAATATATGACCAAGTTTTTATATTGGTTCACATACCCAAAAAGGTGTATTCATTCCTTTCTTCTCTCTTATATATTTACTAAGTCTTGTATTTAATTTTGATATTCTTTAAGGATTGATTCATCCATGTGAAATGTAATGGATCATGATTCATAAACTCATACCCAAATTCATGGGATTCAAATCATAGGTAAGTTTAGGTATAATTATTTTTACTTTATCATAGTCATTTAAATTTGATACATTTATATAATAAGGCAGGGGGGAATTTAATCATATAAAATATCACTTGAGCGCAGTGAGTGTCACTTGAGACCATCACATCCCTAGCTTAGCCTTAGACCTATCTTAGGGATTATTTAAATCCTAATCAAACTTTAATATGGGTCTAATCCATCCCCAAATATACTAAAATTATTCCTAGACTATCTCCTAGGCATATAGGCCCCTAGTTCACTAGATTCTACACCCTAGACACTAGCATGACCCTTTGGATACTAGCACATTATGCTAGTGACCTAGCGACCACACTACTTTCCCTTGCCTCTTTTATCATCTAATAGACATATTTACATTTATTAATACACCTTAGGTTTAGAATAGACCTATTCCACATCTTTAAAAACACCAAATAAATATAAATACACCACTTTTATCCATTTACCCACTAGATGGAAATTAGATGCAAATACACATAAATAAGCTCAAAAATAAGTTGTGAAAATCAAGGTCATTGATCCCTATTATACCTTACTTATAAATATAACTATCTATGAAAATCTTAAGCTTATATTACTCATATTCATAGTCTCGAGTCACACTCAAAGCACTCAAGCCAACACTCATACTAACATTCACTTGCACTTGCACTAACACTTATATTAGGATAACTACATCAAGATTGATCCCCTCTCGAGGTATTGGTATGTAGGAAAATCTCAACATAGTGGGGTGTTGAGGTCACATATATCCTATCCATCTAACATTAAAATTTTATACTTGTGCTCCTAAAATACCCTAATGACATGGAGGTCTAGGGTCTTGCATCCAAAGTTAGTCAAAATAGGTAACAGACAATGAATCAAGATTCATCCAAACAAGCACATGTGTCTCAAACTCAGACAAAGGCATATTTATAAGTTCATAGTGTTCTCTCCAAAAGAACATTATTGAACCCTTAAGGATAATAAGGTAGTGTGTTAGTGTCTAAAGGACTACGTTATTATCCAGGAAGAATTTGAAGTCTTGATTCTAATTGATGACACTTTAAATAACTTCTATACCAATTTCTAACCTTTCATTCATTTATCTCAATTAATTTCCAACTAAGTAAATCTTTGTGTAATTAATTGTTATTTTTAAAATAATAATATTAGGTAAATTATTATACAAGTCAATGGCTACATTTATTGCATATTTCTTCCATGATTTATTATTCTGTCCCTTTAACAACTTAGGGTTTTCAAATCCATAATCCCCTAAAAAGTTAAACTAGTTAGTTTGCTTGATGGATGTTTTCTATATGGGTAATAAGTTTAGACCCATTATTATATATATATATATATATGGGAATATTTAAGCAATTTATCACACTACTAGTATGTAAAACATATGTGAAAAACATACCATATTAATGATTTGAATTTTAAATGTTACCATTCATTGGTACAAGACAAAATCATTAGGTTTGGATGACATCAAAAATTTTGTACCATTTTAGTTTGACAATTATATCTAGGAGATAAGGACATTGACTTGATGATCAAGAGATGTCTGAGTATTATAGTTGACTGATTTATCATAGACTAGAGGAATTATTATAGGTGACTAATATAAAATTTAGAGGATTAGACCAAAGAAAAGGATATATATGTGATAAAATTATGAATACATGTCATAGATTTATGCACAAGTCATGTAGGCTGAAGGTACGTAAAAATGGCATTTCTAAGTATTTAATAAAATATTTTACTATCTAAAAACACCCCATTTTATTATAGCACTGAACTCAAATAAAAATACTAGAGTTAAATAATCAATAGTTGTAGATGAGTGTGTACAATACACTTTATCTTTAGGATATGGTCCACATGTTTACCCTAATCTAATAAATCTTATTGTGGATATGTAGAAATCAATGTCCATGAAATGAAACCTAAACATTAATTAATTAAAACTTTAAATATGAGAGTAACGAAGGAATATAATTGTAAGTGAGTGAATTGTCTTTCCATGTAACTATTTAGAGATGTTGATTTCATGTTGAATCATTGGAGAGATATGCGTCCTTGTTGAAGAATTGGTGAATGGTTCCTCTTGTTAAAACCTTTTTGGTAATTAGAGGTGATTAAGTCCTAATTTATGTAACTAAGGTAATGTAATTGGTTGGGAAGACAAATGACCTAAATCTCATGAATAAGGAGTAGTTACAAGGTAATTAAGGTATTGAATCAAAATCTCACAACTTATGTAGCTAATCTTTCACTAATATTTTAACCCCAAGATGCAAGGTGGGAACCACATATTTGGATCACAAAGTAATTATAATGTTTTTGATGGAATTTAATCTCAACCACATTAATCATTTAAACATGAAATTAATAATGTATATGGATTTAATGGTGTTTCATTATAGGTACCATTTAATATGTTGAAAATTAGAAAATTATAGTAGTGTGTATGTACATGAGAAATATTCATGCTCCATGAATTTATGCCAAGATGATATAGAATTTTATGAATATATATGTTATTTATCCCAAATTTTTGAACTTGTATCTCATGATAATATAAATGTGTGCATATACATCATATATATACCAAAATGTGATTGAATATATGAATATATAAAATATTGTATATTCTATTATTTTAAATTGAGTGTATATGCATAGTGTGTAGCCCCAAAATATATCTCAATTTGTAAATATCCATCTCAATTAGATATCAAAACCACTATAAAATATTTAAATAATTTATATTTCACCAAAATATAATTTTTTTCTCATGGAAGATTAGATCTCTATCACAAGTACACTAATATGCCCTTATTTCAAGGTAAGGGGTTTAGATTGCAAGTTAATCATCTAAAATAAAAGAGCATGTTATATATAAAAGTGTGATCATGTAATAATGA
Source organism: Torreya grandis (assembly GCA_037957365.1). Classification (NCBI taxonomy): domain Eukaryota; kingdom Viridiplantae; phylum Streptophyta; class Pinopsida; order Cupressales; family Taxaceae; genus Torreya; species Torreya grandis. Next base: position 3,553,711 of record JARHVA010001202.1, read on the forward strand.
AATCATACTAAGAATATGTCATCATAATAATAAATATGTCATCAAAACATGTATGAAACATATAATTTAAGGCATACAAGTGTTATGTCAAGATAGATTTAGTAATTAAGCATGAAATAGTAACCATAAAATAAAATAATAATATTAAATAGTAAAATTTCATGATATGTATAATGGCACCACACACAAAGGAGAAATGCATGATATGAAACACAACACCTAGAAAACTAAAAAAGTCAATAGACAATGTCATATCCTTGACAAAAATAATAAAATAACATATAATGGCACTCAATACCACTCATAAGGCCAAGGTCCATATACAAGGGATAATACATGTCACACATATAAGGCCAAGGGATAAAAAATGGATAATAAATGCCATACATGCAAAGGCCAAGGGTCAAAAATAATGGATAATGAATATCACATGCACAAATACAATAAAAATACATAATATACAAGAAATGACTAACATATCATGAAAGAGAAACAACATAAATGAAGTATAGAATAAGAAAACTAGTCCACACCATACAAGTATGTCAATGTCACAACATACTAAAGTAACAAATACATGAAATCTAGCACTATTTAAATTATAAATGATATCAAAACATAAATAAGAAATTAGTATAGATCAGAATGGTAAATGGAGAGGTCATATACATATATAACCATATCAATGTAACCTATGGGATAAGATTCCACCAAATTGGCTTGGACCCTGGGTATAGGAATATCCAATATCTATTTTTCATGTATCTTGTGTATATGCATGATTTTCATCACACTCAGATACCACTAAATGCATGAACATATGAAAAATGATATTTAGTCTATGAAACATGTGATCAATAACAAATAATAATTTATCTAGTAATGATGTCATGCTTAGGTACTAGTTTTTTATTTTTTGAATGTTTTTGAATTATTTAGAACAAATGTGTATGATAGTTAAGAGATAATCCATGGTATGTGATATTGTAAATTCCTATATCAATCAATATAAAATTAATTTATTGGGAAACTATATTGAAATTCTTTGTGTCATGGTTGGTTAGTGGCTAGATTAATAAAGTCATGCATTGCTTTCAAAACTACTATTTTAGTGCCATATATATATATATATCCATGAATTATATTATAATCACAATATTATTTTTATTTATTTATAGGATGAGTTGGAGGCAAAGTGACTTATTTTGAAGCATATATCTTAGAACTTTAATTAGATTCTTCTAAACCCTGGGAAAATTGTTTGAACCATTAATTGTAGTTGTATTCTAT